>VYZM01023537.1:0-45653 GCA_013398915.1 Dromas ardeola
AAGGAGGTTGTAGAGAGGTGGGTTTTGGCCACTTCTCCCAGGTGAATAATGACAGGACCAGAGGAAACGGTCTGAAGTTGCGGCAGGGGAGGTTTAGATTAGATATTAGGAAGAATTACTTTACTGAAAGAGTGGTCAGGCGCTGGAACAGCCTGCCCAGGGAGGTGGTTGAGTCACCATCCCTAGAGTATTTAAGAAACGTGTAGATTTGGCACTTCAGGGCATGCTCTAGTGGCAGAGATTGTAGGGTTGGTTTTTTGTGTGTGCATGGTTGGACTCAATGATCTCAAAGGTCCTTTCCAACCATGATGATTCTATAATCCTATGAAATGTCCACATTTTCCCACATACTTTACTTAGATCCAGCAGTGATCTGGTTGGGAGACCAAAACAGTAAACCTATTTCACCTCTGCAAATGTGCAGGCAGTGCTGAATGGCACATCTAGATTTACCCTCATTTCTTCATTAGACTGCAATATCAAGAGTACTACATTTCTTTCTGTACCTAAGTTATGCCTACATGCCTGAAATAGAATTTAAAAGCTTTTGAAGTTTTCACCACGAGCTGTCCTTCAGTTCTTACTCCAGACTTCTAAATGCATTATCAGACTCTGAGTTTCTAGTTACTTTCCCCCAAAAGTTCTTCATTTTAGGAGTGAACAATCCACATTGTAGGAAGACCACATGCATTATGCTCCACAGCGTTGTAACTGAAGCTGAACAGTGGTTTAATATTTTCTTATAGGAGAAAACTGTATCAGCTTGTTTGGCATATCTTCATTTTCCCTTTGTCTCAGGTTACTTAAGGACACTTGACAAGAACCTCTTCTTGAAGTGGCTACAGGGAACTCAGTGGTGTCTGCTGTCTAACCTCAATATGTGTAGCCTCTGATTAGCTTGCACAAGAAAGTCATTGTGCTGACACAGCAGTAGGGACTGTAGGCTACCTAAACCTTCTCTATTCTTCAGAATGTTCATGGACACGTGTGACTCACTGGGATCTCGGTGAAAAAAGGCACTTAAGTACTCACATAAATGCTTGACCACAGCAGGATTGCAAATTGCACTGGAGGGAGGGGGGGCGCCGGGATCTCTGAAGAAAAAATTATTTCAGAATTATGTACAGTTTCAGATAGTCAATGATTTTTTTCTACACCTGACACACAGAGATAAATACATGTTTTCTAAGCAAGAAAAAAAATATCTTGGTAATTTGGTTAGTTTGTTTCTCTTCTCTTTTTCCTGTCAGCCTCTTAATGTGAATAAAAACATGTCCAGCTAATATACAAAATATTGCTCTGAGATGACCTTAGATTCTCTACCAGCTACTAGTAAAGTGAAGATTACTGTGTTTCATAGATTTTTAATACTGAAAAATAAATTTCCCTAGATCCCATACAGTGTAGAATTCCATAGTTAAGTCTGCATTTAACCTAGATTTCTTTGAAAAGTTTGTAAACCTCTTCAGACTTTTTTATGGCCATAAATAATGTATTATCTTAGGGATGAAACCACAGATTTTTGAGTGATTTTATTATATCTTATGACATTTTGCATGCATGCTTCTAGCTGTCGTCATCATTCTTGACTTTCAAGATGTATTGTTGGTTTGTGTTTGGATAAATGCCCTGCAGTCATCTTCTTTCTATTGTACTTCTGTCCTTCAGGTTTATTCATATTTTTAAAAAAACAACTCTTAAAGTAGTTTTTGTTTTCAGTGCATAATCTTTTTTTCATATGTTTTGCTTTCCATTCATGTGATTGTCCTCTTTTCTACCTAAAAACTTTTCTAGTGTAATTAATTTAATCCTAAAGAACCACATGATCTGGATCTTATTGTGATCTGCAGCACAGAAGCCTCTATTGGACTAATATTACTGAATATTAGAAATATAAGAAAATATATTTTATCCTGGGTAAAATGTATACAGTTCGTCCAACTTTTGATTTTTTTCCCCCAAAGGAAGATGTTACATATTTATTAAAGCCATTTTTTAGAATAATGCTACTTTTCAAAACTGTTTTTTATGTATACAAGCTGTTAAATAAGTTCTTACATGATGTCTGCTATTTGTAATTATTGTCACTACTTTTCTTAAATCTTACCTCAATTCAAGGTAAATCAATTCAACTGAAAAGTAATCCATAAAACATACTGTAATCTTGGGTATGCTATGAAATTAAACTATTTATAAAATAAAATTTCCATGCTCCCGATCATCTTGAAACCTGGGAATGAAATAATATTATTAATTAAGGAATACTGGGAATTCAGTTCCCAAATGCTTCAGAATTTATGCTAGAGTTTTACAGTAAATTGCTATTACTGTGTAATAGTATATTTGCTCTCCTATATTTTACCATTAGTGAAATTAAAATTATCTGAGTTCCAGGAAGTCTACTTGCCTCTCGTGATGTGCATTTTAATGTACATGGATTCACATTTCAATTTCAGTGCAAGCAGTCCTCAGTCTGAAGGCAACTGCCCCCACCTGCTGTTAAAGAAATGCTCTCTTTCTCCATTCATTAGAGTGTTGCTGGGGCGAGATAACCACAGCAACTTCTTGATGCAGCTAATCCACATCCCCCTTTAGACAGGAATCTTGATGAGTGCTATTAGATCAAGTTGTCTGAAATGGTGTTTTTCTGGCTCCTAGCCACGCTTTTTGTCCAATCAGGGGGCTTTTATGTCTTAATAATGCTTTGCAGAATTACAACACTTAAGTAAAAAAAAACCACTCAAGTCAAAAGCTTGGAAGAAGATGGATTGTGTGGTTTTCTTGACTTTGATTGGGTTTTATATTAAAAGGATATACTGCTTTGCATCCATTAAAATGTTCCCAGACTAGATTGGTATATGAGGTTTGCTGTTGCTTTCTTTGGACTATGAGGCTTAAAATCATTTGTGTATGTCTTCAGACTTATTTTACATCAAGAAATCTCTGAAATTTCTGCCTTTTTTTGGCTGCTTGCTAGAAAAACTATGAACTTTCTTGATAAAATGTGGATGTTCCTAGTTTTCCTTAATAGCACAATTATATTTTCCAGTCATCTCCAGGGTTTATGTTTGATTGTCCCACAACTTCAGTAGAGAAAGACACAATGGCATTTGGAGCTTCATTCTTCACCCTATGGTGAATCCTCAAGTATCCTGGATTGTTGGTATCCAAACATTCATCCAACACAGAACAAGTGCATTTAGTCCAACAATGCAAAGGTACTGTATACAGAGAAATAGTAAGGGTACTCATATAAGATACCAGAGGTCCAGATTCAAGTATCTACTCTTGTTGCTATTAAAAATTCTATAAATGGCTGGACTCCAAAATATTTAAGAAAATTTTATATTCCAGAATACCTGCCTTGGAACTGTAAATTCCTCATTGATGTTGATCCGAAATAAAGCGTCTAGTACAGTCAGAAACTCAGTGGGCCTTCCTTCCGCTTCCCAGATGAGCTTCATATTCAGTAACATTACTGCATGGTGATCAGTTTCTGATTTTTGTTTGGTTGGTTTTTGTTACATCTTTTCTTCTTGGCAGAGGAAGAAGGAACAATATGAGGTATGAGTATTTCTTTTTCATCCACAAAGAGATGGAATTTTTAGCAGCACCATACCTCTGTAGAAAAATCAAACTACTTAGGTTAAAATGCCAGCTAAAGTACAACTTCTATAATTAACTTCAGTTTAAGCAAAGCTATATAACCTTGAAGTAAAAGGAACTGGAGAAGAAACGTTCATGTACTGACCAACAGCTGAAAGAGAAATAAAGAATCTCTGATTTACAGCCATTCTTTATTGTCTTCAACCTGAGACTGGTCCTTGAAGGTAAAAGTTTGCATGTGAAGAGGTATTTGACATGCTAATGAAACAGCAGGAGTGGGCTTGATATCAGCTGAGACCCTTATATGTGCGGGGCCTATCACTTAATGCATAAGTGTTCAAAGCATTAGGTTATTGTAAACACATATTTTTTTTAACCTCCTCCTGCTCTCATCCTCCTGCCAAATGAATAAGCTATATTCAGAAGGATTTTCAGAAACACGCTTTGTGTCCCTGACTGTTATTCGCTCATTTAGGCTTAGTAGTGGTGTGAATCTGAGATACCTAAGTAGCTCACATCTCAAAAATGGATTTATAAATTTAATTCCAACTATTGTGAACCTATTGTTTAAACTAAGATGTTGTATCATTTCCTCTTGTGAATTGAACTCTAAATATATTTCTTTTGCAGATTTTTATGGAAAAACTTTTATATATATAAAATTACTATTTACATGGGTCTTCTGAAGGGCCATGGAAGAGCTTGAGCTTTTCTCCACTGTGAAAATACACTGAAATCACAGATCATAGTTTCAGCAGCAGCTGCTACTGAAGAAATTAAAAAAGTAAATATAATACTACAGATCTTTTCCACTTCTTTCATTGAAGAAATCAGAAAGGAATCACTTTACTGAAAGAACATTAGGTACACTTTAAAAGAATTTGCAGAGAGAGACAAGATTTGCATTTCATTTCACACTTCTCTTTACATACCCATTTGTCCACTTTGTTTTCCTTATTGCTCCTGAATATCAGATAAGGACATCCCATCCCAGAAAATAAGAATGGGGAGAATAAAAAAACGTTTTCAAAAATAAAAACACAAGAGAAAGATCAATTGAGGAAGATTTTGAAGGTGAGTTTTCTAATAATGAATGTGAGGGACTAGCAATGCAGATAGGTTAACAAATAGTTTGATATGAGAGTACGTGGCATGGCTTTTTTCTGTCTTCTCTAGCTAAAACCAGTAAAACTATTTTACTGTCTTGAGTTGTCTTCCACTGTAAGGAAGAACTGATTTCCAATACACTCTGAGTGCTATGTTTGCTCTGTTCTTAAAACATGTTATCCCTACAACCACCATAAGTATAATAATGATAAAAATATGTGGGTTTTTTTCCTATTTAATAGCCAAGTCTGCTGGTTTCAACTGGGATAATTTTCTTCCTAGTAGCTGCTATAGTGCTGTGTTTTGGATTTAGGATGAGAATAATGTTGATAACACACACTGATGTTTTAGTTATTGCTGAGCAGTGCTTACACTATGTCAAGAATTTTTCAGCTTCTCATACTGCCCCACCAGCAAGGAGGCTGGGGGGTGCACAAGAAGCTGGGAGGGGACACAGCCAGGACAGCTGACCCAAACTGGCCAAAAGGATATGCCATACCATATGATGTCATGCTGAACAATAAAACCTGGGGGAGTTAGCTGGGGAGTGGCTGACTGCTTCTCCGTCACGGACTAGTCAGTGGGTGGTGAGCAATTGCATTGTGTTGCAATTGTTTTGTATGTTCTTTTATCATTATTATTATTTTCACTTCTTTTTCTATCCTATTAAACTGTCTTTACCTCAAGCAATGAGCTTTACCTTTTTTCTTATTCTTTCCTTCATGCCACTTGGGGGGCGTGAGCAAGTGGTTGTTTGGTGTTTAAGTGCCTGCCAGTTGCACCACAACAGCACGGCACACTACTAATTAGAAAATCATTCTCTGCAAATAAAGAAAACTCAAAGAAAATTAAATAATGAGTGTTATTTGAATGTTAATTTGAGTAATATTGTGATTTTGTCAATGATTGCAAAAAAGTTAGCACTATAACAGGAACCTCATTTACAAACATGTCCGAGCCAGTAATGATTCTGAGATGAAGATAGAGTGTTCTTAGATCCAAAAATGCTTACGTTAAAATCTTTTTTAGCTGCAGAATGTTTTCTTGCAATGAAATTAGGTCCAAACAAATACAAGCACAACAATAAACACAAAATCAGAAAGTTAAGACGCATGCTAGAGACATGACAAATTAGCACTTTGCATATTTATGACTCATAAATCAACAGCACTTTGAAGTAATGCAAAACAGTTTAATAGAAATGAGAAGTGTGTCAGAGACATCAAAGAAAAACTCCATTAAATCAATATTAATCCAAAGTGTTCTTTTATTTAAATAAAAAAAGCACATGGTAATGCAGCATTAATTCAAATAACTTGGAAGTCATAAAATTTAAAATGCTAACTTTACCTCTTCATTTAAAACACAGGGAAACTGATTTTATAGCATGATATATAACTATAATAGAATAATAACAAGTGTAATTTGTGTACAGTAACTTGTGATACTGTCAAAATGAAGCCATATTAAAATATTACTAGTCAATATTTTGAATATTTTCTTTAAGTTGAAGAAAGTTCTGATGAAAGGTCACATCAGATGGAGCTCAGCTAAGGTGTAGAATATATAGTAGTTTTAATTATTTATTCTGTCTCAAATATTATGAGAAAAATAATCTACTGAGTTAATTATCTTTTCCTGAACTCTAAAGTTACAACTGATTATACAGTTGTGTTGTTGACACACTGTTCAAATGGTTAAAACCCTGATTTGCCTATCCAGCCAAGTGCATAACTGAAATGCGTAATTCAATCCATATAACTAACCTTAAACATGAGATCAAGAGAATTGCTGTTTTTCTAAAACAGAAATAAGAGTTGCTAGATTTTGGTAACATTGATCTAAAATGTTTCCAACTATATTGAACTAGCTTTATTGCTAGTGTATGAAAGGAGAAAGTAATGTACTTTGAAGCCCTTTATCTGAACCTACAGTAGCCTAATACCATTAAACCGACAGTTCACTAAAAGCCACTCTTGCTTTTACCAATTCAAAAAAAAAGAAAAAGGAAAGTTAACACATTTCCATTTGTAATCGACAAACTGAATCAAAGAAGAGTCTTACACCCTAGACGAGCCAACTCAAGGGAGGGGCACATATTGTCGATAACAAGGAAGTAAAATTCTTTCCCAAGTATTTCTTGCTAACACAGTGTGAATTTATGACAAGATCTATATAAGAAGGTTTCATAACTCGTTTGTACAAATATCATTTTTCCGTTCTTGATGACGAGTAGAGCTTCACAGAATTATAGAGCAAATACTAGCTCTAACTAATCTAACTATTGACTACGGAGCATGGCAATAAGCCTGAGGAAAAAGAAAAAACATGAGAGCTGGCACAGACTGTTTTTAACAAATCTGTAGCGAAAGAAGAACAGTGAAAATAAACAGCAACAGCGTTTTTATTTATTCTTTCTGAATATTATCCGCACCAATGGGTGGGGTACTAAAATGAAGACACCTGCTAAAAATTAAGGTAGCTCTAGAACGGGAAGAAAATAGGAAGAGAGAAAATGAGAAAATAAAATAAAGTAAAAACTAACAGTACCACAACATTGAAAAGATAAATTTCAATGAAGGATGAGAAATATTTGAACTTAACCAAAACCAAAAAAGATCATTGATACTGACCTTAATAATATTTCTAATATCACTCATGACAGGTGTTATTTTTTGAAAAATGAATAGCAATTTTCCTTTGAAATATATTCTGATTTTTCTGATCCCAAAAATAACATAAGGAAGGAAACAAATAAATAAATCTGTTCGTATGTTAAAATGCATGATAATTTTGTTAATTCTGTCAAATTAAAGTAGTGACCCTTTCACCAAGGGAAAATCAATGGATGCACATACTTGAGGGATTCCGCAACTGCTTTCATGTCCAGTTTGCCCTGCTAACCTAAGTGGAACAGACATGATTTCACTTTCCCCCCCCCCACCATGGGAATTAATATTGTTTTAAACTGCCATCTATCTATTCTGAGCTGTATCTTCCCTGTATGGCAGAAAATCAACATCTGCAATGTTTTTTTTTTCTCTCCAAAATGTGCAAGTTTCTCCAAAGGACTTAGAAAGGGTGATGACATAAAATGCCACTTTATTAACTAACCAGTACAGGAATGCTTGTTTTTGTCTCTATTCTGAAAAATCATCATCATGTAATAATTAAGAAATTCTGAGTAAACTCATTGAAAACAGAAACTTTTTTACAAACAAGAAATACGTTATCCTTACTAGTGGAGTTCCTTTTTTAGGTAACAGAATTGTCGGAGTGAGTGTCAATGCTATATGAGGCTATTTACTTTCTTTATAATGATACCTTTCCTGCTTTCATAAATTCAGAAAATAAAATTTACATGGGCAGTTTTCCTGGCACAATTACAGTCCTAGGAAAGACTGACATTTTTCCCCCAAAGCTAAGGTACATAGATAAAGCCCAGATAAAAAAATAAAGTGTAATAAAGAAAACCCACAAACTTTAGGTGATTAATATCAGGATTCCCTTATTTTTTATTTAGAATTTTAGAATAATTCCTTTAGATTTGTTCAACTTGTTGGTCCTCAAATAAAGAGAATTAAGCTTAGAGTCTTCTTAAGAAATGAAGGTTTGAGGTTTAAGAGACGCGGTTTAAGAGACAAGATTAAGAAGAGATTGCCATGAATAAAAGAGCTTGTAGATGAAAGTGGATGAAAAACAAAAGGTTTGATTATGCAGTAACCAAGAGAGAGAAAGACAGAGAGAAAGAAATGTCTGAAGACTGTAAAGTTAACAGAATGTATAAAATATTGAGTAAAAAAAAAAGCAGCCTTCATCTAAGTTGTATTACAAAAATGTAAGAACTAGAGATGTACTTTCGTAAACAAAACATGAAGCCATGAACTAGTTGGAGATGATAACCACTATTTTTCATGTTCTCTCACTGAAAGAAATACATTAGACTCACCCTGCTGAGCTAGCAATCTTTGAGAGCACATTAGATAGGCTGGTGAGTTCGCTTTGCAGGCAGATTTTCCAAGGTTCATCCATCTCTAAGATTAATATAGCCCTCTGTTATAGGCTTTACAATGTAGTAAGGCTATATTTGCAGTCAAGTATTACCTCCTCAGTTTTGTATTCGAATCTTAAGCTGATCAATCACATTGGGCTTTAAGTCCCAAGTCTGACATACATTTATGGATTACTGATCTGTAGAAGGCTTTTTCTACAGCAAAAACAGCAGTGCAGTTTTCAGCTAAAATCTGATATCTGATTCTGCACTAAACCAAAAAATGTTTCCGTACGACTACTATCCTGATCATATCTCAAAAGAGAATGAGATTTTATTTTTGCTTTATGTTTTCTTTCCTTTTCAGTGGAATTTATAATCTATATGTAAAATATTTCAGTTATAATTGATAGTGTCAACAAATTCTCTGTGGATGTTTTCAATTGTTTGTTTTTTTCTCCCTTTCTAATAAGATCCATTTTGTAATTTATCATAGCAAAATGGCTATGATAAATAATGAGTGGCTAAATGGCCAGATTCAGAGAGCCTGACTGAGGCGTCATTTTTTTGTGTGTGTTTGTTGTCTATATGATAAATAGGGAGAGGGAAAGGAAATCAGGAGAACACAGAATCTCTGGAGAGAACACAGAATTTCAGCATGACTGAATCTGAAATTTCATTCTGAGGTTTAAAATATTTTAAACTTTGGATACTGTAATTTGTATGTAAACATAAACTGAGAATCATTACCAAAGACAGGGAAGCTACTTTGGACAATTTCTTGAGCCAAAGAGAGTGCTTCTGATTACAGACCTGCTTCTCTGAGGAGAACCACTCAAAGTGGGTCTCTGGCGGGGGTCACATTTTATAAACTGGGTCGGGTCTGAACTGTGGTCATCTATCAGTCATGGTCATGTATAGCTTTCATTGGTTGGGTGGTCTCCTAGGTAGGTTCATTGGCTGAGGTGGTCTCCAGGGTTTGAGTATCTGGGGTATGTGGCTGGAGGTTGTTCGTCGATGTGACCAGCAGCTCAAGCGCTTCCCTCCAAGCTAGCCACCATGCCCCTGAACCGCATCGTTAGACCCACAGGAGAGATGGGAGGGGTGCTCCTACTACAGGTGGATTCTGTGAGAAGACACCAAGACTTTACCCCATGTCCGATAGAGCCAGTTCCAGCCAGCTCCAAGATGACCTGCCACTGGCCAAGACTGAGCCAATCAGCAATGGTGGTAGCACTTCTGTCATAACACATTTAAGAAGAGGTAAAAAACTGAGAGATGACTGAGAGATGACTAAGAAAATGTGAAACCACACTGCAGACACCAAGGTCAGTGAAGGAGAGGGAGGAGGTACTTGGGGCTCCAGAGCAGACATTCCCCTACAGCCCCTTGAGAAGACAATGGTGAAGCAGCCTGTAGGGGACCATGGTGGAGTAGACAGCCACAACTGCAGCCCCTAAAGGACTCAACACCAGAGCAGGTGGATGTGACCTGAAGGAAGCTGAGCCTGTGCTAGAGCGGGCTCCTGGCAGGAACTTACACTAGAGCAGTGGGGGCGGGGATAAGGTGGTTTTAGGTTTATTCTCATTTCTCATTATCCTACTGTGTTTAATTGGCAATAAATTAAATTAATTTCCCCAAGCTGAGTCTGTTTTGCCTGTGATGATAATTGGTAAGCAATGTCCCTGTCCTTATCTCAACCCATGAGCTTTTCGTCATATTTTCTCCCCCTGTCCTGCTGATGGAGGAGGAGTGAGAGAGCAGGTTGGTGGGCACCTGGTGACCAACCACTCACCACACCAGTGCAAAACTCACTTGGTCCCACTGTGGGTCTTACAAATGTTATCAAAATCCACAAGCTACACTTCTTTGAAAAATCCCAGACTTTCTCACTTCAGTATTTTTTTCTTCTAAGAGGTTAAGCTTGGAATTTCTGTCTCAATTGCATAAGACAGAACCAAAATGTTGGCACATATGGATCTTATTCCAAAGACTTCAGAATATATTCAAACAAATCTGAATGTAATTATGCAAAACAAAAGTCTTAATCAACTCTATACTCTTCAGGCATTAAAACATAAAACTATCAACGAAACAGAAAATAGAGTCGAACAATATGGTGATACCTTAGCCGGTTTAAACATGATTGTGGGAGGACTTTTTCATCCTTGTTTACATTTAGTTCAGGATAATTGTATGGTTGGAGTATAAGTACATTAAATAGATACTGGTGTCCTGAGAAGAAGAAATACTTCATCCCAGTAGTTATGCAAATCTACTGAAAGTACTTATGCAATAAGTATTCTTTTTAGGAGAAAGGCAGGAATACTGAAAGAAAGTTTATTACTGGAATTCTTAAAAGGATTAATATAGAAAAGGTTAATGTTATGCCTTTACCTATTATTACACTATTCAGGGCAATTTACATTTCCCATTTTAACAAATCTTTGGAATTTTCTTAGAATATTCAGTAGTGATTTATCTATGAACATGCTCCGCTTTAATTTATTCTGAATTTATTGCTGAATAATTTCTGCAAATAGCTTGCGATGGGTTTGTTGGATGCACTTACTTGAAACTCCAGCTGTTATTGGAATCACCAGTCACAAGTTTCTCACGCTCTAGCTCTGTCATTGTAATTTTTAATCTTGCATATTTTCAATGCTAATACTTCCTATTTCCAATTTGAATAATTTTGCTAACATCTTGTGATGCTTAATGCATCTGGAGCCTGCTGCCAGTAAATTATTCACTAGAATATTAGCAGAGAACAAGTACAAATTACACAGTTGATAAAGAAAATTTTAAAACTAGAGTGAATGGATTTTTTTAACAGTATTTGCTGTCTCTATTTTTTTAAATTCACAGCAATTTGATATGAGTCAGAAAATATTAACTAATAACTGTCTACCTATCTCATTATGTGCTTTCTTAAGAGACGTAAGTTACAGCTTCCTTAAGTGAGAAGTTATGAATGAATCCTACATAATTTTTCCCCAAGTCTTCATTTCATTTTGCCTCAAAATAAGAGATATGGCACTGAAATGAACCCCCGCTCCCTCTTTCTCTAATTAACTATGATTAATCTTTGTTTCCTATATCTGCTATTTTAGGTGACATCATTCCAGAATACTTTTATAATTTTTTGTCTTCTGAGTCCTATGAACTTTGCTCTTCTGTGCAAAGAGACACACAGAAGATCCTGTTGTCATTGTTCTTTATTTGACTGTGTCAGAGATGTCGGGATGAATAAGGATTCAGAGACCAATTTTCAATTGCCCTGATAAAACCGGACCTTTTAATTTTGTAAAGTCGGATGAGGCTGGTAGTTGAAGAGACAGTGGTTTCAATTCAGTTAGTTATGTAGCAACTGAAGCTACTTGAGAAGCTTTGATTAACCCAGATGCCCAACAATTCCTGACAATTCAGGAAGATTCAGGCCTCATACAGGTCTTTTGTCATGTCTGACAGCCCCAAAGGAATGCATTAGATATACTGGGGTGTCTCAAATGGCACCAGAAGCAAATTTTACATAACTAAATCAAGTTCGATAAATAGATTTATTTTTTTTCCCTATCATCAGGAAGTTAATATCTGAAAAGTGAAATGGTACTTTATTCTGGAAGACGTGCAACCTTTTATGCAGCCTACTCTTGCAACCAAGCATACTTAATATATAGATAGAACTTAAACAATTCCTGTCTTTGTAGTCTTTAGACTACTGCAGTAAGGGCTACCAGAAAAGATAATTCAGACTAATAGCACAGAATGCAACTCTTTGTTAGACTCAAAGTAGAGACAGAAGATTACAAATCACCATGGCTTAATGACTTATTTATCAGCTCTGTTTCAGTAGTTATCTGTTCTTAGCCATTTCTACAGTTAAAGTGTTGCCCTAAGCTTTTTTTTTGAAGCTTGTATTTCTATGGCTTACTTTACAGTTTTAGTGTGTTACAAATCTAAACACAATCAGCTCCTGTGATTTTAATGAAGTTGCTTGACTGCAAATTTATATGTGGTCAGGGGCTGGAAGGGAGGTTTTGGGCTGGAGGGGAAGGTACAACTGTTTGCACCAGCAGCAACTAGCCAAATACCTTGGTTCAAAAATGCCAGTGGGATCAAGCTTCAAAAACTTCATACATCTTTTTTATCACACTGCCAGTCCCTTTTTCAGTAAATGGTTCCATTTTCAAAATACTAGGAGGCTGTGAAGGATGAACCAATGAATGTGAACATAAGTAAATCATAAATGAACTGAAAGAAAATGATAAATGTAGCCTAGAGAGAAAACTGTCTTGCAGCCAGGAAGTTTTGCCATTTTTGGTAGCACCAGGTAGAATAGCATAATCTAGGGCTATACAGCCTCCTTCTGTACCAGGAATAAAGTGAAGGGGCTGGGAAAAACTGAAAAGCTGTTCCTACAGGAATATTTTTTTTCTGAACAGTTGCAACTGACAGGTGAGTATGCCACTTTTTCTTTTTGAACCCATATGACTTCTAAAACAGTCTTGCCATAAGATTTATTTGATTAAAAGTAGACATTTACATCTGAGTTTGACTATACTCAGTGGAAAGAAAAGGACAGTTTGAAAGAGTCATTTATGTGATATTAGAATATATCTCTAAAATGCACCAGTGCACTAAACTCTCCATTTCTCTCCTTTGGCTGTCCACCCCACCACACCTTTGGAAATTAAAGCATTCACGCAAACTATCTTCCTTTTTTCTGTGTGTGTGTTTTGCCATATATAGTCTTGTTTTATTATGTCAGATATTTGGAAATTATAGGGAGAATTTCACAATGACTTTCCTGAAAAAAATCACAATTCACTGCAATTTCAGTATGGAAATGGATCTTTAGGCCAAATAGATCTTAGGCTATGATGACTTCGGACATTTGGCAAACAAGAACTAAGGAACTCTGCTAAAAATATCTATGACTTTAGCTGTAAACCTAATGATTTTTGCAGTCACAAATCCTAAATCCCTAAGTATTACTGTTGATACAGAATTTCTTCAAATTTAAGTCTAGAGGCTATCATTTTAGATATCTTGGAAATCTTCAGCTGAGGATGTACATCCTCAGAATAGCTCTGCCTCGGACATGGTACTGTAATGGTAAAGGTGTATATGGGTAAATTTTTGCTGAAGGAGATATTCAACAGAAAAATGTGGGGGGTTTTGTTTGATCTTTTTTTTTTTTTTTTCCCCTTCAAGATGCCTTGCTTCTGCAAAATTGGTAACATTTGCCAAATCGTGACTGTTAGATTAACTGATTCACTAGTACTGCATGGCACTCTCTCAGTGTTGAACCTCAGTACTTCTTCCTAATATATCCAATACTACCTCAAAGATAAGTCTGACAGCTTATAGGAATTTTTTGGAAGACTGAGAATGAATCCAGCCAAGAGGAGCAATCTGACTTCTTAAGAATGTGTCTTTCTCAACAACTCTGAAACAGTTGAAGGTAGTAATGACTACATCCCAAACATATTTTCTGTGTATAAACAGTCTAAGACCTTAGCTAATCAGGATTCCTGGTGGAATCTGACATTTAGATGACTTTTGTAACAATGGTAAACACACAGAATACTGACATCCATATTTTATAAATCCAGAGTCTTAAACAATGTGCTGACAATATTTTATTTTTCTGTCTGTATTTCTAACGTAATTCGTAAGATATTTTATTCCTGTTTGTTTCTCCATTTAGTTTCAAGATTTCTTTTTCATAATAAGAAGTCCTAATTTACCTGTAGGCAAAATTTCCTCCCCTAACATAGCAATGAGTGCTTTAACAGAATTCAAAAACATATTGACTGACATAATTTGGTTTTGATTGCACATTTGATAAAGATAATATTTTTGACCTTTTCATGATAATCAGTGTATAGCAAAGGTTGTTATATCCAATTTGTTGGTTGGAGTAACTTCCATTTCACTTCGCTAAGGAACATATTAAGCTACCGGAAAACAAAAAGCAATGCTGAGAAATTTTTACCTTTCCTTTCTTTGCTCTATGAACTCTTTTATCCAAAATATGCAGACCAGTCTTATGATTTGGGTGGTTTTTTTTAAGTCCAGTATGAATATTTTGAATACAGGACACTGGTGATTGAGCTACTGAAGGTTTTTTATTTAACATTCCCTTATTTTTGCCATCTTTTAGAAATGTAGTTATTTTGGTGTTTCATAAAGCTATATGAAATTATTACATATGCATTTCCAAAGCTATTAAATGGGATTATAATCAGAATTTGATTTGAAATGATAATTTGTGACTCAATTCTGCTATCCATGCATATTTGCCTAGTACCACCTAAGATGTCACGTATCAGAGAAATCTGCATAATTACATAATATGAAGAAGACTCAGTAGAAAACTGTGCACTTGTGGGCTGGCAACTAGAGGATCAGATAGATACCGCATCCCAAATGGCACTATGTGTGACTGACTCAATAAAGTCTCTGCAGTAGGACAATTTTCGTTTTTTTGAAGAGGAGATATCTAACTTTTTGTCACTTTCTATGAACAGTGTAGAAATACAGACTTCTCATGATGGTAATGCATCCTAACATAGTTGATTATATGAGGATATGATGTTTTTCACCAGAGGTATACAACTCTCTTCACTGGCTGCAGAGCACCAAAACAGGTAGCTCGGACACCAAGATCAGAATTTGACTACATAACCACAGGCATCTAAGTGTAATTTGGGTTACATGAGCTTCCTGAGTGACTCTATTTGCTGATCTAGTTAGGGATAGCTTTCCTGTCATCTTGTATCATATTTGCCCATCCCATACAGATATCTCCAAAACCCAGCGTCTTCAGAAATTATATTAGATATTCATACTTAGTCATCTAAATTGTACTTATAGTGTGGAAGTCAACTGGGAGGGGGCGGGGGAAGAGAGAAGAGACAGACAGAAAGAGAAAGAACAAAATGAACAGAGTTATGAAAGGACAAAAGAAAAGGGAAAAATAGACTACTGTTACTTTCTAAGTATTCCTAGTGGTGATGCTTCTGGGCTCACCTGCTTATTTTATTTATCCATTTTTTTTCTTTCAGCTTTGACAGGATAAACAACCACCCTGCAAATTTTGTGAATGACAAATCAGAAAAATAAGTGAAAGTAAAAAGTGTTAAATAGGTTCTAGTTAATCTTATAATATTTTGACAGACAGTGAGCAATTTGGATGTTTACCTTGAATTCCATATCACAGTTTGACAATTGGTCAAAATTGTTTCATTATTCCAAGCATGGCTTTTCCCATATTTATTTATTCAGGCCATTGAATAAATAAATACATAAATAAATAAATGCCACTGCAAGATTAGCTTAGTCAGCTTTCTCAAAAGCATAAGCACACTTGGTAATGCCCTTCAAGATTTTTTAAGTTTTGATATCCCGCACCTTAAGCACCATGTTAAAGAGAGTGCACGCAAAGAATAAAGCTATCCACTGAGGATTAGTATTTTATATACATATATATAAAGTAAATCTTGTCTTTTCAGAAAATAACATGTCTGTGGGTGGAAGTGGGATGAGTTAAGCACAAACTCCCCAATTTCCATTTTAAATGGAAATCTATCCTTCCTTTTCTGTTCATCTGAAAAATATATACTTTAAAGATATACATATATTAGTGAAGTAGCATAATAGTGGAGAAAACCTTTTCCTAGATCATAAATATTTTAAAGTTGTCATCTCTCACACATTTCTAAAAATGTAGGCACCAAGTTATCTTATTCTTGGTTTATATATTGGTATGGATAGAACATAATTTTTAGACTAAAAGGCCACAGGTTGGGGACTATAGTAGAAGGTGATACATATAACCAGGCAGAAATACCAACTGAGGGTATACCTAAGTATTTCTGTTTTCTGAAGTAATAGAATCACTGTGGCAATGTAAATTTGTAGACACAATAACACTGACAGAATTGTGTAAACTGTATGTGAAGTACAACAAAAACTGAACTTCCATTGACATTTAGCTAAAAATCAGCTTCATTTTCACCAACTGAAATAGTGTACTGATGTCCTCCAAGGGAAATTGAAGTGCTTTGTTTCCAAATTAATATACAGCACATCATCACTAATAACTGTCATTCAACTTGTATGAACTGATACAATCATAACCATTGGTCTGGTTAGCCTTAATCAAAGATTTACTGATATGATTTCTATTTATACTAATAAGATATGATTAGAGACACTGAAGATCTGCAGTGAGCAAGTTTGGAAGTCCTGTATTGACCTCCATTTACTCTGGGTTGGTTTACCAGGGGAGCTGGTTTACTTCTGGGAAGTGAGAGAGTGGCTGTGTGGGTGGTGTTCAGCTGCTGGCTCTGGTCAACCCACCACAGCCCTTTTTGGCATCCGATATGGCACCCTCAATTATATGCCTTTGATTATAATGAAACCTTCTCCCAGGAATGGGCAGTCCCTGCCTCTGTAGTATATAATCAAAGACTTCTGTCTAAATGGAAGATGCTGCAGGAGTGGAGCTTACATCCTGATTCTTGATGGACAAACAGCCATGTTACAATTGTATGAATATGCTGAAGTACAAGTGCAGAGATTCTTCAGGCCATCTGTCCATAATGCAAGACTTTACATCTGATATAATCATCTAATTTGATATAATAATCCATTTAAAATTAAGGAAAAGAATCAGGCATTTTAAAGGAATGATTCATATAATTAAAATATTGATGCAAAAAAAAAAAAAAAGTGTAAATAATTAGTTCTTCCTTAAAAGTGCTTCTTTTTATTAAGTAATAATATAATGAACCAAATACGAATAATTCAGATGTCCAAATGTATTGAAACCTTCTTTCTGTCTAGTTCCTGATATATGTCTAACGAGCATCTAGAACTCCTTTTCCTGAATTCACTTTTGATAATCACATCAGTGCTTAGTTAATTCCTGAACATACTTAGAAATGAAAACTATGCCTTGCAAGGCAGTAGGTATTCTAGAAGCTTGCTGAATGTAGACATACAGAATATCTTGCATAAAATGTAGTAGACAATTCCAGGCTACACTAGAACGCTATAGACAATTAGTCTAGTTTTAACTGTCATTAAACTCAGGGTTTTTACTGACAGAAGGAAATATTTGTAGAACCTTGATTGTGAAGTGGCTTCTGGAATACTTGCAATCTAAAACCATTTTTGAGACCCCATGTTATATGCCAGAGGCCTAGCAGAAAATAAGCAAATATTGGAGTCTTCTACCCAAATGGCCACAGCTTTAGGCATTAAAATATTTATATAGTAAGGCTTAATAAATATTGGCAAAAGTTCATAGGGCAGGGATAAAAAAAATTCTTCACTTAATCACTGGCCATGCATTTTTCCCCGTGGAATATGGCATTCTAAAGAAAATTGGAAGAAATCTTGATAGAAAATCTTTGCTTTTTGAAACGGCCAGAAAAGTGCACTGGTACCTCCATTCGGCACCGGTTAGAAGGCATTTTTTCTGATTGATATCATATCTGCTAACAAGATCACATATAGCCAACGCTCAAAATTCCCTGAAATGGTCAACATTTTTCTGCATAATGTTAGCATCTTAAAATAACTTGAGTTCACTTTAAGGTCCCTGAAAATTATATACATGCACATGCATATATATATAAATGTATATATTCTACTGGAAAATAATTTATATAAAAACTTAAATGAAATCTAGAAATTTTCCTGAAGCACATTCATCAAAAGAGGTATGTTATTGCCATTAGGTTTTTAAAAGAAAAAAGCTATTGACAACACCATTCACTGTTCTGTTAGATTGAATATTTATGTCTTAAAATATAGACTAAAATCCAAATAAATTCAGGAAGCAGAATGTTAAGAAACTAGAATACCATCGTAAACCATAATGGAACTAGAAGAGGCCTTTTGAGTCATTAAAGGTTGCTGCAGGCAAAGCTACCATGTAATGGCTTCTCTAAACTGATCAAACTCCACCTATTCACAGTTATGCTTTTGGGATTTTTGTTGATTTTCTTTGTTTCTTTTTTTTTTTTTTTTTAAATCAAGGTAATAGTTTATAATCTTCCTTCTCTACTGTTTAAAAACAGTCCCTTAGTTCCTGTCTAAATTCAGTGGTGGGTAGGGTTTCTTTTTTTAATTTTCCTCTACCCCCCCTTTTTTTCCCTTGTTTTTTTCTCTTTTTTCTTGTCTTTTTCTTCATTGTTCTTTTCATGTCTCTTCCCCGGCCTTTTATCTTTTTTTTTTTTTTTTCTTTGCACAAAGTTGCATGTCTTTTAACTTATTCTTTCCTTTGCCACCTGGATATAGTTACACAAAGTAGCTGCCACTTAGTCATCATTTTGGCAAGTTATTCTTGCCAAGTTGCTTTAAGACACATATACTTTCACTTCAATGATTCTGAAATATAAAATATTTCAGACAGGCTGTTGCTAATATCAACCTGACCTGCAAAACAACTAAGTTACTGAGTGGTCTGAAGTTTAAAAAAATAATCTGGAAGATGCATGGCATTCCAGAATTCTTATCTTTGTGGAGGAAATGGAAATTGTAAGGGAAATAGGTCTCTGTTTTTTCAGGAGTATATTCTAGCAATTATAGCATGTAGTCAAACTCTCATTTTCTGGATCTTCAGCAATTTTTCATTTCTGGCTACTCAGTGGCAGAGTTTTAACAGAAGGATCAGAGAATACTCATTGACTTGTGTTGGATGCCCTCCCTAAAGATTGGAAAATGTAATTTCTAGTCATTCAGAGTGAGAAATGTTAGAAACTGTTCTTCTATTCCAAGAGAAAATGTTGTTTGATCCCTGACTGAGGGGTAAATGGTAAATTATTTAAAAAGGTGCAGCACCACCAACGGTTGATATATTTTAATTAAAAAAAAACAAACCACAAACAAATGTTCCCCAACTGTGCAGATGAATTCATAACTTGTGTTTACATGGCATGAAATTTCTTGAACCTTAGATTCCTACCCTCTCTGTACTGACAAAAACATAAATCCATACTTCACTGTCAGATGCTGACAAGTGTCTAGGATGTATTCTAGGATCACCACTGTAAATTACAACTCCAGGTGCATATATAAATGCAATGTTGGTGTACTTACAAAAATATAAATCTACAAATTGGTGCATTTGAGATATAGCTGGTTATGTTATTGAAGGCTCCTTTTAACCTTCTCTTGTACTCTTCTTATGAGACTCAGGTTTACTCTTGTTCAACAAGTCTTCTTGAACTCATTAATACTCAGATCTTTTCTCAGTTGTGAGGTATGTATGCAGGTATTGACACATGCTACAAACTATGAAATTGATTTACCTCTAACTTAGAAGACTAAAAGCTACATGTGTGATTTAGAGCTGATAAGCGCAGTTAATGGATAAGTACTGCCAGAAATGGTTAAGTACTGCCAGAGAGAGTTTATTTCATCCTTCTGTGCTACACTTTAATTCATTAAAATATACAAAAACAGCTATGGAAAAATCCCTGGATGGTTTTTCTGAGGTTTTATTAACTTTAAGTGGCCCAAAACCAGGTCTGGTGATATGCGGAGGAAGGCAGTGCAGCTGGGAGCAGGAGACAAGTGGTAGGGATGGAGAAATCTCCCAGTGTGGAAAGAGAAAGCTTATTACTCAGGTTCAGTGAGATATAAAATCAGATTAGTTGCATGCAGAAAGCCTCATCTGAAGGAGTGTTTCCTGTTAGTAGATTGAAGTGTTTTCCTGCTCACAGTAAAGTCTGTTTACCCAATTCTAAAGTATAATTACATGAACTGATAGAGTCATGTATTCTTTCCATCTACACCCTAATCTGTCTGATGTAGGCAGCTCTCCTAGGAGCTGATACCTTCTGCCCCTCACCTAACTCACATCTCATGGGCAGTAATCAGCTCTTAGCTTTCCTTATTTAGAATATGAAGAACTTGGACCTGTGAATTAAACCCCTGGAAGTGAAGTCCTTACTTTTAGGCTCTAATGTGTTCCACAACATTAAAGTCTATTTTGAATTAGGTTTCTGTTAACATTCTTCATAAAGTCTATCACTTCTTTGTTTTTATTAAATCTACCACATGATTACTGAAATAAAATAATTTCTACGCTAGACACTTGTACAACCTACATGTGTCCTCATTTTATACTCACATACACATTCATATTGTAATTGGAAGGTAAGAGTTGTAATATTGTTTATATGACACAATATTTTGTGAGCACATTCAAATCATACTTACTCATTCAGACATCCACCCAATTCACTACGACAATGGAATTAAAATCCCTGAAGCATTCTGTGGCTTAAAAATTGTTGTTAGAGGTCTCTGAATATTATAATATAAACAGAACACTGATACTATTTGTCAACTGTTTTAATACACTAACATTAATAAAACACAGCTATTCATAAGCCATTCAGGAAATTAGAAGAAAAGGTCCTTATCCTGTATATGGTGCTCTTGTTCCACTGAAATAAAGGAGCTGCAATAATTTGTATCCCTTAAGAGCAAGGGTTATATCTATGTGAAGACAGCAACAGTGAAAATGTTCAAATCTGTAAATTCCAGTTATTGACAAGATAACTTCAGATTCTTAGGTGGAAAACTGTGCAATTTTCAGGCTTACTGGTGTAGGTAGTACAAGGGACTAGTTAACACATGGTCAAGTGGGAGATCTGGTTGGAGTCATTCTTTGTCACAGATTTCTTGTTTGTCTTGGGAATGTCTTACAATTTATCTTTTTATGGTTTAGTTCCCTACTTACGAAAGAGACAGAACAGTTCAGTCTCCTGAAATATGGTTTCCTCTCATGCACAAACTATATGTCCCTATGGAAGATACAGAAGAAGCCAAAGTTTGATGATCAACCTCCAAACCACTGTCAATGAAGCCTTCTGATGTCAAGTGCTGAAGCCTTTCTTATTTTCTAGCAATCCCTGGAAACTTGTAAGAACTATACAAATACAAACACACATGCATACATGCTTCTTACTGATTCCTTTTGTTCCTTGGTACTGTTGCTGTCAACTTTGAGACACATGTGGCATCCAGCAGCGCTGATGGAAGTAGCCAGAATGGGAGAAGGGACTTGGACACAAGTTACATACTTTTAACAATGATAGCACATATTAAATCTGACATGCATACAGTTGATTTGTCATAACTACTCTAAACATTACTGTACCAGAAATGCATGTAAAATTCTAAATACTTTTCCAGTCCTCAGAACTACTTTTCATGGTATAAATGCAACAGTAGCTAAATTTAATCAGAAATACTTAACAGATTTCAAAACCTTGTTAGAAATTCTAGATACAGAGATTTTCTTTTCTTTTCAAATTTGGGTCTAAAAATCTGTGTTAACATCCATATTTACATCTTTAGTTGCTTGATTTAGGATTATTTTTACAAATATATCTAACTTATTTCAGAATTGAAAAACTGTATTTGTTTTCAAGATTCTAAAATGTGAACTGATGAAAGCATGTTACTTTAAGAAATTGATAAATTACATGATTTGTTGTACATACGATGACATTGCACAGGAAACAATATATATTTATAAACAATTACATGAGATCTAGATTCCACATTTTATCTTTTAGCTTGAAAAGTTTCACTGAAATCAATTTACTGTAAGACCAAGAGACTCTGGCCTTTTAACTTAACTTAAAACATTAATCACGCACAAGCACTGAAATTATGTAATGTTGGAATCCTTTGCCCATGCACAACACAGAACATAAAGCACATTCCCTGCTCAGTCACAGAGGACACGTTTCCTCCTTTAGTGTATTTTGTATTTTGTTTCAGATTTAATGACATTTTGAGATGGGTAAGTGTAAAATATTTTGTTAGCTTCAGATATGAATTGATACTGTTGATATTATAAGAACTGACTCCTCCTTCAGTTAGTTTCTGGCTTCACTACTGCAGTGGATCTCTTGGCTAAACAATGATTTCACCTTCCTTTCTAATCCAGCAATCTTACTTCACAGACAGTAACTCAATATGAGCCTGGTAATTCCATTTTTTATTCTTTGCCTCCTAACTGACAGAAAATATGCAAGGCCTCTATATTTATATCTATATTAATATATTTATATATATTGTTTTTACTTTGTTATTTGTTTTAGTTTTGCATGATTTCCATAAAGCTCATACATCTGTGCAAAAACAAAGATAGAAGCATTTCCTTTTTGCCCCAATGATATTTAATTAATCGGTGTTTTTTTGTCTATTAGCTGATGTTATCACCAGAATCTTTTTAAACAGTTATTAGTATTCACCTTTTAATGACAATACATGTAGCTGAATTATGTCTGCATTCAGTTTGCTGACATAATTTACAGTCAGAAAAGCATTTTTATCTTCTATAATCACCTAAAATTACTTTAAAATAAAATAATGTAAAATAATGCAAAGGAAAATAAAAGGAAATCAAATAAGACTAAATAAAATATTACAACAAGCTCAAAATGAAATTGTCTTCAAAGCCTTCAAATTGGCAAGGAAGTATCAAGCTAGAAAAACCACAAAGTCCAACACTAAAAATTTAGAAATAGAATTGAGGTTTCATTTTGAAGGTTCACAGTGTAAGACAAAAAAAGTAGAAAAAATGGAATTAAACTCTTGATGTAACAGCTAAAGGACCATGGATGAAAAAAACCTTTGTATTTTTCCCCAAAAAAACCCAATTTAGTAACTAAGAAAAAGATGGAGGCAGAGGGAACTCAGACCCTTAAAAATAGAATTTTAACACTGTGAAATAGTTCAGTGCTCAAAAATCTTAGCAGATACTCTTAAAGATGAGTTCAGATTTATCAGCCCTCATTCAAATTGTAGAGAATTTTGGTGGATAGAGGATGTCTACACTGACTCCTTGGCGTCCTGTCATGGTTAAGGGAAAATACAGCAAGAGGTTATCTACAAGATAATTCTGTCTGAGAGATTCTTAATATCCATCAAAAACTTCTTTTGTGCCTGTTCATTTAATAAAAAACTGCCTAGGAAATATCTGAGCAACTAGTAAGCACAGATATTCTCTCCTCTTAAATATTCATTCTGTGGTTTCAGATGAATTTTCAAAAGCAGTTATATAGAATATTGATGATGCTGAAAATAATAAACACAAATAATTACAGAATAATCTTTCACCCATAATTATTGATGGATACAGCTTTGCACATGGTGCTCAAATAGTTGATTATAATTGCAAGCTAGGTACTCACATGTTAACGTTAACTGTTTTCCATGCAGGTTAAAAAAATGTGTAATGTCCACAATCTGGTTTTAGTCTAAAAGGCACAAATAAAGGGATTGGCCAAACAAAATATTTGTTGCTTCGTCTCTTGTGTACATAAAACCGTCACTTGTAAACAACATAGTCTGACTGAATTATTAGCTTCTTAAAAAGGAAGAATTATGGTAAACATTTCTAAGGAACACATTTTCCTGGAAGATACTGCAGTAAATATACATGTTCTTCATCAGTAGTGGAAAAGACTATCTATGAATTTCAGCAGCAGCTCCTGAAGAGAGTGAAACAAGCTGCAGTTGTAAGATCCTTTCCAAAATTCCCTTTGTTATTTTGGGATATGAGAGTCTTGAATTTTAAATCCTTCTCAACTAATTTCAATTAGTTCAATTGGCTTTTTCTATCTAAATTTTAACTCTAACCAAATGTCCAAGGTCAAAAGTTAAAAATGTTTTCTTAGATCATCTTTCATCATAAACATATCAATATCTCACTTTTTGGTGTACTTAACCTTTTTGAGATTTGGCAACTGAACTTCTGTATTTCTAGAGGATAAGATATAGTAATGTAAATCAATCATTTCATTGAAAGATGTACTGCAGTGATGTTCTTTGAACAAGTGCTGCTTCATAGGATAATAGCATTGAAAATGGTCCATTTGACTTCAGCATTTTCTGTTAGTCTGGATTATGATTTAATGTTTTCTTCAACTGGGAATTTTATCCCCAGTTGTAGCCCTGTGACAGAAGCTAGAAGCATCTGATAAATTTCTAAGTTGAAAGTTTTGTTACAGAAGTTAATTGAAAGACAAGAGACAGAACTTTCTATTTGTTTCTTACTGTTTTACAAAATACAACACATGTCCTGGAGATGTAAGGGAACAAATGCAAGGTACTGATTTCCTATTTTCTGTAAACTATATCCAGATAAACTTAGAGTTATATCGTGTCATCATCAATCTCCTTCAGACAATTATAAGATAAAAGGTATATTTATACATTTTAATTTTTATCACAGTAGTAATACGCACTTTCTTCTTTTAATGATGCACACCTTTTTCTGGAAAGACAGTACTAGAGATCTACTTGGATATTTGGCCAGAGTGTAAATACAAATCTGAAAAGTTTCAGTAACCTGGCATTTGATCGTGTTGAAAATTTAATTTCTAAAAATAAAAGCAAAACAAAACAAAGCACGCACACAAAAAAAAACCCCAAACAACAAAGAAACAAAAGCCCACCACCACAAGAACATGGAAACAGAATGCTCAGAATTCTCTGATATATTTAATTCTGCATGTCATTGTCTAAGTGTAGTATCTGTGAGGAATTAAAGGTCCTTTCTTCAAAACAGTATTAAAAACATAAAGAAAGTACTGAAAGGTAACCCAGATAGTACTAAACAGGTTTTCTAATTTCAATATGCTGGGAAGGAAGAGGAAATGTCTTTCCTCAGAGTAACCTCAATCACAATAGTTTTTGTCTTTCTTGTTGCCCCATTTCAGAACATATATGTAGTGACGAAAAGGCCTAACTGTTTAGGATAGCACCATGGAAATGGATCCATGTGCTGCAACTCAGGGAGTGTATTTAGCTTTGTAATGAAGTTAGATAACCTAAAGCAGTCTGATCACATCTGCAGCTGGAAATTATTACCGCCTTCTAGAGAAGACAAAAGCAGCTATTTGAGCAGTATGTATTCATTGATCAGAGGCATATGGTCTCAACTGCCTTCTGAAGACATGATCCATTTGTGCCACTTATTTTGTTGACAGATGGGAAGAGTGGAGTAGGATGTGACAGTAACGGACACAGCATCCAGGTTAGCAGAAACTCATGTGTGAGTGGTAGGTGCAGGAGGATTACATCAGTGGTTACGTTTGGAAAAGTGTTAAGAGGTGAGTTGTACGGACTTTGTGATTACAGCCAGTGGAGATAAATAGGTCTAAAACCCTGTTTCCTGTAATTTTTTAAACAGTTAATATTTGCACTATTACATATGTCCATTCTTGTGTCCAAGGCTGAGACTTTACTTGTGTGGGCTGATAAGAGAGGATCTGGCCCTTACTGTGACACCTGATATGATCTTTCCAGGGACACCTCCCAGACACAATTACTACAAGGGAGTTAGCCTGGGCTGTCCTTGAGAGGCATTACATATCATGGCGCCAGGGCGATATGCAGAGATTTAGGGCTCAAGGTATGGTACCAAGGAGTTTTAAGACATTAACAAATAGTTTCTTAGAACTGTAATTGTACTGCGTCTGGCTGGGGTGGAGTTAATGTTCTTCATAGTAGCCTGTGATCTGATAAATGCTGTGATTTGCATTTGTGGCTAAAACAGTGTCAATAACACACCAGTTTTAGTTATTGCTGAACAGTGTTTTCACAGCATGAACACGCCCTCACACTCTCCCCGGCAATGAGTAACTTGGGGGTAGAAAATATGTTGGAAGGGGACAGCTGACCAACTGACCAACTGAGCAATAAAAGCTCAGGGAAAGGGAGTGGAATGGGGGGACATTCATGGTTATGGCTTTTGTCTTCCCAAGCAACTGTTACACAGGCTGAGGCTCTGCTTCCCAGGAAGTGCCTGGGCATCTGCCTGCTGATGGAAAGTAGTGAGTGAATTTCTCTTTCTTCTTTGCTTGCATGCACCCCTTTTGCTTTCCCTATTAAACTGTCTTTATCTTGATCTACAAGTCTTCTTGCCTTCCTTCTATTTTTTCCCCCAGGCTCTGGGAGGGGTGAGTGGGCAAGAGGCAGGGTGGGTGTTTGGCTTCAGGCCACAACAGTAATGGACATCATGGTGTGTGTGAGAGCACATAGTCTGTTTACATTTGAATTTAACATGATAATTTGAAATATGTTTCAAGCAGTGAGTAACACTCTTCGATTTTGCAGTGGAATGAATTAGAAAGGCTCACCAGGTCAGTCCTGTTTGTCACCTAAGAAATGGCAGTTAAAGTTCAACACTTCTTTTTCCGTGTGCCGATCTACTCCTACTGTTCTCATGATTGATAAGAAATGCCCAAACAGAGATTTGGAGGCAGAATTTCAGGAGTAAATGTAACCCAAGTTCAAATGGGAAACAAAGTAGAACAAGTTTCCCAAAGAGGAACAAGGAATGACAGGCAGGGGAGACAAGGAGGGGGGTGTCGCCCTCTATGTCAATGACCAGCTGGAGTGGATCAAGATCATGGAGCAGATCCTCCTGGAAAACATACTGAAGCACATGGAAAATAAGGAGGTCATGTGACAGCCAACATGGCCTCACTAAAGGCAAATCATGTCTGACAAATTTGGTGGCCTTCTACAATGGGGTTACAGCATTGGTGGATAAGGGAAGAGCAATGGACATCATCTACCTGGACTTGTGCACGACATCCTTATCTCTAAATTGGAGAGCCATAGATTTCATGGATGGACCACTCAGTGGATAAGGAATTGGCTGAATGGTCACACTCAAAGAATTATGGTCAAGAACTCAATGGCGAAGTGGAGACCAGCAACAAGTAAAGTTCCTCAGGGGCTGGTATTGGGATCAGTGCTATTCAACATCTTTGTTAGCAACGTGGACAGTGGGATTGAGTGTACCCTCAGCGAGTTTGCTGACAACACCAAGCTGTGTGGGGCAGTCGAAACACCGGAGGGAAGGGATGCCATCCAGGGGGACCTGGACAGGCTTGAGAGGTGAGTCTGTGTGAACCTCATGACGTTCAACCAGGCCAAGTGCAAGGTCCTGCACCTGGGTCACAGCAATCCCAAGCACAAATACAGGTTGGCTGGAGAATGGATTGAGAGCAGCCCTGAGGAGAAGGACTTGGGGGTGTTGGTGGTTGAGAAACTCAGCATGAGCTGGCAATGCTCACNCTCACTCACAGCTAAGAAGGCTAACCGCATCCTGGGCTGCATCAAAAGAAGCGTGGCCAGCAGGTTGAGGGAGGTGATTCTGCCCCTCTACTCTGCTCTCATGAGACCCCACCTGGAGTACTCTGTCCAGCTCTGGAGTCCCCGACAGAAGGATATGTCCCCAACAGAAGAGGGCCGTGAAAGTGATCAGAGGGCTGGAGCACCTCTCCTATGAACACCGGCTGAGAGAGTTGGGGCTGTTCAGTCTGGAGAAGAGAAGGCTCCAGGGAGACCTTATAGTGGCCTTCCAGTACCTACAGGGAGACTGCAGGAAAGATGGAGAGGGACTCTTTATCAGGGAGTGTAGTGATAGGACAAGGGGTTTTAAACTGAAAGAGGGGAGATTTAAATTGGATTTTGGGACGAAATACTTTACTGTCAGAGTGGTGAGACACCGGAACAGGTTGCCCAGGGAAGTTGTGGATGCCCCATTCCTGGCAGTGCTCAAGGCCAGGTTTGATGGGGCTTTGAGTAACCTGGTCTAGGGGAAGGTGTCCCATGGTAGGTAAGTTGGAAATAGATGATCTTTAGAATCATAAAATAGAATCATAAAATTGTCTAGTCTGGAAGGAACTTTTAAGATCATTGAGTCCAACCATCAGTCCAACACTAATAAAACCATCACTAATCCATGTCGCTGAGCACCATGTCTAGCCATCTTTTAAATACATTTAAGGGCCCTTCTAACCCAAGCCATCCTATGATTCTCTGAATTCAGGCATAGAATTATGCCAATTTCAGCCCTGCAAGCTGAACTAGGGGGAAATAAAGCCAAAACAAATAAACCGCAAATCTTTCATGAGTTTGTTTCCTTTTTTTTGCTGATTTGCAAGTAATATCAAGCACTAAGTTAGTAGGCCAGAAGGTTCACCAAATTAATGTCCATAGAATATGCCTGAGCCAAACATTCATGGTAGATACACCTGCAGTCCATTACTCCAGGTAAAAACAGGTGATATTTACATACATTATCTAAATTTTTAAACACTTTGTTATCTTAGGGCTTAGTTATCTAATGGACTTTAAAAGTAGGATTCATTTTATATAGTTTAAGCCATCCACACTTTAGTCATCTAATCTGTCTTTGTATTATAGAAAGTCTCTTCCACTTGTCTTAGGTCATTATTTTACAATTGGAAGAACAGTCCTCTATCTGTCTAACAGTCATTCAGACTGTCTCCTTCCATTAACTATATCGAGTGCCAAGATGAGCTGCTTGTATCACATACTTAACTTTTAAGTGGTTAAAATTAAATTAGACAAGTCAGCCTGCAGAAATGCTTACATTTCTCTTGCATTCGAAGTATTTTGAAGCTTGTCATACTAGCGCAGTGCTTGCATTTGCAACGATCTAAAATCTGCTTATGGACAGACAATCTAAAAGAAAGGAAAATATTTCAAAAGTTGTAGTTATCTACTGTATGATGAAAAGAAATTAGTAAAAGAAAAAAATATTGTTAATCATCTCACATATCTAGTTGGGAGGTTAAGAATCTCATAAAGATGCAGAAGCCTTTTTTTTTCACACAGAGTATTTGCTTTCTTGTAAAAGTACTACCACTTTCAGGAAAGCATTCTATGGATTATGGAAAAATAAAATATAGGGAACAAATATTTTCAAATTAGGACGCATAAGTCAGGGTCTCATAATTCAGCAGAAAACTCAGACATATTCATGCCTCAAACAGGTAATCTGAAATAATTGGGTTTCTTGTTTGGTTGGCTTTGGCTTTTCCTCTGCATGGCAATAGTTCATGAATGATGACGCTGATTTTAAAGAACTGTTCTGATGTGATCTTAATATGATCAGAGAGTAACTCCCAGAATGTACAATTTCTTCTTGTGAAAAATGGTTTTTAAATTTAGCATTGCAGGGGCAATACTCGGAGCTGTTTTCTGCTGCTTAAATGCTGTAATGAACTCAACACAGAAGCAGTACACTGGGTCTACAGTAAACCAAGTAAAGTGTTATGTCAGGTGAATGTTTTCAGTATGCAATAATGGGAGATTAACCTTTCTTTTATTTTCTTTTTTTTTCCTTTTTTCTTTCCTTTTTTTTTCTTTTTTTTTTCTCCCAAATTCTGAATGCAGTTGAAATAATCTAGAAAAATGCAGCCATAAATTATTTCTAGGTTTTATTAGAAGTAAAAATTTAGAAATATTAACAATAAGCTAATAATAAGACTATTACAGTAACTTTCAGGTTGACAAGTTGCTTTTGACAGTGTAAACCCTGTAGTTTCAGCCAAGTAACAACTACTCCAGAACCTGGTGCTATGTAGTAACAACCAATCTCATTGGCTGCAACACTCTTGCCGATACACAATGTCATATATTTTTGTCACATAAGAGTTTGAACAATGGTCCTTCAAACTTACTCTCTGTCTGGCTGGGATGGAGTTAATTTTCTTCATAGCAGTCCATATGCTGCTCTGTTTTGGATTTGTGACTAAAACAGTGTTGAAAACACAGTGATGTTTTGGCTGTTATTGAGGAATGCTTGTGCAGCCTCAGAGCTTTTGTTTTTCCATCTCTGCCTCTGTGGCAGCCACCCTCTCTTTCCCCTCCCACAGGTCTAATGGTGAGGTTCAGGGGCACAGTGGATAGCTTGGCGGGAAGCGCGTGAGCTGCCTGTCACATCATCAAACAACGCCCAGCCGCATACCCCAGATACCTGAGCCCTGGAGAACAGCTCAGCCAATGAGCCTACCTAGGAGACCCCTCGACCATTGAAAGCTATATACGACCATGACCAATAGGTGATCACAGTTCAGATCTGACCAGGCTATAAAATGGGGTCCTCCACTAAAGACCCCCTTTAAGTGGTTCTCCTCGAAGCAGAGGGTCTGTGATCCGAAGTCCTCCCTTTGGGTTGCCCAAAAGAGAGAGAGAGAGACATTGACAGAGTGAGACATTTCCAAAAGTAACTTCCCTGGGGACTGAGTGTCCTTGCTTTTTAGCTGAGTGGTTTGTGCATTTTGAATCATTATTCTGAGCTTAGATTTGGTATGTACAACATAGTATTAGTTCCTAATTCATATCCTGAACCTGTAAAACATTATGTCTGCTGAAGTGTTAGTAGTATAAGATCCTTGTTAAATTTTACAGTTTTACCTATTCATGACAACATTAAAACTGATTTTTGGAACATCTTTTATTGCTCTTACACTTCCCTGACAGCCCCACGCAGTGGCTGAGAGAGGGCAAGAAGCTGGGAGAGGACACAGCTGGGACCGCTGATGCAGAGTGGCATAAGGGGTATTCCATGCCATGTAGACCATGCTCAGCAATAAAAACTGAGGATGGAGTGTGTGGGAAGGTAGCCATTTTTGAAAACTGTCTCGGCATCAGTCTTGTGGAAGGTGGTGAGTGATTGCCTCTGCTCACTTGGTTGGCTTTTGGTTTACGTTGTGGTTTTTTTTTTTCCTTTTTTTTCTTTTCCCTCTTCTCCTTCTTCTCCTTCATCTCCTCTTCTTCCTCTTCTTCTTGTCTTCCTCTTCCTCTTCCTCTTCTTCTTTTCTTTCTTCCTCTTTCCATTCCCTATTAAACTATCCTTATCTCAACCCATAATTTTTCTTGCTTTTTCTCTTTCTGTTCTCTCCCCTACCCCTCTGGGGAGTGAGTGAGCAGCTATGTGGTTCTTTGCTGTCATCCTGGGTTAATCCACCACAAAACTGAATCCCATAGCAAGAGGATAAGGGAGCAACATTCTATACCACTATTGCTGTAAATAAACTTTTCTGATTCTGTTACTTGCTATGCAACACAATTTTGTTACCACTGACTGTGATTTTCCTAATATTTCATTTTTCTTTAAATATATTTTGTTGCTCTATCACGTATTTAAATAACAATATGCCAAACCGTCTGACATTATCTAATAATTCAAGTTGCTGAATTGTCAGCTTATAATAAGCAGAAAGATACAACTACTTTTGAAAATTTTGCATATATTAATAGTAATTCAGTTTATTACTGATCTGACACACCGGAAGGCTGTGCTGCCATACAGAGAGACCTAGACAGGCTGGAGAGTTGGGCGGAGAGAAACCTTATGAAATTCCATAAGGGCAAGTGTAGGGTGCTGCACCTGGGGAGGAATAACCCCATGCACCAGTACAGGTTGGGGGCCGACCTGCTGGAGAGCAGCTCTGTGGAAAGAGACCTGGGAGTCCTGGTGGACAACAGGATGACCATGAGCCAGCAACGTGCCCTTGTGGCCAAGAAGGCCAAGGGCATCCTGGGGTGCATCAAGAAGAGTGTGGCCAGCAGGTTGAGGGAGGTCATCCTCCCCCTCTACTCTGCCTTGGTGAGGCCGCACCTGCAGTACTGTGTCCAGTTCTGGGCTCCCCAGCTCAAAAAGGACAGGGAACTGCTGGAGAGGGTACAGCAAAGGGCTATGAAGATGATTAAGGGATTGGAACACCTCTCTTATGAGGAAAGGCTGAAGGATTTGAGTCTCTTCAGTCTGGAAAAAAGACGACTGCAGGGGGATCTTATCAATGCTTATAAATACTTATAGGGTGGGTGTCAGGAGGATGGGGTCAGGCTCTTTTCAGTGGTGCCCAGTGACAGGACAAGAGGTAATGGGCACAAACTTGAGTGTAGGAAGTTCCACCTAAACAGGAGGAGGAACTTCTTTCCTTTGAGGGTGGCAGAACACTGGAACAGGCTGCCCAGAGAGGTGGTGGAGTCTCTGTCTCTGGAGACATTCAAAACCCGCCTGGACGTGTTCCTGTGCAACCTGCCCTAGGTGACCCTGCTCTGGCAGGGGGGTTGGACTAGATGATCTCCAGAGGTCCCTTCCAACCCTACAATTCTGCGATTCTGTGATTCTCTGATCTGATTTAAAATGTCTCATTATTACAGCTTTGAGAATAAGAAATGCAGTAATAGTATTGTTAATAGAAATATAGCATTATGTACTTCAGAAATTTATGATTTAGCCCATTTGTGAAACCTTTTTCAAAGAGCGGAACGCAAAGAAAAGGAGCCTTAAAATTCTGAGGCTTTCTTCATTCACAAGAAAAATGGAATCCTGACACTGGGTTAACAGCATTTTTTATACAAAGAAAATAGTCACAGTGATATACACTGATTTGCGTAGTTACTGGATGATTCTGAAGTGTGGAGCAGGTATGACAGTATGGTGTTTCTGGTCTGGGAAGGACTTCTCTGGACAGAAACCAAGACCTAGAAGTTGTCATCTAGTGACTCTTTAGATACCCTACAGAAGAAGAAGCACCTATGATGTTTATAGTACAGGAACTGCAAGACATTTGTGCCCTTTAGGCAGGTAGGATACCATAGACCATGCAGGATACAGTAGGGAATCTCAAATGGTCCTTAACATCTAAGTAGTCCTGGAGAGTGATATTCATTGCTTTTAAATATCTGCATGTGATCAAGCTGCCCAGCAAAAAAGGACCTGGGGGGAAAAGATCTGGGAGTACTTGTTGACAGCCATCTGAATATGACCCAGCAGTCTGCCCAGGTGGCCAAGAAGGCCAACAGCATCCTGGCTTGTATCAGAAATAGTGTGGCCAGCAGGACTGGGGAAGTGATTGTCCCCCTGTACTCGGCACTCTTGAGGCCGCATCTCAAACACTGTGTTCAGTTTTGGCCCCCTCACTACAATAAAGACATTGAGGTGCTGGAGCATGGCCAAATGAATCTGGTGAAGGATCTGGTGAACAAGCCTTATAAGGAGCAGCTGAGGGAACTGGGATTGTTTATTCTCAAGAAAACAAGGCTGAGGGGAGATCCAATCTACCTGAGAGAAGCTTTTAGCGAGGTGGGGGTTGGTCTCTTCTCCCAAGTAAGAAATGATAGGACAAGAGGAAATGGCCTCAAGTTGCAGCACAGGATGTTTAGATTGGATATTAAGAATAATTTCTTCACTGACAGGGTTGTCAAACATTGGAACAGGTCGTCCAACAAAGTGGTTGGGTCACCATCCCTGAAGGTATTTAAAAGATGTATGGATGTGCTGCTTAGGGACATGGTTTAGTGGTGGAGTTCTCAGTGTTAGGTTTACAGTTGAACTCAATGATCTTAAAGGTCTTTTCCAATCTAAATGATTCTATGATTCTAAGCTGTTTAAGCTCTCATTAGAGTCAGCGGATATCTGTCAATACTGTATAATTTGTTTTGAATGGAGCCTGAAACTGAGTTAATATCTATAGATGAAGAGTCTGTAGTGCTCATGCTTGCTTTCTGGCCTCTTTTATTTTGCAGTGAAGATGTAGGCTGAAGAGTCACATATTCCACATAATAAAAAACATTCAGCACAGAGATATGGGTGACCTTATGAGATACTTGAAATCTAAGTGCTTTTAATTTATTCCATCCAACTAGAATGCAAACACCAAGGTCTTCTCTAGAGCAAAGCAGCCTGCAAGTATGCTTTGAAAGAACAAAGTAGGAATCACCTGTTAAAAAAGACAATACACCTTTACTGCTTTGCAACGTGAACTTGAACTACTGGCTTGCAAAGCAGTGATCTCTCCCTGAAGTAATGAACGGATGGATTACTGTTGTCAGATATATGTACCCATTTACCAGTTCATTCATCAAGGACCTTTGCTTCCCCTGGAGTCACTCAAAAAGGTTTTCTCTATTTAAGATGAAAATACTGATCCCAGAGTAATGAAAAATGTTGTGCTGCCACTAATTAGATTTGCCATGACTAGAACCTATGCATTTACCCAATCAGTATGTACTTTCATCAGCGTCTCCTCTATCTGTTTCTTAGACGAGTTTATGAACAGTTATTTGGGGTTTTTAATACCTATACACCAACAGACATCTAAACCAAATAGAAAACTAGACATCTTTTGACTCAAAAATTTGATTGCATAACAGTGACATATAACAATTTGAAGATGATAATGGCTATTTTTAATCTCATATTTGGACACTTAGACATATTAAGATTGATGAAGATTAACCCTAATCAAAACAGAGAATATCAATGAATATCATCATTATCATGACAGATTTTTTTAAATAAATAAAACTAAATCCAGTATCTGTTTCCAGTATCCACTTCCAAGTTATATTATGGTAACTAAAGATAGGAAATTCACACATATAAACCTGCAGTTCAGAAAACACAACACTGGTGACTAAAGTAGAAGCAGCTATTATTTCATGTGGCATGACTTATCTCTTAAACTGATGAGCTTATTTCAAAATTCCAAGATATTTTTTTTTAAATAAAATAAAAAAATAATGCATAATATAAATGTCAAAATACAAGTAATTAATATGAAAAAAATCTTTTATTCCAGCTCTCTTTAAAATGAGGCATCTTTATATTCCTGAAACTGTTGTTGTTATTATTATTATTATTGATGATGATGATGTTTATTATTATTATTATTATTATTATTATTATTATTATTATTTTCCAATCCAATATTCCAAATCCTCACAAGCAATTCTACATTCCATTGTATTTTCCTGCTATATCTTTTACACAGTTTTGTAGCCTGGTTTTTCCATTTTTTTCTATGAATTGGATTCCCTACCCAGTTAATAGGCATAAATATTATGTCCAAATTTAAATATACTTTATTCTTCAGATAGTAAATCTGTGCTCCTGTAAGTGTCTCCTAAGACAACTTTCAGGACAGAATGAATTTATCTTTGATCAGATTAATTACTGACTGATTTTTTTTTCATTTCTCTGCACTGACTTCAAAAAGAGTTTATGATACTAGACTAAGTTTCAGAGATTTGAATTTAAGTCAGTATGCCTATTCTATTTCCACTGATGCATCTGAAGTTATAATGAATCCTTAAAACACGATCAAAAATCTGCACTGAATTACATAAACAGTTGTCATAGAGAACAGAGACAATAGGGATGAAGAGGAGTCTAAAAAAATCTCCACAGGTCAGTAGTTCACTGTTTTAATGCGATAGTGATAAAGAGAGTAATTGAGGTTATGACAGTTAAAAATAATCTCATCTGAGTGAAACAAATCTTTAAATACCCATCTTTTGTTTTTCCTGATAAATAATGAATTTCGGCAACTAAAAATAGCAGGTTTCAGTTTTCTGGTGCACAAGTACTGCACACTGTAAAAAATTCCCCTTCATCCTTCTAGGTATGGGGAGGTAAAGCCCCTTTGAAATGTTTTTTTATGCAGTTACATTGAAGCACTAGGGTGGGAAGGGATTGGCTTCATCTTGATGCTTAAAGCTGATTGAAAATAATATATTTATGATGTCCTGAGTGGGCTAGTAGCAATGGTATCATAATTTTCAAAAAAAGATCTGTGGAAATCATACAAGAAAAAAGAACAAGCAAATTCAGCTGCTCTCTAATGGCATAAGAACCCTGTTTAGCTACAGCCTAGGGCTCTAATTCTGTGCCAAAATTTGAGACAGCCAGACTTTTCACCTGAATGTTGTGAAGATGAGATCTGGACCTACTTAAATACATAAAAACTAATACATCAAGGTTTTGCAGCCAAAAGTGATCTCTGACCCTACTACTCAGGTTATTCTGCTCAAAAGAGCAATTAATTTTCACTGCCTCAGCAGAATTGCTTACTTAACCCTTTGCTTTCACTTTTGTCTTTTATTTTTCAGAGCTTGGGGAATACCCTATATGTACTTACAATGTCCTGCAGTAGTGGGAAAAGATAGCTCTGTCATGGGATTTGTTCCAGTCGGCTCTGAGAGTTGCATAAGCTATAAAAGGATTCCTTAGTTGATCTTTTGGTGGCAGTTTGGCATAGTCTGTCATATAAATGTGAAGTATTGTGTGAACTGAAACAAGAACAACAAAAAAAGCATCTGACATTTCTAACATAATGGCCGCTACTACCTGGTAGCTGTGGGTGAATCTGCAAAAAAAAATTAGACTCTGCAAATGTTTCATCCAGGATTCTCTTCCTCAATATTTTTTTTTCATTATATTTCTTAAATTTCTTTGAAAAAACGTCTCCATTAGACGGTTGAGGCGCCATGAGAGAATGTCAGTATTATTACCAAACTGTAATGGTGTTTGCCATCATAAAATCTAAGAAAAGAAAACAACAAAGCTTTACTTTAACTTGTGAATACCTAGAACCACTTACAGATGCCTGTTAACAAACGCATTTTGCTACAAATTAGAACCTAGTTCTAATTTGTGAGTAATAACAAATAGTGTTAATAAAACCTAACAATAAAAAAATTCAATATAAAATGGTTCAGAATCAGAACTCTAGAATGTGAGTAGAGGAGAGTAAATAGAAGTAATTGCATAGAGTTTGGAGGTGTCACTTTATTCTGCGTTGCCCCGTTGCCTTCTTGGGAGGCAATTAAAGAGATACTGCAGGAATACTGATGGAAGAAAAAAATACTTGCAAAGGCTGTAACATTTGAGTCTGAAAACAAATGATAGACAATCTTATTTTTCATCCTGAAAAACTCATGGGAAGCAGTATTACTGTACACATTCTTATACTGTTTATCAAAGACCGCAGTTTAAAACCTTCTGGAGATCTAGATAACAGTTATATTATCTCTGACAACTGTTAGACATTGTTTTTCATTACAGATGGAGAGTGCTAAATTTATCTTCTTTAAGGTTAGAGATAGTCTTAATAAAATTTGGCTATATCATACAGTGGCTTTTCCATTTCTGCGTAATTTTATCAGAATTGACTGGGTTGCAACTTTAAAAATAGTATGAAAAGCAGAAGTCTCAGAATGCACAATTTGCTTTTGTTTAAAGGGATAGGGAAGATGATGAGAGAAATGGCAGTTCTTTCCAGTAACTGTGAAACAGATTGAAGATTTAGGGCACAAAATTAAGGAAAGGGTATTTTCCCCAATTTTGGATGAAACTTCTACATTTGGTAAAGTTAAAATGCAAAAAGGAACAGTTAGGATATAACCCAAAAGGAATAAAAATCCAGTCATAAAGTTTTCCTACAAAATACAGTGTGTTTTTTCACCTGTACCATTCTTTAGGCAAGATACAGGATTTATTTGTTACGGACATGCTTTAGTATATGTTCCCTAGTGTGGAGTTGGTTTGCCTACTGTAAATTTTAGGGTATTTTCCAATATTTTCAATCAGAGGACAGCATGAGTCTGTAAGAAGCTAAATAAATACAAAATAGGATGCTTTGTGACTTTAGACCAAATTAATGTATTGTCCTTGTATTGCATTTTTGTCTCTATTACACATGGAGCCATTATATCAATTTCCATGCCATCTCATTCTGGAAATATTATTGTTAATATATAGGAAATAAACAAATGCTAAATACAGAGGAAAAATAAACAAATGGGTGCACGTCAATTCTAATGGCAGCAGACTCAATGGTGGCTATTCCTGTAGCAGGTTTTCACTGAATGAAGAATAGCTTTAACAAAAATGCTTCACTGGTAAATTCTACAGATACCAGTTTCCTCCCTCAAACTTCTTTGCATTTATTCATATGTCATTATTTTTATAGGAACACTCACACTGCATTAAGGTTTGGTATTGTGTTTCTTTAATGCTTTCTGAAAAATGTAATAGTTTTGATTGGTTCCATATACATTGCATGCAAAAGATTGAAAAAAAGAAAGTTTTTTTCTTCCATGGACAATGTACTACTGATAGGCATGAGCTGTTATTTATTACTTAGGCAGAGAGACAAAAATGGTTTCCACTGTAATGTCTTATTTCTAATTGGAGACTACATGTGAAACCACGGAGACCAGCCAGAGCAGTATTTTTGACCTAAGCAGGGATTGGATCAATGCTCCAAAGAATAACCTTTTCTCTGCCAAGTAACAGCTAGCAAGGTCAGGTTGCTTAATTAATACAGTTAAAGTGTTTGTGCATAATAAGCCCTAAAGATTATAAAATATAGAGTATTTTGGACAACCTCTGTGCAAGTTACCAGTGTTTAATGAAGTTACTTTTTTTTTCCCTTTATTGTTAAGTGGCATTTTACCTTGATTTTAGATTCTGTTATAGTTTATCAAAATAAGCAGATTTGTTTTCAGTGTTTTTGATAGAAACAGAGCCATTACCTGATGGATTATTAGGGATCTTGACACAGTGACAGCAACACATCTACCTTCATAGAAAGGTTTTGTGTCTTTCTTGACAAATTTTCTTTGCACGTATGTCCTGAAATATTCATTCTGTGTCAGTGTATGGGCAGCAGGAAAAAACTATCAATAAGATTAGTCAATTAATTCAAATAAACAGCAAATTTAGTGATTGTTTCTGATTTGAAAAGTAACTCCAAAATACACATCCAGTGCCCAAATTTTGTCTGCCTACGATTTCTTTTTTAATTTCTGGGGAAATTTAACCTGCATTATAAACTAGGCATGAAGGTTTGGTTTTTTTTTTGGTAGCTGAGCTTTGTTTGATTAAAACTTCCAGTTTTTAGAAAATAAAAGTGCTTTCAAACTACCAAACAAATCACAATACAAATTACAATACAAATACAAACCGAAAATTGTTAAATTATATATGTATATTTTTATATCATTCATGCATGACATTATTGACAGCAATTATATTTTTAATTTCTGCCAGTGGTATATATCTCTTCTAACTTACTGTTGAGGCAAGTAGGAGCCTAATTTTATCACTTCAATTAAATGTGTGGAAAACATAAAATGAATCTAAGGTGAATGAGTTTGTAAAATATAATTTTGATGATTGAAACAGAAGGATGTATGGAAAATATATGTGAGTGGGAAGGGAATGATAAAGAACATTTTAATCTCCCTTTCATATGAAATTCCAAATTTTTTCATGGCAAAATGGAATATTGAATATACAAATTTTCAGAGTACCAGAGCAAATTGCACGTAGGGATTTTTTTTTCTCCCTCCCTAGAAATGTGGGATGTGAAATTCAAGCTATGTGCTATCAATAACCACCTTATGACTTTCACTGTGAAGTGATTAGCTGTTCTGAAAGACATTTATTTACTTCTTTTCAGGAACTTACACTCACTGGAATACAGATTTTGTATTTGCCTTTCTTAAATGTGCAATTCCATTTCCTGAATTCCAGTTATCACAACATGATGGCTTTTATTGCTTTTCAGAATCAATGATTTCTTTTCAGTTACAAATGAAGCAGATCAGGTATTAAATAAATTCTGTTCACTGTTGGAATTGTAATATTAGACATCAATAAATATTTTAAAGACCATACTGTGAAATCGATTCAATGCTGGGTCCTATTTCCCTGTGAAGTACGTACTCTTCTGACACCAAAAACAGGAGACAATTCCAGAAATTCAAAGCAGAACAGCAAGAGATTTATCCAATTTATTACTATGTGACCCAATGTAGCATGGAAAAAAGACTACTGAAGTACATTATCTAAATTTGAAATACAAAAAATCATGACAATCATTGTTGTATTTACAATGTAATTTTCTAATTTACCACGAACTTGTCCCCTCAGAGACAAAGAAATATCTGCCCTGGCAGTTGTCTCTAATTTAGAATACATTAAAAAAAGAGAAAGATTAATTCTGATTTAGACTGAGGCAAGTCAACTGACTTATAGATACTTTAAAATGTACACCTGAAAATGTAACCCACAATTTAATCAATAGTGAGTAACTTATTCCTCAATATTCCAAATAGAATAAGATGCTTTGAACAAAGGTGGAAGAATCTAGGCTCAAAGAATATAAAAGTTGGGGTATACATTTTTTTTTTCAAGTATTGTCACTGTCACATTCAAATTAATAGCAGTGATACAACATTAATTTTAAATTGAGGGCAAAGTGAATTATCTGTTAATGCATGGTTTGAAAGAATAGAAGGCAGCTGAAGCATCTGGCATTTCTCCTGCACTACTGACTTTATATTTTGGCACTAATTCATATTTTGTGATTTCTTTTCAAGGCTTGATAAAAGAAATATTACTTTTGACCTTCACCTAAATCCATGAAGATCAAACTATAGTACTTGCTGTTTATCTTTTATTTTTAGCTGTTCCTATCAGCATTTTTCAGAACTTCAGAATACTCCAAAATTTATATCAATCTCTGTATTTAAAGAATCTAGTTTAGCAGTAATATTCCCTAAAGAAATAGTAATAATTTGGGGAAAAATCAACGTAAGATGATCACTTAATACATTGAAGCACTTCCTACAGGATGGTAACCTTTCTTTGCTTCGTCCCACCATTTTTATACTTAACTGAGTTTAATAATGATAGAAAACTGTATGAGTTTTAGGTATTCAGGAGCAATTCCTATTCTAACAACTCCTGCTGTCCTGTATTGAATTGCAGTGGGAGAACATTAAACTTGAATACACTAAAGTACTATAGAGTATTTTATTATTGTCTATATGAAAGCAAAGTCATTAGCTGCAGAATATAATTCCCCTTGTTTTTTAGACAGCATGCTAAGAAAATAGGTTTGTACTGAGCAAAACTTGTTAGAAGACTCATTTACTAGAAGAACATTGTGCCACAGAGTACGGTACATTATCCATTAAACCAACTCCTTCCCATGGATGAGATTACACATGATTTAAAACTTAACTGTTACCTATCTAAATCCCCTGAGATAAACTTTGTGCTGTGATAAAACACTGAATGGACAATCCAGATTGGCTCATGTTTGTGAAAAAAAAAAAAATTAAGACGTGAGCCAAGTGAAATCTCAAACATCAAACCCAAGAAGCCAATTTGAGTCCAACATTGTATTCAATAGTTGTTATGTATATTACCTATTTTAATTAGATTCTCAATACAGATTGTCAAGGCTCTGACATATCCCTTTTTTTCTCTTGACTGTGGTATTTTCATACATATCATATGCAACAGATTTCACATGGCAAATCAAAAGTACAAATGAAGGAACTGTACTTTGTACTTTAGCAAGTCCAAAGTTAAAGTCAGGCCACAGCATGGCCAGGAGCTCTGTAGGCCTGTGGCACTGAGAATGTCAGGGGGTCTCCATGGCTCCCCCAGTTCCATGAGCCCCATGGTTGGGCAGGGTTGTGGGGAGTTTGAGACCAACCCTACTGTGGCATCGCTGAGGCAGTAGCTGATGGCCCTAGTAAGCTGACGTGGGTCCAGGGCCATGGGCAGGGTGGGGGAACCCCAAGGGCAGTGGGGCTGGACTGGAGCAACGAGGCCTGGTGCTGTCCTCAGGGCCCTGGCATAGACCACAGAATAACACAGAAGCAGTTGATATGAATCCCACTGTGCAAAAATCATAGAATCATAGAACGGTTCAGGTTGGAAGGGACCTTAGAGATCATGTAGTTCCAACACCCCTGCCAGGGGCAGGGACACCTTCCCCTAGACCAGGTTACTCAAAGCCCCATCAAACCTGGCCTTGAACACTGCCAGGGAAGGGGCATCCACAACTTCCCTGGGCAATCACCACCCTCACAGTAAAGAATTTCTTCCTAATATCTGATCTAAATCTCCCCTTTTTCAGTTTAAAACTGTTACCTCTCATCCTATCTGTACACTCCCTGATAGAGTCCCTCTCCATCTTTCCTGCAGGCTCCCTTTAGGTACTGGAAGGCTGCTAAAGGTCTCCCCGGTTGCTTCTCTTCTCCAGACTGAACAACCCCAACTGTCTCAGCCTGTCTTCATAGGAGAGGTGTTCCAGCCCTCTGATCACTTTCATGGCCCTCCTGTAAACCCGCTCCAACAGGTCCATGTCCTTCTTATGTTGGGGTCTCCAAAGCTGGACACATACTTCAGGTGGAGTCTCACAAGAGCGGAGTAGGGGGGCAGAATCACCTCCCTCGACCTGCTGGCTGTTCTTTTCATGCAGCCCAGGATATGGTTGGCCTTGTTGGCTGTGAGTGCACATTACTGGCTTATGTTGAGCTTCTCATCAACCAACACCCCCACGTCCTTCGCCTCAGGACTGCTCTCAATCTAGTGAGAAGTCACGTTCCTGCACCCAATTCTGTTTCAGGGTGCCAGAATTTTAGTTAGCTTGCACAGAGAAATCACTTGGAAACATACACTTTTTCCCCTGCTTTGGGGCCTGATCCCCAATTTACCTGCACTTTACAGAATGATATACTATTGCATAAAATGGGCCTTGATTGCTATTGTTAAAATCTAGTTAAATGTTTAATTTTCTTTTGGGTATATATGGTTATGATTATGTATTGATTAAAAGTGTTACTTTGTATTAGTCGAAATTTTGTAAATGTCTGTCAGACTTTATTCTAAAAAGTTGCTCAGACACTGTAACTTAAAAATCTCAATCTATACAAGGTACAGCTCCTCTAACAAATTACTAGAGCTTCCCTACATTCAGCAAGCTGTGACATTTCTCCATTGCTCCTTAAAATATTATTCCATAAATTTGCACATCAGAGTCATTTGGTAAAAAAAAAACAAAACAAAACTCTGTCAGATATATCTATTAAAATGTATTAATAAAAGTGGATAGAATATGGCATTTTTTTAAGCTGGCTATCCTGAGTCATACTGAATCATACACCATGCCATGCCATGAGTAATTATTTGAAGTCTGTAATGATGCTTATTTATACAGTATGATACCATTGCTTCTTCTTTTTTTTTTTTTTTTTTAAAGAACTGCAGGGAACATCAGAAGTATTAGCTTGGGATAAGTGAAGTCTATGAGTTCATGAAGGAAAAAAAATCTTCACAAAACACCAGGAAGATTTCAAGCACTAATTCATGGGAGAAAAAGCTGTCTGAAAAATGAAAGAAGTAATGATGAAATGCAGTTCATCTTTCAGCAATGTGCAGCTGAGATAACCTACAAAAGTTCATGTACTTCAGAGTGGTATTCTTTGAAACTAAATCAGAAATATGATTTAGACGTTCTGGAACACTTTTGAGGACAGATTCTTATGTCATTTTTCAAACTGAATAGTACCTTATTTCTTACATAGTCCCCTGAAAGTCCTGGGATAACTCAAATGCAATTCAGTGCCAGTAAAACCATTGGGATGAAGCCTTTAAGATCTGAAGGGCTATGAATATTTAACGTGTTCTTTTTTAAGCACTTCACTGTTTCCACTGCAAAACACCTTTTAATTGCCCTGTAATGCTGTTATTATCAGTATGGTTTGTGAAATGCAATATTTGTATATATTTCTGAAAACAGGGAAAAAAGCTTTAAAATTGTACAAGTGTTGCAAGTAAAAATGATCAAAACACAAAATTTCCCTCTGCAAGTTTTTTGAGGTAATGTTGTGCAAAACTTCTTTGATCCTAAAATATTGACAAATTCTCTTCTGACTGGCAAAGCAAAAATAAAACAAAATATGTCCTCTTATAAATACATTTTATCTTGTCTTTTGACCTGGTGTTTTCATCAGGCTTTCAAACACTCTATTATAGAATATAGTTTGTCCCATATGCTGAAGTTTGAATTTTGTATAAGAAAATAAATCCTCATTCTTCTAAGATGGTGGGTTGACCTTTGCTGGCTGCCAGACGCCCACCCTGCTCTCATTCCCTCTCTTCACCTCTTTTAGTGGTAAACTACTAAAAAAATGTGGTTATAACTTTTGCATCTCTATTAAGGAAATTTATTACCTAATTTACATACTAAGAATATATTTGTTTGAAATCATTGACAAAAAATCTGTTTCACAAGCACAGCTGTCAGAATACTCCTTCTTGAAGTGATGCTGGGATTCTGGTGTCAAGGTAATGGCCTGCATTCAGGGAAAAAATCTGGTTATTGTGTTGGCTAGTAAAAATGTAGAATGTTTTTCACAGAATTGCATATAGTTTTCTTTTACTGAGTTTTTGCAAATAATTTAGAGTATCAGTAGATTGATAACTGTTTTTAAAAAAAGACTGCCAGAAACTGTTCCCTCTTTCACAGATCACTCAGCAACAATCTCAATCAGAGAATGATCCAAATTCAAGATTCCATTATCACTGAATTCTCATACAATAAGTGCATTTAAAGAATAAACTGTTATCTTTCTAATATGCTTTACAACCAAGTGGTTTGGTTTTTTTCATTGTACACTGAAAAATTCTGCTTAACTTCAGATAATTTCATGAAGAACCGATTTCTTAAAAATAATCAGTTACTATTTTTTTCAGAAAAATAAAACAAACAAAAAAAGTACAAAGAAGTGCAAAAAACAGATAATCCGGCCGAAAAAAGAACTCCAGTTCTCCATCCTATTTATTCATGGAGTATATAGCCAGGTAGTGAAGGCAGTAAAACATGTCACAAAACTTAAGGCCTGATATAACACTGCGGGGAGTTTGAAAGGTGAAAAAATATTTTTGCCTTCCCTTCAATTCTATCAGCTGTATTGGTTGAGACACATTTCCTGTAACAGGGGCATTTGCTGCCAAGTTGGAAGATTAGTAGGAATCTGAAAAAGAGAAGGAAAAAGTGAATCACATCTTTAGCATGTTCATGGTAAGTAGGAGTAAAAGGACCAAAATTTATAGACACTAGACTACTACAATCATAGAGTACTACAGCTATAGGAGTGGAAGTTGCTCATATGTTTACCTAGAACTCACACATCCTGCCCACAAACATATATTCTTACACCATAGCGCTTTTTTGGATATTGTTTACCTAGATGTTAGTAAAGCCTTTGACACCATTTCCCACGTCATTATCCTGGAGAAACTGGCTACTCATGGCTCAGACAGGCATACTCTTCACTGAGTGAAATACTGCCTGGATGATCAGGTCCAAAGAGTTATGGTGAATGGAGCTAAATCCAGTTGGTGTCCGGTTACAAGTGGTATTCCTCAGGGCTCAGTTTTGGGCCCTGTCTTTTTCAGGGAACTACAGGCCTGTCA
>VYZM01023540.1:398-16298 GCA_013398915.1 Dromas ardeola
CCGCCCCGGCGCTGACAATAGTTTACCCAAAGTCATCGCTGCCCCAGAAACAATTGCGGAAACTTGGACATCCTTGGGATGAAGAAAAAGAGATTTTCTCAACTGGTTCATGTCACAACTATGCAAATATTTAACAGTTCTGCACTTCAACTGCGCTATATTTTTCCTGGGAGGAGACTGACCCATGCACGTCTGCTGTGCTTATCAACCGCTGGGATTTACTTTTAAAGAGGCATGGTGGGACACTGACATTTCAGCATGCTCTGGTATCAAGGTCTTTTGTAAGCTCAGGGCCGTATGTTGGTGTAAAAGCTGTAAGGATTCATCACTGTGTTCAAGACGGTTCAGATTAGGGTTGCAATGGCACCATATATGTTTAGAAACATAAATGTATGGTGCCATTGCAGTCCTAACCTGAACCATCTTGCATGAACTATATTTTGCCCTATTTTTTTTTTTTGGGGGGTGGGGTGGGTTAGTGGTGTTTGCAGCTGTCAGTTTTCTGTTAGGAAATCAGACCATTGTGAAAGATTTATAACATTAACAGAAAAATAGTGACCTTAGCGTTATGCCATTTAGCACAGAATTGCAGCAAGAGAAGCAGAAAATTCTTAACTGCGGTATATTTGGCTTTGGCAATTTAACAGAGAAATGACCTCGAAAAGGCCATTGGCTACGATGGATGGAGGCTCCACAGATGTAAATAACGGCACCTGTTGACAATGCGGTCCACCTGGACACGTCTTACTGATATGGTCATCAGTTAACAGTGACATTTCTTTAAGAATGTGCATTGCTCATAAACTTTAGAACAAATGCTTTGGATGGATGTTTTCCAACTTTCCAAGTTAGTTGTAACTTTTAAAAGTAACTCTTTTATTGATGCAATAATTCACTTAGGCCATCATTAAAATATCTTCGGCTGTCCAAGCATTTCAGTGAAATGGGTAGATTGGAGGACACAGTCTCTGCAATATTTCAACCCATCTGAAAAAAAAACAAACCACCGTGAGACAGTTCTTTGTTTTCATACTTAGGAGAGTTTTTCAATTAGTCCTGCACATAAATCAGAAGATTTTGACCCATCATTCAGTATTGCTGCGTATCTCAAGGATGACTAAAGAAAGAGATATATTTGTTAATTTGAAATGCTGGATTGGTCCTGGAGTGTTTTCTACAGAATCACAGCCCCTTTTAAAATAAATTTCTAAATCACTAAAATAAATTTCTGAATCATGCAACACTACTGCAGCTAGAAGAATATTGGAAGCCGGCTGGATTTATAAATTTTACGAGATCAATCCCAGAATAGGCTGCTTATATAGCTGAAATGAACCGTCACATCTGATGAACCTTGGAAGTGCTCACTTGAGCTTAACTGACAAGAAGACAGCCTGCAGAGAAAGCGGCACGGGTACTACCTGTAAAAGTGAGGAAGATACATCTGCAGAGATGGATAGGGACAGAGCCACGGCCCGTTGTCTCCAGCACTGCTGCCTGAGAAATGTCCACAAACTTAACACCCAGATACTGCACGCAGGAGTTCTGCAAGAACCTCCCATTCCATACAGAGGAACAGTATGGCTCTGCTGGAAAGGCCCTGGTAAAGGCTTGTAGGAATCTTCTGAAAGTGCAAAGGTTATGGTCCCCTCTCATTTATATGAATGGACTAGCCAGAGGTGGCCTAAAATTGCCAGGGGTTGTAGACACCCAATCTGGCCTTGGAAATGCCACCCTAAACTGTCTGAGCTTTGCTGTGTACTTAGTAGCCCAGGTCAGCTGTTGAACAGGAATATATGCTACTTTGGCTGGCCACCTCACTGCCTTTCTTCATCATACCAGCCTTAGGTGTTTCATGCATAATTTTGAAAAGTTTCTCGTGCTCCAAAGTCTTGCTTTCACGGAACTTTTCGAACCTCAGGATCACCTTAAGTGAGAACTTGGTCTAAACATGGAGCAAAGTGTGTGCAAGGTATGAGCTGTTCTTCCTGTTTTGAGAAGAGGAAAGGTTTTGGTACGAGTAGGAAACGTTTCTTCCCAGAAGCCAATGCAAAAAAAAAAAAAAAGGAAAAAAAAATTGGATAAAATTCCTCAAAAAAGTGTCAGAAAATGAGTCATGAAACTGAACATAATGTGCATGACTGCTCACTGAGTGTCTTTGTCTGGTATCAAACACTCCTTCTCTCTCCACTCCTCAACCCCCCCTCCTCTTCCCTTTTTTTTTTCAAACTTGTGTAATTATTCCAATTATGGTATTAGCAATACCCCTCATATATTCCAATGTCAGCAAGATCGGAATCAGCCCTGGGAATCTGTATTCTTTATGTATAGTTTCAGCAGCAGCGAGGCTGTCAGATAACACAGGCTGTCAGCAAGCAGCCTGCCTTACCCTTAAGAACACTTAAAAACCTGAGCCTTAGGAGAGGGAGATTGTTGCTTTTTTTAGTGTCTTCTGTTCAACTGCTAAAGCACATCCTTTTATGCGCATTTTTGGATGTTTCGCCGGATGAACGCCTGAGCTGCCAGAACTGTTGGTAGTGAGCTTTTATCAGCCACGCCACCGTCCTCACCCTGCTGCGCGATAACGAGCGTTGGGACGGGTTTGACGTGCAGTCAATGTTTTGCTCGGTCCATGATTTACAGACTTGGCGTCCTGGAGGATTCACGGTCGTCATCCTGTCCCCAGTCTCTGGAGTATTTCTGTACTTTAAATTATAAGTCACTGGAACAGAACTTTTCCCCCTGAGGTGGGTGCCCCTCACCACCAGTATATAGGACCGCACCTTCAGGCGTGCATTTGTTAGTTGGCCTGTTCCTTTCGTGAAAGGAGTCATTACATCAGGAGAGATGGTGAAATCCCCTCACCTTCCTTCTTTCTCACAACCTCTAGCTAAAAGGGATTTCCTTTCATATGGAAGTGCTGCTGCCATAACACATTTCACACTAGCCTGAGGGCTAGAAGAAGTAATCCAACACTTGAGAGACCCAAAATCAACTTTTACCTGTCCAAGGTTTGCTAACGCATTTGGACTCACTCCTGGGACAGCGTATTTTGGTAAGTGCCCTATTCTGCTGATGTGCAGTAAGTGTATTTTGAGGGGTCCAAGGCAATTCGTTTGTGATTCTGACGGGGCTTAGATGCTAATAGGATGCCAGGTTGCTCAAACAAAGGCAGTTCTGGGCATGACCAAAGTAAAACTGTAGGTACTGAGGGGAGGTTACGCGAAAGGGAGGTGCCTTCTGAGTTTAGACATGTTCGTGGTTGGGTGGCAGCTGGGCAGGGATTACAATTTTGGATTTAAATGCCTGACTGTCGTCTCAGGCCTGCGGTAGGTGTGTACGTCTTTTATTAGAGCTAGTCCCTGTAGGTCTTGATTGAGATAAGTCGTAACTGTCTTGGCTGCAGAGGCAAACAGATTGAAAGCTTTAATTCTGCCAGACCTTGTGCAAATCAAGTAATTCTTTTCTCAATCATTTTCAATACCAAATTCCTTGACAAATACCGTGCTGAACCATGAACGCTGATCCATGCCAACACTGTTCTGTAGCATTCTGTCAGTTCTAGCATATTATTAACTGTTCAGGTGTCTTCTAGAAATATCAGACTGTGAGAACTGGTCTCATTAATGGGACTTAAACACCCGCTCCTTGAGGCTTACGTGGGATGGGGCTTTTTGTCACTGGAGCTTCGCTTCTAAGCATTTCATGGCCAATCCTAGCTTATAGTTGCAGCATTGTGACAGCTGTGATAGGGTAAAGTAAAAATGCAAGGGCAGGTGGGTACATGGGGTGAAAAAACAGCTCTTACTAAACTGAGGCAGTTGGAAAAATAGAAAAACTTTCCTCAAAGTTTGAAATAAAAGTAGGAATCTCTACATTTTATTCCATTTAGGTGTCTAAAGTAGCATCTGATTCAGTGCCTTGTGAAGGGCTCCTTCTTTCTTCTGCTTGCAGTTGGAGGGGGAAGCCAGACAAAACCGGACACCTAACGTGGGTGACACTCACCCTGGCCTCAAGTTGTGAGAGAAGCATGTCGAAAAGGACCTGCCCTACCACTTACATGAAGCTCTAGTTGCTTCCATAGGCCTGCCCTATTTCTGCAGCAAATGTCACTTTTTATGTAGCAGAGGAAAGGAGCCAAGCCAAGCCAAACATTTTGCATTAATCAGCGCAGAGAGTCTTCTCTGGAGGATGATTCAGAGCAGGAACCTATCTTAGCTCCTCTGAATTGCCTCTACAGAAGACATTTTCTTTCTGTCGCAATAAACTTAGGAAGATTAATGTCACCAGGCTAAAATTAGCCTTTATTAATTCTCCCCTCAGTTGTAAATTCCTATGTGAAGAAAGCACCTCAGTTTTTAACGCGTGACTGCTGGTTCTGTGTACTCACTGGAGGTCTTCAGCTCTAATTTCCATGATCCCAGTGTACTAACAGACAACACTGGTAGCATGTCTGGTGTTTGACCTTGTTCCATTTGCATTTTATTTAAAAAAAAACCCTCCACATGTATTTTTCCATGTATTTTTAAAATAGAGTTAATACAGCTCAACAGCAATGGTTTTATCTCTGCAGGTGGGGGAACGATCACACCCTGTAAAAATAATGGACTTACCATTCTTTGGCTTCCACTAAATATGAGTGTGTGGTCTGAGGTCCCAGAGCTGCAGGGATGTTCTGAACTTTTCGGTCAGTGCACGCCTAAGTGAGCTTTTCCAATAGGTGGGAAAAGGCTCCTCATTTACTAATATGTCAGAGTTTCTGTTAAGAATTTATTCCAATTTATATGGTAAACAAGTAGGGTGGGGAAAGATAAGATACAAATATAAAAGTTCTAGAGGCAGATTAGAAGGATTTTATGAAATAGCTTTCATGAGCAGGCAGGTTAAATTTCTTTGTGAATTAAAAGAAAAAATTCCACAAACACAAATCTGGGGTTAGTTCTGCATGTTAGTTGTAATCTTCATGAAAAACAAGATGCTGAAATATTTTGGATGCCAGAAGTGAATCTCCAGCTCATAATTATAAATGCAAGGTTTGCAGTAACAGAGGCAGGTTGGAATAGGAACACCTCACGCTTTTTATTTATTTATCCTCATAACTCTACAATGATGATGGAAAGTCTACTCTTGTTAAGAGCAATAACGTTTTCCCCATTCCATAGAGGGGAAGAAGATGCTGCAAAGCAGATGGCCTGAATCAGGTGTAAATTCTCCTACATTTGTTGCAGACAATGAGACTAAGTTTCTGGACTCCCCTTCTTGCCTAAATTCTCTTTGTGAGTTGCTGGTAAGGGATCAGCTGGGATGGTTTGTCCACATTTCAAACGAATTGGAGACGAACTTAAGGAAACTACCCCGACATCGAAGATGACAATTCAGTGCCAGTGACCATTCAGTCCCCGTTGTCCAACAACGCTGTAAGCTATTGATGGTATCAGCCGTAGCAGAGCTTTGGGATGTCTGTCTGAGCTGTCAAATCCATAAAATCCAGAGAATACTTGCCAGCCAGAGCTGCCCAGGGCAGACTCACATCGAAATATTGACGAGTCTGTATATATTCATGCTTCCTTCCACGCCTTTCACGGATGAAGTAAACGTATTTGCCAGGCATCTAATATTTTACCCTCAGCCTAACAGTCCATTTGGTATTTTCTTATAGTAAAAGTACACCTGCTCCAGAGAAAGAAACTGCTGTAAAATATGTAAGAAAATAACAGCTTTAATTGCTTAATCACAAGCTCGCTTGAGTCTCGTAACAGCTAAAGAAATGGTGAAAAGAACTAATTAATGACAAGCCTACATCAAAATAAGAACAAACCAAACTGTTCGACTGATTGCCTGTGGTAGCTAGAGCTGGATGACTTCAGTAAGCTATTTAAGAAAGCCTATATCCAGTAGTGCATAACCTAAAATGATACATTTTTCTCTAGGGAACGGCCTCATTCTCAAAGTTTGGATCCAGACCTGAGTTCTCTCAAAGCTCAGGCTTTTATAGGGCTCCTTTTAGACACAAGGGCTAGTACTGATTCATTTTTTTATTTTATTAATTCATCAAGGGGACATTTTTCTGTGGAAAATATCTTTGTAAAAATCTTTGGACGTCGTGAAAGAAAATAACTCTCAAAAGACTTCAAGCCTAGCCTGACCAATCTTTATTTTCCACAGGGATATTTCCATTTTTAACATAAGAAAGGTGTTTTGAAGCGCACATCTGAACAGCAAGCTAACTTCTTGCAGAAGAAAAAAACTCCAGAGAAGTTTCCATGGGCACTAATCATTAAGATCCAGTTTTCAAAAGCCATATGAATCCCTCTCTAAATGGTACAAATGGTACAAACATTTTTAATGTAAAAAGACGTTCCTGATGTACAAAGAATATACAGTGCCAGCTAGCTTCTGTAGGCCAGTAAGTAAGAAAATTAAAATTCTCCAGCTCATCTGTAAATAAAGCATGCGCCTGTGAAAAGAATTAAGCATTTTTTGAATGCAGCCAAAATTCGGCACCAACAGACCTGCTGAAGAGAAAGCAATCATTCTGCATGGGCTTAGTTACACACAGAGATAGATTATTTTCTATTATAAATAAGTTAAATGCAGTTGATAATAGTGGAACTGCCTTGATGCTCATCCATTTCTTTTCCCTCTCCCATATTTTGGAAGAACTGCACAGTATTCTACGCTGTTCAGCATTTTAAGAGCTTTTTAAAAAGTTGAAAAATAGGAAAAAATGAAGTTGAAAATAGGAAAAAGCTGACAATTTATTATTTTATTACATAACCTTGTTTGATAAGAAATCTGTGACGTCATTTTAGAAATTAACATTCTAAATCATACAAACATTTTACAATTGCAACTTATCATCTGTATTTAAAGAAAAGAGCAGCATAAGCCCATCAGAAGACTAATGTAATTTTAATGTATCTCTGCATATGTTCTGTTATTCTGGTTTCCAAAGCCATATTAGGTGCAGGACGAAAGAAGAAGGGCTTTTTTTATGGGTTAGGCTTTGAAGTAGTAAATAAGCAAAGTGGAGAGTCAAATCAATAGGTGAGGAAAATTAGACAACGATAGCAATTGCGCTCAATTGCCTTCTATAAGAGCTTGCTACCTAGTTAAAGTGCCAGCATAGTGTCTACCATTTTAAATATCACAAAGTTCACACAGATAATACACAGAAATAGGCAGGGTTGCATTTACTACACCCCATTTTTAATAAAAAACATTTCTCATAAACAGGTATTTCCAACTCTTTTGCATAGTCTTGTATGAAAACCCTTATAATCTTTGCATTTACACACAACCATATATAATGAATATCCTAGAATTGCACAGCAACACTTAAAAATCTACATAACTTAGAAACGGAAATTTTAGTTATCTAAAATAATTTTTTGCAGTGTCTCACTCTTGCTGCCTAGTAAGTTGGTTAGAATTCAAATACTATAGAAATAAAGCTTCAAAGAAAACTGATCAAGTGCCATTTACAAAGGTACAAAATATACAGCAAAGTTAACCTCTCATTAAATAAAATATACAGATTAGCTGATGTTCCAAATCATTAGCTAACACCTTATTTTAAGGGATAAACTTCCAGGGAGCTTTTCCTCCCCAACATAGGAGAATTACACAACAGTTCCTTTCCCTGTATGCTTATGCAATGAGTCACGTTCATTTTAATTGCTGCTAATAAAGGACTAAATTGATCATTCTACATAGTGAGGGCCGAAAATGATCCCTGGTGGAACTGCAGTAAAGTCAATGGGAAATCCTAGAGATCTGTTTCACCTAAGGTATCACAGCCTATTTAAATATTTATAGCAATAACACCAAATCATTATCACTGTGGTGGCTGTTAAACCTCTACGAGAATTCTCCTGTAATCTAGCAATCGACGTACCATTAAAATAAAGTGTTGCCAACATACTCCGCGTTCGCTCTGTGGTTAAAATAGTGAGCTATGAAAACTGCCTACTTATTCTTAAACTGATCTCCCTGAAAATAAGTGAGTTTTAAGAGAAAAATAGCATGTTCCCACTTAAACCAGCCATTGTAATTTAACAGTTTGGAATGAACGGTAAGTGCTTGTATGTTAGGTTAGCAAAGAGGTATAACACCAGCTACAGTTACAGCAGTGTCGCATCCCTGACGCCTACTCTTGGTCCAGGCGTATGTTAACCATGGCGAAGCATCGGCCTAGGCTGTGAAAGAACGGTACGACGAAAACATCTGTCAGGCTCTTCCATATAGTTTCCACTGAAGGCAGGACCATGAGGCAGGTTTTCACGAAAGGCAGCACGATCCTGTAAAAGAGAAAATGGAAGATTTGAAGACTGCTGCTGCTATAGCATGGGGTATCTGAAGGGGGCCTACAAGAAAGCTGGTGAGGGACTTTTTACAAGGGCATGTAGTGATAGGACAAGGGGTAATGGCTTCAAACTGGAAGAGGGTCGATTTAGATTAGCTATCAGGAAGAAATTTTTCACTGTGAGGGCGGTGAGACACTGGAACAGGTTGCCCAGGGAAGCCGTGGATGCCCCATCCCTGGAAGTGTTCAAGGCCAGGTTGGATGGGGCTTTGAGCAGCCTGGTCTAGTAGGAGGTGTCCCTGCCCATGGCAGGGGGGTTGGAACTAGGTGATTTTTGAGGTCCCTTCCAACCTAAACCATTCTATGATTCTATGAAATCAGGATAACCAAACACAAGTGTGAGATCTTATGGAAGAGGAAGTCATTTTATAACTCTAAATCTCTAAACAAGTTGCATTTACACTCTTGCATGCATTCTCCACCAATTTTGTTTGCTCACAGCCTCACACCTGCACATGCAGAAGCATCATGGTGCATGTGGTCCTCTGGCCAGGATCATTTGCATGCAACACAGGGGACAGGAGACACCGGCTTTCTTCTCATCATGTCTCTGCTCCTTAACTGGCAATGCTGAGCTAATTTTTGTACAGGCCTTTTACAGGGGCTGAACTTTTGCTGTTCTCCCCCCACTGCTGGAAGGGCTGGTATGTGATATGCTGCAACCTTGATGCCACCCTACTGTGGCTGAAGAGCAGTGTCATCCCCTAAGGACTCATCTGGGCTTAACAGAAGCACCACGTTGCCCAGTTTGATCGACTGGGAGCAGCACTCTTTACAATCTGTTCTTGCCCTGCTGTCCCTTTGGGCGTCTCTTCTCTCTGCCTCACTCACACACAGGTGCAGGGGCACACACACATCGCCATTCCTCTCTCATTCCTGACAATCTAACCCTGGCGTTACAAGCTGCTACAATAAAACAGAAACAGTAAAGCAATATTCTGTTACATTTGATTACAATAGCACAGACACATGCCAAGCCTCAGAAAAATGGGATCTTGCTGATACTGTAAAGTTTTTCATTTTGGGTGAGAAACCAATGTAGAATGAGGTCCAAACTCCTGGTCAGGGGAAAGACTTTTTTATTCTCTCAGGGTGCATACTTGGAGGTATTGTGCTTTCATCTCCTGAGCACTATAACCATCTGGGGATGCTCTCCATATGTCCCAATTCCAAAGCAATGTCATTAGCGGTGGCTTAAGCCAAGCATTCTAACAACGGAGGTGGCCAGAAGTGCACATATGGGCAGCTCACCAGGGCCAGTGGGTCCATGATAACTGACCACACTGCTTTAAGTTATTCTCCTGTCTTAATCATTTCCTGGCCAAAAACCCCATGTCATTTCACTAAGCTGGATGTTCTTATTTGGGTGCAGACAAGCTAAATGTATAAACTATTTATGTAATACTGAAGTGGTACTAGAAAAAGGTTTTAAAAAACTCTCTCTGACATATACAGCACATTTATTTACTAAATTAGGTAGAAGAAGCTATAGATTCTCTTGATAAAGATAATAAACTCTGTTCTAGTTTGCTGTTGCATTCAGAATTTAAGATCCCAGTCTTGCGTCCATATAACACCATTGCAGAACTCTCTTTGGCTTTGATTGGAATGGCAGGAAATATTTAATTTACTATTTCATCGTAAGTCTGAAAAATATGTAAGTATTGTGTATTTCCAATAAGTACCGCTTGGAACAACAAAGTAGAAAAAAACATTGTACACTTAAAAAAAGTTGAAGTTTAGAAATCTAAAGAGTTAAACTGAATTATTTTCAGTGTTTGTCTAACCAGATTCTCGGCTTTTATCATACAATGCAAGCCATATACTAGTATGTCTATGCTGCACTCTAAGCTAACACGATGGATTTAAACAAGAATAGTTTTTCTAAAACGTTCTCTTCTTTTGTTTCCGCTGAAACAGCTAGCAATATACACACCGTATAGAACTGTGAGCATTACTGGAATAGCGTGTATCTAGTTTTAAACTGAACTCAGTAAACTACGTGTTTTATAACCACCTATGGTATCACAGCATATAGAATAGATAATTTCTAAAGAATAAAATTAGGGCTTCACATGTTAGAATACAGTTGATAAACATCAGTAATGCAAAGGGGAAAAAAAAGGGTCTTTCTCCAAGCAACACAGGGAAAACACCAGAAATGGCTACTCAGCTTGTGTTGATTTCACCCCTTTTCCATTTCAGCTAGTTTTTACAGGCTACGTCACTGCTCCTTTGCTGCCATCTAAAATTAATTTGGCCTGTTTTTTTTTTAAATCTAACTGAATTGCAGAGAAGCAGAAAAGCTGACATTTCTATTGAACCCTCTGTCGGCAGGATCACACAAAATACAAACTAAACAAATACCACACTAGGCAGAAGTTTCACAGAAAGATGCAGCGAATCACCAGGATGCTATTGGGGAAGGCTGGAAAAGCAGTGATCGTACAACTTGCAACTGCTGTAGAGGTCATTCACACAGTACCAGAACTCAACCTCTTTTGATAATCTTAAACACCATAAATATAAAAATGTCTTGGTAATGTTTTATGATGTTCTAACACTGACTATCTAATTTTATGATAAATGCACATGAAAAACAAAGTAGGCTAACTCCGTAGGAGGATACGTGAAACATGCTAGCAACCAATGCTAATTAATGTAAGTAACTTCAATTTTAAGATAAAAGTCAGTCTACTTAGACAACAATTACTCAAACACCTTTCCTCAGAGAAGAAAATCCTTTACGCCCAGGAGGGCAGTAAAAGGTATTTTCTAACTTTAAAAAATGCGAGTGTGTCTATATATGTATCTACATGTTCTGCATAGGATATGTTATCCTACTGTGCAGCATTTCCAAATCATCAGAGGGTGTGATGTGCCTTCTATGGAGCGACCAGGCACACTTAAAAAACAAATAACCAAGTGCCATTAGAAGCTATGTATATGTTTTTGTAGCTTGTCAAATAAACATTAAGATATACATCCTTTACTCCCAGCGTGTGGGTTTACCACAGTCTGTACTTCTATTCACAGAGACAGTAAATGTTTGCTTAAGCAATGTCCAAGAGTAGAAGTAAAGTCGGCATATTCCAAGGATATCAACATTTACTGCAATATCGGTACTACTAGTGTTACCACATGGTACAGCACTGGGAAGAAAATCAAAGCTTTGTTGAATTTGGCATCTAAGCTGAAGCTTAGCCAAGGTATTTCAACTACCTATATGACCTCTCATTAAATCTTGGTATGTATATATATCATAAAATACCCATCCTTTCACTAAATAGAAGGCATCACCTCTTTTGGGAACTGTTGAGCTGAAAAGAGCAAATTACCCCATTTTTTCCACCCTATCTTATTTTCTCTCCTTTCTGTTCAAGGCATGACATCTACAAAATGATGCCCATCAACTTTTCACACTTTTGCTCACATACTTTTTTTCTGCTAATCCCTGAGGGAACATTGTCAAGAACCAAACACCTCTTGGGGATGGCAGAGAACAATTTAATTCCCACTGATAAGGGTATTTCCACTTCAAAGCAGCCCAGCTTTTCACAGAGCTGGGCAATATGATTGGAGTAGTCATTCAATATTAATTCAGATTCCTGCTTCAAAATGAAGAATCACATCTTCTCCTGCAACATTTTTTCAAAATGGAACTTCAGACATGTCTTAATGCTATACCATTCAGTGTTTAAATTACCTAATTCCACATATGCAAATGTACTACATCATGATTTTGGATCAGAAGTCTTGCATGGCTCTACAATACAAGCAAGCATTGTGATTAGTCGCAGAGCTTCTTGTCGTGTCCCATTAACCCTTGGGATATTTATGAGTGTGGCAAGAGATAACCACCAAAGCCTTCCAGAACCCATATACAGTATATGAAATGCATTAAAACCAAACATTATATATCCCAGGACCTGGGTAGACTGGAAAAGATAAAACTGAAAAGGAAGCAAGACAATATCCCCCCACCTCCGCTTCAGAAGCCAAGGGATATATACTGGGTATGAATGAAGAGGCATCAAGGCAACACCAGATCATAACGTGGGTCTTGGCATAGCTGTACTGTAATTTCTCTTGATTTCAGACAGCCAGTAGGAAGATGGTTTTGGGCTTGAATACGATAGCAGTAAGTTTTGTAAATGGAGTTGTGGAGAAAGAGGTAAGAGGCAACACATGTCCCCATCTATTTCTCTGTGTATAAAGTCCCTGGCTACATTTTAGCACTGTGAATGGAAGTTCAAGCCAAGAGGAGCTCTGAGTACCTACTGCTCCAGCTGATGACAAGAGCATAAAGGTGGCTGAGTTCTTGTACTTTAGGGGCCATTTCAGATCCCAGATTCAAGTTATGGATCCTCAGATGAATCAGATTCTTAGCATAAATATGCAACGTACCAGACAGTATTCAAACAAGACTACAACAAAACATATATAAGATTCAAGTGTTAATTTCCAAGAGGTGGCATACATGCGGCTTGGAAAAACAGTCAGTCCCCAATCTATAATAAAGGTCATGATTTTGCATGTGCTGCCTGGAAAACCAGCAGTGTTCTGCTCATGTTCAAAACCCAATAACCTTAATCTAAGGACATGTTTAAAAACTTGCTCAGATATTCACAGAAAGATGTTAAAACTCAGTCTTGACAACTTCCGCAATCTGTGGTCAGAATGACAGCCATCGGTAAAGACGAAGAAATACGAAGAAGTAGCCTTCCTTGAACTAGCTTGTATTTAGGTCACCAACCTGCTAGCTGGCACAGTTTCAGCCCATCAATATCCTTTACCAGGTAGTGTAAAACTGGATTCTAGCTCAAGCAGCAAGTTTGAGAACAGAACCAGAATACGTTCCTTCTTTATAGGCAAAAATTAAAATTAAAGCATATTATTACATACTTCTTACTCAGCTTTTCCGTGAAGTCTCATATGATTTCTTCCTCTTTTAGCAATCTTTCTGCTGGTGAAAGACCTATCTACCTACATACTATCAGGTATGAGAGGCGCAATTCACGAAGTGCCCTTGATGCATGAGGAATGCTGAGCCGGATTTTTGTGGATTTTTGGCATGCTGACAAAACTGCAACAACATGTGTGACAATCAACAGAGCTTTGTGCCTGAGCACTTCCAAAAGTTGTTGAAACACTTTCAAATTTAGCCTCAGGAAAGGCTCTCCTACGACAGATCAACATCATCTCACTGGTTTGGTTGATGGCACAGAAGCCCTGATAAGCCCTCCTGCAGGCAGCTGTGTGGGAGGGTGTGCTCAGGGTTTTCCCATGATGTTTCAACAGCTGAAGACAGAGTTATAATGGAATTCCCTTCCTCTCACCCATAAAAAAAAGAGTTACTATTTTTTCCAGACCAAATGGAGTTACATGGGAGCCAGTACCATGTGTTTAGGGTCCTTATGCCTCCACTGACTAATACCTCTGCTATCTGTTGCTCCTATGCTACCCTCTCAAACGCAGAAACATTGAACTCCTTACTCCCAAGAAATCTGGAACATGGAGAGCTGTAGAGAAGCCAACTTAGTCTCGGTGTGTTCCACCTTTGTGTTGTAACAAATCCAGCTTGTGGTTGTGGGAAGACGAGACAGTGCTGGCTTTGGATGGTAGCACTGGATGGGGCCCAAGGGGGTGCAGACAGCCCTAACGAGTTACGTGATTCTTTCAAACCCATCCCAGGTGCAGAGAAGATGACAATGAACGATCACCTCTGTATTGACAATGAACACAGGGAAGGAAAATTAGTTGTTGGGGAAGCACGTGTGTTCACAGAAAGTCAAGGGAAACTTTTCAAAATCAAGTGCCACATTCAGACAATCCTATTTCAGATGTACTGAGAACCCGCAGTTCCTGAGAGAGTCACTAGGGACTACTTGCATAAATAGAAACTGACCTCTGAGTCTTGATTCAGTGAAACTCATGCCTACTTTCCAGGCTGTGAAAGACAGATACAAGATCATTCTGATTAGAGTCTTAACATACTGGGCATCAATGAATTCTTCCATGGATATTCCACTACTGGGAGTCTATATGCCCACCAAACCCTTTTGCAGTAACATGGTAGAGTACAGCACAGTGACAGCTGACAGACCTAAAAGTCTGGGGACACTATAGAACATTCATCATAACTTGGGGAGCAGCAGGTAGGCAGCTCTAAACTACATTGCAACTCCTTTAGATATTATGCAAACTTTATGCTCCAAAATTCAAGTTAATCGGTTTTTGAAGTGGCTCATGACAACGTTATCAAACCAAACTTCCATTCCACTTTCAAAAACTGAAATCTACATCCAAAAGATTGCAACCACAGGTTCAGACAACCAATGTATTCCTATTGCTTTGAGTTCGTTTCTCAGTTCCTGGATTGTATTTTGCTTCCCTTAACAACTTCATGATTCCAGCATTACCCAAGACAAATGAGACTGCCCAAAAGCCATGTATATGGAAAATCCTGGTTTGCAGTAATGACATTGACAATCTGCATTCACTCCCGGAGAATCACCCTGGATTCTCAGTTCTTTCCTCAACCTCATTCTTTTCCCTGCCTTTCTTCCTTCTCCACAATCATCTGCCTTTCCGGTTTCAAGGTACCCTTCCCTGCTATTTTGCCAGTATGTTCTTTTTAAAGCGCACCAGGTTTGCTGTGACTTGGAGGGCTACTGTACTTGCCTGTGAACCTGGGCCATGGCCAGAAGCAGCCTTCCTGAGCTCAGCAGGGGTTCTTTGCTTAGGTGGAAGTGCTTTGTGGCACTGCACTTAGAGATGGCCATGTACCAGATGCAAGGCGGTGACAGTAGATTTTGTGGCAGTAGCAAAGAAAGAGTGAGCTGGGCCCTCAAAAGCTTCCTTCAGTCTGTGAGGAAAAAAAGGTAACGGTACTGAGAAGGCGTCAGGTGTAAGTAATACTTCTGCCCAGGTCTTTCATTTCAAATATACATCTTTTAACAACTTAACAACCAGTTTTAAAAAACCAAGCAACCATATTATCATTCCAGAAGCCAGCCAAGGCTGGAATGCCTTGCGGTAAGTGCCACACAAATGGTAAAACGGGCTCTCTGCCCCAGGGAGCTTACACAGACATGACAGACCACTGGTAAAAGCAAAGCAGGCAACTGAATCACAGAGAAAGCATTGTTTCCGTTTCCCTCCCTTTAAAAAAAAAGCAGGTAACGCAAGTCGATCTGACTACCGGTTGTGAAGACAGTGACCAACAGTTAGGCGGTAACGGAGAGTTCTGCGGAGCTGTCGGCAGAGCCTACGCGCCCGCGAGCAGCGAAATGCACTTACCAGATGTGCAGGCAGCTGAGGACGGCGAAGACGATGCCCAGAACCAGGGCCAGCGGTATGGCAAGGACCAGCGTCAGGAGCTTGTACATCACGTACTTGCTGAGCTCGAAGAGAGCGTGGCTGCAGATCCAGACCTTGTCGAAGGAGTGGGTCAGCTCGGGCTCGGCGATCACGTCCTCGAACCCCAGCTGCGACAAGAAGCGAGCGGCCCTGCCGTTACGCGGAGCCGGGAC
>VYZM01023540.1:18832-140395 GCA_013398915.1 Dromas ardeola
CACCGCCGGCCCCGCCGGGCTGGGGCGGAGCGGGGCTGCCCGGGACACGCCCCGCCGGGGCCGGCAGCAGCCGGGAGCTCCCCGCAGCGCCCAGGGACCCGCCGCCCGAAGCGCCTGCTGGCATCCCAGCCGCCCCGCGGCTTGGCGACCCCTTCACGGGCAGGGGTTTGCGGCCGGGCTCCCCTCCAGCCCTCCCGGCGGGTTGGGTTCCTCCATTCGCCCGAAATCCCTCCCGCGGCTCTCGCTGCGGCCTCACGCGTGACTGGGATTTGCAAGGGCAAGCGTTTGCGGCGTTGCAGCAACCTGCAGCGGGAAAAAAGAGTTGAGGCCGTCGTGCGTCAGGGTCATGTCTGCTGCCCTCGTCACAACCGCAGGGGAAAGGGGGAGAAGAAAGGTGCTCCATCCCTCTGATCATCTTTGTAGTCACGAGGAGGGCCACGAAGATGATCAGAGGAATAGAGCACCTCTCCTGTGAGGACAGGCTGAGAGAGCTGGGGTTGTTCAGCCTGGAGAAGAGAAGGCTCCGAGGAGAGCCTTCCAGTACCTAAAGGGGACCTACGGGAGAGACGGGGAGGGACTCTTTATCAGGGAGTGGAGCGATAGAATGAGGGGTAATGGTTTTAAACTGTCAGAGGGGAGATTTTGATTAGATATTAGGAAGAAATTCTTTAGTGTGCAGGCGGTGAGGCACTGGAACAGGTTGCCCAGGGAAGCTGTGGGTGCCCCATCCCTGGAAGTGTTCAAGGCCAGGCTGGATGGGGCTTTGAGCAGCCTGGTCTAGTGGGAGGTGTCCCTGCCTATGGCAGGGGGTTGGAACTGGATGATCTTCAAGGTCCCTTCTAAGCCAAACAATTCTATGATTCTAAAGATGTGTTGCCACTGCCCACCAAGGTTGCCATGTCCAGCCCCACTGGTCTGTTACCCTCCAACATTACCTACTTGGCTCATACTCCCTAAACTGCCTAATTACTGCTGCAATAACATACTGCATCATTACAAGCTACTGTTGTGCCCTCCTTGGGTTTTAGCTTCAGTCTGGAGAAATTATTTCCTCTGTTTTATTTGAGAATGTATTTTAAGACTTTGTGTTCTATTTTTTTTATATATATATATATAATATAGCAAATTGCTGTAATTGCTAAAAATTTGTGATAATATTAATAGGCAGTATGAGCTCATGAGCTGTCAGGAGTACATTCTTGCTGCATTCAATAACCACCATTACCCATCACTCTCAGAAATAGAAAGGACATTACTACTCAATGATCCAGGCTTGTTAAATTAGAAGAAAGCTGGTACCGGTAATTTTCTTTAATTTCACCACTGCATTAAATTAAGAATAACCTTTGCTTTGAGAAGCTCACGGGAAAGTGATATAAAAATAACTACGGAAGGTTTGGGTAGGAAATCACCTAATACAATGCTCTGGACCATATCGCATTGTTCTTGACCGGATAACTTCTGCAGAAAAGCTTCGCATCTATGTGTAACTCATGTTGATGCTTTTTTCTCCCCTGCTGATGAATTTAGTGATACTGGTGTCACGTAAATGGTTTGGATCCAGCGATGTATCTGTGACTCATTAAGTATAAAAGCCTGCAAGTTTACAACTGGTTCAAATGCAAGCGAAGAAACAGCGTGGTGACTCAAGACATACTTATGAGCTGCATTTCTACCCTTCCCAATTCCTTTTTGTTCCATGAGTGGGAGGAATAAAAAGGCCAGTTGACAGACTTGAGGTTCAGACTCGCCTTTCAGGGTGCTTGTGTCCGGCAACTGTTATTTTTTAGCCTATAGATACGGGGAGCTGAGTGCAGCCCAAGGGCATTCAGCAGGCTCCTGGTGGCTGCTTAGGTCTGGCACAGAAATGTGGGTTTGGTGCTGCTGAAAAGCAAGGTAGGAGCAACCAGCAGAGGATCCCAAACTAGCCCCTTGGCTACTGAAGTCAGAGCACAATGGTTTATGTCAGCTAGTTTCTGCCTTCCCCCTCACCAGAGGTATGGATGGGGTGCACGTGCACAACCAGGGAGCTGCTTTTGAACAGCTCTGCCCAGTTTCCCAGCCACTCCTGCTGCATCTCACTCTACCAACCAACTGGACAGTGAGTCCATAGCTCCACTTGCTCAGCTCCAGCTTTGCTAAAAGCCAAGGGGTGGTTCCTCTTGCAAGATCGCCCAAATCACAGTCTGCCACTGGAGAGTGGTTTTGCGGTATCAGCCCCCTTTATAAAAAGAAAAACAAATAGCCCTTTTTGTTGATGTCCATCTGTTTTTTGAAATCTGCTAATGTAATAGCTGATAAACGTTGGTGTTTGTCAAGACAGCACCATGGAAAATGAAGAATTTTCCTTTGTAGTCTCTGAGGATTTAAAGTAAAGCGGTGATGCAATTGCTCCTGAAAGAATAATATTTTTCATGAAAAGCCTGTTTAAAAGCAACAAAAGCTCAAGGCTGGAGATGCCTCAGGGTGTTGTTTATTAAGAACCCCTTAAAACGTGCTGTTTTCAATAACTCTGGTAGTTATTTTGGAAATGATTTCTGTATGAATTACCAAGTGGGGTTGATGGCAAAGCCTGGGCAGTGTCAAGCTCTGATACCTGACTTTTCTGGCAAATGTACAGAAAATAAGGAGGCATATACAGTGTTTGGTAGGGGGGATTTTTCCAGTTCCCCAGGGCTGCCAGGCTCAGCTTCTGCCAGCATGGCTGGGCAGAACAGTTGAAGGACAAAAGTAAGAGTAAAGAGCAATGACCACCAACAGGGCGGGAATCTTCTCCAGTCTTTTATAATGTTCTGTAACACCCTTTGGACAGATTTTATTATTTTTTTTTAAAAATCTGTGTGTAGGTAACAGCCAAAGAATTATATCACGTTACACGAAATGCGTGTGTATGTGTGTGTGTTTCCTTTGGCCCAGGTGTAGTTCTTTATGGTGCTAAACTTCTGCTTGAAAGTACCATCAGCTGTTGAGGAACTATAACAAATCTCAATTTCTAAGCATTATGTGTTTTGCCGCTCTATTTTTAACAAGTGGAAGGGTGAAATTCTTCATTATTTCAACTTCTCTGTATTAGAATAGCCTCTCAGAACTTACTGCGGTACAGAGTGCACAAACATTGAACCAGTAGTCTCTCAAAAAGCTTGTAATCAAAAGTATCAGCCCAGGGATGAACGATGGGTGTGGACATACAGATGGGGAGCAAGCAAGGCTGTGGTAGGCTCAATGGTTTTAGTACCGTGTTTTCATACACATTACTAGATAGGGAGTTTTAAGAACTGATATGGAGAAGGATACGAAGGCGCATCGTGCACGTTCGCAGCAATTCCTCTGAGGCACGAAGTGCAGCATGAGGGGAAACAGCTCACATGCGGGTTTTTGGAAGAGGAAAGTTCTCAGCAAAAAAAATTTTCCTATTTGTCAAGGAGTTAAAAATGGGTTAAATTGGTTACATTTATACTCTAACCAATGTATAATTTTATTGAAAAATGTGGAGTCAATTCAACATTTGTTTTATAAGGATGTTCCTGTTTAAGCTTTGAGCATTACTTTGGCGATTTTAGTGCATAAAGCACTACAGATAGAAACTGTCTTTCCTGGCCATGGCAGGGATGTCAGTTTTATGTCTTTGGGAAAAGCTTTCACAATTGTACTTTACATTTGAGAAAGCTCCCCAGTCTTTGCAACAAGACCATAGATAATGGCCAGTAGGGCCTCTATGCTATTTCGCTCGTCTGGATGAGTTCAGCTCTCACGGTGGCCTTTTCCTATTTTCCCTCTCCTTTCCCTCTTAAAAAATATTTGTAACTTATCTAAAAGTATTGTATCGTGATTATCATATAAATAGCACTTTACATTTTCAAAGAGATAAAAGACAAGGAATCCTATTAAGTTATCTTGTAATGTCATTGGCGCTTTAACAGACGTCTACTTCAAATATGTTCTTTTCAAGATCAGTATTGAAAATCTGAATGATTTCAGAGGAGCTGTGAGAAGAGTCTTTTATTTTATCCTCGCATCTCTGTGACGTATCTGGGGAATTTTTGTTGCCACTGTTTCACGGATGAACTACTGGGATACAACATGTCAGATGGGCTCTAAAGGTCTGTGTACATTCAGGAGTGAGGTGTGAAAACTGTGGCTGCAGCCCTCACCTGCCCACGAGGTGAGGGTGGAAGGGAGAGGCTGCTGCACAGCTGAGATTTCAAGAAGTGAACCAGGCAGTGTTAATGGAGAGGTTACAAACCCTTTTCCCAATTTTCCTTCTGATAAATGCATGCCTGGGCGTAAATCCATATGATGAAAGCAGGTGTGGTGAACTGAGAAACTCGGGAGACATTCAGGAATGTGCGAGATGCTTTAAAATGAGGCAAAACCTGAAGGATCTTGGAGATGAAAGATATGGATTAGAATCTAGATTTCCTTGTTTTCGCAGTGGGCAGATCAAATATTCAGATTTGACACATACAGAGAGATTTAAACTGCAAACTCCAACATGTTGTCCTGACGTAGCCATATCTGCATGAAAAAACCCAAACCCTAAATAAAATGATTTGTTTGAAGAGTGTACATAAGATAAACTGATGGGAGACTTTTGGAAAAAGTGAGTGCATCCTACCTGTGCTCATTTGTCACCACTGAAGCAGTGACTCTGGACTTGTTCCATGAAAAAGGATAATTAGGTCCTGTCTCTGTGTATGGATACTCCCTTGATCTCGGTTGCTTTTTTTTTGTAGTTTTCTGCCCTGTGAAGTGTAAAATTCACTGTTTTCAGTGTAAAAAAATGCAAGCCACAGATAAACATTTTTATTTATTTTGCCAAATTTTATGCAATACTACCAAATTTAAGCCAAAAGCTTCTATGAAGACTGGTTTTATTTGTGTCAGGGTGAAAGCTGCTTAGAGAGTCAGAGTAGACATGACACAGGAAATGCGTTCAGGCCAAAAACTGGTTGCAGAAATGATTTTCGGATTTTCTGGATTTCTTTTAGCCAAGTAGCCAAGTTAGGTTAGTGGTGATAGAGTTGTTTGTAGTAGCTTTCAGCATAACCTCTGATTTCTATGAGAAAGGAAGAAAGAAAGTACTCCCATGAGGTCTCCTGAGTTACTGTTTTGATGATTTACCAGTTAGTGCTCAAGTGGTCTCCACTGAGGGGGTGAGAGATTTTGCTGTTTAATACCGACAATGGGAATACAGTTCCTTGTGAGCAGATGGAGAGCGTGGGGCATAGCAAAGGGGCTGGGCTCAGACATTTTTAGGTATGTCTTTTCTCTGTTCTCCCATTGGTAGAAGTCTGGAAATATTTTCAGTGTGTTTTCATAATTCATTCTTGTCTGTTTTAAATTTTTTCCAGTTTTTGCTTCTCACTGCAGTTTATAGGATGTATCAGCAGAGCTGTTATTAGCATGTCAGCATATGCTACAGGGTGAAACTCACAATGACACAGTGGGACCCGGATTTGAATGGTGAAATAAGTGATGATCTAGTGAAAAAGGTCCCAGGTTGGGATCTGAGGGCTGACTGCATGTGTGATACATACTTCAATGTTTACAGCAGTACAGGGACTTTTATAATCAATCTTTCCTGTGTGCTTAAGCACGTTAAAGATTATGAGGAACCCTAATGTGGTTTGAGAAAGTATTTAAAATAGGTTTCTGCTTAGTGGGCCAGCTGCACATTGTAAAAGGTTGGGAAAGGGACGCAGGGTATGGAGAGGACCTCAGCGCCGGATGGCAACTCATGACCCTGTTCGTGCTCCAGACCTGCCACACCTGGGGAGGAAACCCATCTGCTTTAACCTTGCAGCATGGTGGTCAAACAGCCGGCTGCTACTGTTCAGCTGACCGGCGGTAGTTCGTTAAAATGTGGTGACCCAAGTGTTTATAACTGTTTATTCGTATAAACAGAGCAAATAAAGGCATTAAAGTTCAGTGTAGCGTGAAACTAGAACCTGAATGTTGATCAGAACTTCAAAGCTTGTGCTGTTCACCCACTGAAATGAGAAAGGAAAAAGGATATTGTGGAGGAGATATGCAAACAGCTCTGGTGCTGGTGGGATCTGCAGGAAGAACCACATGATTTCTCCACGAGTATCGAACAATTAAACCAGATTCTGATGGAAAATCATTGTACAAGCAGTAACTGTGCTTGGCTGCTCTCTGTTGCAAAAATTCTGGGATTAGCTGTCAGTGATAGAGAGTCCTGCTCTTTAGCTCGCATCACACCATGCTTGCTGGAGATTGTTAAATTGTTTAATTAGGACTCTGCTAATGGTTGTTTTATACTTCTATTGGTAGAGTGTTTCTTTGTGGGACGCTAATGTCCGGTGGGAACCAGGTGATGACTGGGGGTGTGAAGCAGGGTGGATGACTTTTAAAAAAATAAAAATCAAATCCTTCAACTCTTTAATAGCTGCCACAAGCTCACGGAGATTAGACATGTAAAAAAAAAGTCTGATAATTTTTCCTGAAGGTGCAGATTCCTATCCATTCAGCAGATGGATCCAATACATCTCAGAGCCGTTCATGAAAGCTGTCCATCTGGAATCTGAATTTAAATGTGACGATCACTTGATTTAGACTAGCATGGTTTAGTTTGCATTTCTAAACTGCACTTCAGTGGTTTACTATCACTGAGTTTTCCAGATGATTTCTGCAACTTGCTATTTAACAACTTTCTATGTTGAAAGCTCTTTGATCTTCTCACAGGTTTCTGCTCTTTTCATGCTTTGGATGTGGAAGGGGAATACTGAGCATGTTATGCTTGAATTAGGTTATTCTCTTTTGCAGTTCCTTTACAAAAATACTTACAATCTGATAAACTACTTATCCTAAGAACGCATTTTTGGTCTGTTTGCAATCTGTTGATGAGACAGAAAGTATCCAAGGAATTTAGGACATTCTCAGCAATAAATTAATCAAACCCTAGACAAACAACAAAAACTTTTTTTTTTTTGCTAAAATATAGAAAAAATAATTTTCCATTCTTATTCATCATATAATTTTAGAATGACTTATTGGAAAGCCAGAAATATATATAGGTCAGCTGCATACAGAGTGATGAATTTTTCCTTTCCAAGGTATTGGCCATTCCTACACTTAGGGTTCATAAGGGTCTGACTTATACTTGCCCAAGAGATGCTTCACAAACACCATTGTTGGGGTTTTTTCTTAATGTATACTTTATTTACCTTTTTGTAGTCTAATAGCTCGGTTGAATCTTGACTTCTTTAGGTAAATTAAGTATTTTTTGAGGGAAAAAACCCCATCCTTTATGAAAATGGATGCTGCTTTGCTAAAAATAGAATTTGCAGAATAGTTTTTCAACGGCCATACAATTTAAAAATATCTGCTTGAATGGAAGACAAATACCCATGTGAGCAATTGATATTTTTGCTAACTGTTTTTAGTCAAATAAGTGTAGTTGTTCCCGTTCTTGAAGGTGCACTTGGATCACATTCCTTCTCTCTGTAAAACTTCTCTAGTATGAGTAGGCCTGCCCCGTGGTGTCCATGCAACTAGTCCATGTATTACGACACACACATATATAATATATATACATATATTATATGTACAAATGTATACCTGTTACAGTGTTTAGCTCTGTCCAGCTTATCCAAAAGAAGGGGACAGGAGCAGATAGAATGCAAAGTTACTTTCCAGAGAGGATGTACATGTTAAATAGTCAAAGTCTAGCAAACTGTGATTAACGTTCAATTGTCTGCTTCTGGGGTTTTTCCCTCCAGGCTGCTCCCACCCAAGGCTACGTACTCTTTCTCTTTCTGTCTGTCACATTGCTTTCTATTAAATCCGGATGGAATAAGGAAACTCTTGCCTAAATGAGTCAGCAGCACCCAGTGAGTTCAACAAATGCTGAAAGAAATTATATGTATAAGATCTTAAAATTTCCTTCCATGTTCGTGCTTGTGGCAGCGGTGGTAGGACACACAGCAGAGAACAGGGACGACGTTAGGGATTGTTTTGTTCTCCAAAACTGTTTTGACCAGAGCTAGATGATCCTTGAATAAAATGCCAGTAGCATTTTATTAGTAGCAAGGAACATTGAATTGTGGAGATGGACTAAGAAGAACAGGAATAAGAAATTTTTAAGAGACCTACCGTAGACAGGGCTGGGAGAAGAAAACGTTGTTAGTCTCAGACTAGCAGGTCTCTTACACATTCCATGCTTGGGAGACTACTCAGTCTATTTTGGAAATCCAGCACGCATTTTTCTTTTATTTAGTTGCCCTTCCTCTTTTGCCATAAAAGTCCCTCTCTTTTTGTATTCCTGCCTTTCAAGCTGTAGATTGCTGTATCTCTTTAATTGTCATAGAGCCAAGGGCTTAAAAATCCAGTTCTATTTTTGTCACTCACTATGTATCAGTCTCTCCAGCTCTCTGATCATTTTTGCTGTTTTCTGGACTCTTTCCATTTTCTCCCTCAGTCTTTCTGATAGTTAGACGGCTATAACTGCATGTAAAATTCCTGGCAGGCACACTTAGAGTAAGGTCATCTACAGATAGATTTTCACCTCCCTTCTTTTTGACATGATGTGTTTGTGAAAACAGCTCAAAACTGTTTTGTTTGTATTGCAAACAATGCATTTAGTTTTTTAGTATGGGCTCTCAGGCATTATAGCTCTAAGATTAATCAGAATAAATGCTTGGCCTCCACCACTTCTGTTTATGCCAGCTGAAGGTCTGTCCCTTTTATTTTCTGTAGGCTGCTTCAATTTATAGCTGAGATTTTGTTTATTTTTTTAATGTGTGTGTGTTCATGTTCCTTCATCGATGCTATTTATCACTTTTCCATGGCTTGCTTCTTTTCCTCTTTGACAAAGAATTCTGCGTGAAGACCCCCATCCTCCAGTGAGAAACCTGCTCAGTGCTACAGCTGCAATAAGGCAGAGCTCCAACTTTTCCAGCTGAACCTTTGGGAATAAGGGCAGAATCAGAGACGTGAATGTCCAAGTACTCAAGGGCTGTATCCAGGCTATATATGGTAAAACAACCCAGGCAATACTCTGAATTCTAGGCTATTCCTGAGACTTAGCCCCCTCTTGCCCTCTGAGGCAGTTTTCCCTCGACCTGAGCTCTGGTTCCCTAAAAACCCTGCTCACGCTGGGCCAGGCGATGCTCTGACAAGGTTCCTGGGGCCCTTCTAAGGAAGCCCCTGGGAAGCATCTCTCTCATCCCCTAAGTACAAGGGCAATGAAGGTGCATATATATCTCTCTACACTTTGTTTTGGTGGCTATATAAAACATATGCCGGGCACTCTGAACCTTTGACGTTCAAGTTTATTAGATAATATTGACATATTATACTGAAAGCGTGGCAAGCCTGAGGCATTTCTTGGATTATGACTCATTCTGTTTTCCATTTCAGCAGCTCCAGGTTTATTTTGGTGCCTTAACCAAGTATTTTAGATTTGTTTAACTCTTTTCATTGTAGGCTTTCTAGTTTACTTCCAATTTGTTACTAAAAGAGAAGCAAAAGACAGGAGAACACAGCTTTTGAGGACCTTCTGACATAAATACGAAAGTACCAATATGGTCATCTGAACACTGAGAGCTGGTAGACTGGGGCTTTGTTTTTCTCTACATATAACTTCTGGCAAGACATCTGTGCTTTTTGTGCTATATTGTCTTTATTTGTGTGACTCATTCCGAATTCATTGTGTGGGAATGAAATGATGCTGTTTTGTCGAGCTCATGTTTATTAATCCTGTGAAGCAGATCAGGGAACCCGTTTGCCTTTATATGTGCCTGGTGTGCCATTTAAAACCCTGTTAGTGTGTGCTGCACAATACTGTATACATAACTTCCAACCGTATCGTGAAAATTCAAACTCTACTTTTCTCTTGGATTTTTTTTATAGTCCACATCTTGGTGACATTGTATGAGTACCCAAATTCTCAAAAGCAATATATTAAATCCTTTTAGTCACCTAGTTTGCCTCATTAGGATAGCTTTTTCTTCTTGAACTGATTTGCAATAAGGAAAAGCAGTGCTCAGCGTGCTTGGTAGGGAAAGCTCTGAGGAATGTGAGAGCTGTTTTAAATAGACTCTGCCTGTTGTGTGTGATAAGATGGATGCAATCTGCATCTTCACAGTGAGTATGAAAATACCATAAAGGACTGAACTCTGGAATCGCCACAAAGTCTGACAAAAGCGCAACGTATTGGGTTGTTTCCTGGTTCTTCTCTTGCTCCAGTGGAGATGTATTTTGCCCAGTCCTGGATTTGCAGTAGATCAGGTCAATGGTACGGGTAGGGTCAAAAAGCCACCACTCCTTTCCCAGCTCATTGCCTGCTCATCCCGTTGTTAGGAAGGAGATCACCAATTTCTCCGTCGTGTTGTTGCCTGTGATGATCTTTCTTAATGCTGGGAGGAAAGCTGAGGAGCAAGGGGACACAGAAGAGTCCATTGCTACCCACAATGAGTGCGTAGGACGAAGCACAAACCTGCCCAGAACTGTTAGAAATAGCCCCACAACCTTTAGCATCAGGCATTCTGCAGATTGACAGGGATGTATTTTATTCAGAATGCTCAGGCTGCCTGGGAAAACCTCCTGCCAGAGGCTGGCCAGGAGGGATCTTTGAAAAACAAATGAGAATGCAGTTTCAACACAGGGGCTGTGGAGTCCAACTATCCCTCTAATAGGTGTCAGAAGGAAAAAAGGCTCGTCTTTACCTGTCATACACAGAATACAGATTATTCTGATATTTTTAAGACAGGCCTGTGAGAATATGTCTTTTCTTTCTGCTTTGTTCCATTCAGAGACATTGTTTCCAGATCACTGTGACATGAAAGAGCATGTATTTACAGAGTGTCTCTGACAAAACATAGCTGAAGGCAAAATAATCTGGAGAAAGATGCCTCATAAATTCCACCCTATCTCATGACCCATCCAGCAAAGGTGGTTTTGTTCAGACACTGTTCAAAACCCAACCATCATCATGTAGGCAAGAAATATTAACAATAGACAATGTGAGCTTTTACCCAGAGCTCACCAAGCAGTGGGCGGAGAGCAAAAATCTAAAGAAAATTCAGGAACAGAGCTGAAGCCTGACATGATTAAACAGAAGCATGTTTTTGTAATTAGTGTGTTCTCAGCAGCCCGAATCTTTTGCTGCTTGCTGAGTGCGCTGCTGGGAAGTGGGGAAAGCTGGCCAAACATTCCTATGTTTTCAGAGAAGTGCCACATGCCTCCACTGCCTGCAATGTTTGAAGGTGCTGCAAAGTTATTTTTCCTGTAACATCTGCAAACTATGACTAACACATGAAGAATCAGAAGAATACAGTACCGGCTATGCCATCCTTCCCACTGATAAACTTGCTGCCTCATATCTGCCCTGGCAGCGTGTGCGCTCTGGGCATCCACCTCCTGACGGCTGCAAGAAAGCAGACGCCGTGGCAAAAGCAGGTAAACAGCACAACCCAAGCTGAAGTGGTAGAGAAGGGCTAAAAATGAAAGGCAGGGAAGGCAAAAAGCCTGATATCAAAGCAGCGTTGTCTTTTCCCTTTGGACGTGACACAAATCTCCACTAATAACCTGCATAGCAGGGATTTATAGAACACAATCTGGGTGGAGAGGAATTTTGCCTCTTGTGTGCTCTGGGTCTAGTGGGTTTTACACACAGTGTCCAAAAGAAGCTGAGCACTGCCCAGGTTTTGTGTTTCCCAGGTACAGAAGTTACAGGAACAACGAATCTTATCTGTGTTTTTATCTCAGCACGCCTGGCAGAGGGAAGGGGACTTGGCCTTTGGAGTCCGCACGCGGCTCGGCCAAATACTTCATGTCAACTCAAGTTCAGGGAAAGCAAAGAGAGATTCAGCACAAAGAAATTGTTTACATTCTGGGGCTGCCCTTTGGCAGGTGGAAATCAGGGTGGCTCTGTCTTTTGAAAGCCTGAGGAATGGAGAGGTTGAAGGGCTGAGAGCACCTACCCCTATTCTTTGCTCTGTGAGACGGACTTATGTGGTCTGATTTCTCTGTGAGAAGGGTTTGAAAGATACTAAAGTAGAAATCCATGTGGTAAAGGTTCCCTGTAAAGAAGAAAATTGTGGTTTATTAGTTGTATAATGCAGTAATTGAGGTTGACTACTGAAACAATATTTGTTTCTCTATTAATGGTCAAAGAGTTTGAGAGTGAAAATAAGCTATTAAAATAATTGTTTAAAGTTTCTTGTATTCTAACTTTCTAACTAACTTTCAGAGCAGGGTGTCAGCTCTGCCAGCACATCAGTTAGCATCGCTGAAGACCTGTTCCTGCAAAGCACCTCTCTGCAATCGGAACTGAGGAGAGCTGGGAACACAGGGATGGTAATTAAAGCAGAAACTGAGGCGGAGTTCTCGCTGGGCAGGAGGCAGCAGTGAGGTAGGGCATTACAAGAGAAACACCAATCCCTGAATTCTGATTTTGGACAGTAAAAGAAAGAAAAAGAAAATTAAGCATTTTTGCATTAAAATGTGCTTAAGTGTGCCCACCTATGTTAATAGTCTAGCAGATGAACTTTGGAATGAGTGATCAATCAAAGTCCAGTTCCCTTGCTACCAAATGTTCTCACCGCTAAGGGATACTGCTGGTTTTTGAAGAGCCCTGGGAGCAGGTCAGGTTTGAAAACAACTATACTAACATCTGTCCGGGTGGTTGGTTAAGCATTTTAATTCCATTCATCAGATCAGAATTAAAGATTGAGGACTCAGTCCATTCATTCAGGAAAGGCAGCCTCTCTGTCTACCAACTCCACCTACCAGCACAAGTTTGAAAACATAATAGAAGCTTTTTTATGCCTCTAGCAATGCACCACATTGCTTTTATGAGAGGCAGGTAATTGTTTTGGGTACTCCAAAGCATGAAGTTTAACAATTTATGACCTGATAAGAGAGACGTAAATATTATTTGATGGGATCTGGCCAAGTGCCAGCCTGCAGCATGGTTATTAATTGGAGTTGATTCCAGGGACTTAACAGAAAGGTTCTGCCACTGCCAGGAGAACAGAGAGTGGGGGCCTCGGGGGTGGCTGTTGTGGTTCCTGGTTCCTCTGCACTCATTTAGGGGGAATCCTGATTTTTAACTGTGGGGTTACACAGTTTCATTTTGTGGCATGTGAGAACGTTTGTAATTTTTTTCATGTGGTTGCATGACACCATCCACATCTAAAGTTTGTTTTATGTGAGGTTTGATAGACTGCTGTGTTCATAGGCTTCTTGGGTGTTGGTTCGGTGTTAATTCTGGGTGCTTTCATTTGGCTGAGCCCTTTTTGCTGAAAAAATGGCATCTTACATACTCTTGATAAAACTTGGTCTTTTTTAAATTTTCGGCGAGGTGGGAACAGTTAGATTAATAGTATTGTGTGCCAGTAAAAACCACAATATCCTACTTTTTCCCCCATGTTGGCTGGTGAGGGCACTTCCCTGTGATTTGCAGGCTTTAATTTCCAGCCTCCTGAGGCTGAAAAGGCCAAGAACACAGAACCCAAAGCTTATTTATAGAGTGGTTCTGCTAACCACAGTGACATTGTGTAGACAGCACCACAGACTGTTCTGGTCTCAAAGCTATTAATATATGCTGACTGTGAGGATGTCTACTTTACAAATTGCGGATATTTTAGCTGGACATATATCAGCTCAGCTCAACCAGAGAAGAATTCTTCTTTTGGGTGAGAATACGTGAATAGGAGAAGCTAGATGCCAAAAGTAGTCTAATAATATAATGCATTATTTTGACTTACAGGTACAGTTTACGATACTTCTAGCTTAAAAATTTGTCAGGGGGATTTGTTGAGGCTGTGAATTTGCCCTGCTGCTAAACAACAAGGGAGACAAACTGTGCTCAGCTCCTTTTGGAAGCACCTTCAGAAAAAAAAAAAAAATTAAAAAAATGATGTAAACAAAATATGTGTCCAAAATGCTGCAGCAGAGTTTTCAGTATTATGGCTTTTGCATCCTGGTGCCCATATTTCTTTTTGGCCCAATTTCTTACTATCTTGGTATACAGCCTTTTGTCATCAGGCAAGGAAAGAGAGAAAGCTTATTGCTCCTAATTCCTTGTTAGAAGAAAGAAAGTGTAATTGTCTTTATGACTGCTTTCTCTCTGTTTCCTTGCACAACACTAGAACATGTATAAGCTGTCTCAGAGTAAAAAAGTATATTGTACACATTTAATTTTGTTTTCCAGATATATGGAGTGTGCTTTAGGACAGCTTTTAAAAACTGACTTACCTTTTTTTCTTATAAGTAGCCAAGCCAGAAAACCATCGCTGGAAATAAAACCAGATCTCTGTGATTATGAAGCATGCCAAATACTGCTGCCTAGCTTGATTTTGTATTGCTGTTTACATTATCACTAACATGCCACTGGTTTTTTTTTAAATTACCTTGTGTCCTGCAGGATAAGATAGTAACATACTTCCCTTTGACTTTCAAGCCGTAATTAAGTTGGGCTTAGTTTACCATTTTAATGAGGAGAACTCCCTACACAATTCTCTGTATCATGCATAAACACAGATTCCTGTTTATTCACACTGAGAGATCTGTTAGTACTGTATTACACTAACATTTGCATCTTGAAACAAAATGCACCCATTTTTAAAAATTCGTGGATGAATAGCATGTGTAGTCAGGTTTATGGAATATAAAGCTGATGAAAAGTTCAAGTGTAAACAATGAGGCGAAGCCACCTGAGGTTATTTAATTAACATTCAGAAAAATGTGAACACGTGGGGAGAAATATTCCTGTATGCTTTGACACATTTCTTTGTTCTTCTACCCATCAAGATACAAACCCTACACAATGGAAGTCCGGGGGTTGTTTAACGTCTGGGTAACTGAGAATAGAAGAAGGGCTATACAGCCTGTTTATGTGTCTCATATCTTGGATCTGTCGGGAATGTGCTGCAGCCCCCATCCAGCCGGCTCAGCCGGGCTGCCTTCCCGTGGGAGCCAGAGGGTGATGGGGAGGGAGACAGGGCAGCCCCAGCGCCTTCCCGAGCGTGGACTGGGCATGAGGGTCCCAGAGGGTGAGACACAACCCTCGTGAGCTGGATGCCACAGGACTTTGTGTGGGAGGCAGTTGCTGGTGCAGACAGTGAAAATGTTTCCTTCCTGCATAGTCTGCAGCACTGCGGTGACTTGAATTGTGGTTCTTGCATTGAAGTGAACACAGCGACTGCTCCCCGTCTATTATTTTGATGTAATAAAGTGATGTGACAAGTCAGAAGGAAAAGTGCATGGCTTCATGAAATGTTCTATGGTGGAACTATCTGGATTTACTGTAAGGCATGTGGCCATCCCTAAGTGGTGCTATCTATTCTAAAGAACCTGCTTTTACCAGGCAAAGTTTTTATTTAGAGACAACTTAATAATGCGAAAGCATTTTCAAGTGGTGGTAAATTGTCAATGAACGCATGTAGCCACATCTGAGAAAATTTTATTGAGATTACAACATTAAAGTAAAATACTGAACTGCTGAATGCCAGAGTGTGAATGATGGCTTAAAAATCATAGAATCATAGAATGGTTAGAGTTGGAAGCGTCCTTAAACACTATCTAATTCCAGCCCTGCTGACATGGGCAGCTCAAAGACATGGGTTGCTCAAAGCCCCATCCAGCCTGGCCTTGAACACTTCCAGGGATGGGGCATCCACTGCTCCTCTGGGCAGCCTGTTCCAGTGTCTCACCACCCACACAGTAAAGAATTTCTTCCTAATATTTAATCTGAATCTCCCTTCCTTCAGTTTAACACTGTTGCCCCTTATCCTGTCGCTACAATCCCTGGTGGAGAGTCTCTCCCCATCTTTCTTGTAGACCCCTTTTAGGTACTGGAAGGCCGCTATAAGGTCTCCCTGGAGCCTTGTCTTCTCCAGGCTGAACAACCCCAACTCTCTTAGCCTGTCCTCACAGGAGAGGCGCTCCGGCCCTCTGANCTCTGATCATCTTTGTGACCGTCTTCTGGACTTGCTCCAACAGGTCCATGTCCTTCTTATGTTGGGGGCCCAGAGCTGGACACAGGACTCCAGGTGGGGTCTCACCAGAGAGGCAGAATCACCTCCCTTGACCTGCTGGCCGCGCTTCTTTTGATTCAGTCCAGGATGCGGTTGGCTTTCTGGGCTGCGAGCACTTGTTGCTGGCTCATGTTGAGCTTCTCATCCACCAACACCAGGTCCTTCTCCTCAGGGCTGCTCTCAAGCCATTTTCCGCTCAGCCTGTAATTGTTCTTGGGATTGCCTCAGTGCAGGACCTTGCACTTGACCTTGTTGAACTTCATGAGGTTTGCACAGACCCACCTCTCAAGCCTGTTCAGGTTCCTCTGGATGGCATCCCTCCCCACCAGTGTGTTCACTACACCACACAGCTTGGTGTTGTCAGCAAACTTGCTGAGGGTGCACTCAATCCCACTGTCCATGTCGCTAACGAAGATGTTAAACAGCACCTGTCCCAGTACCGAGCCATGAGGAACACCACTCATCACTGGTCACGACTTGGATGTCAAGCCATTGACTGCATCTCTTTGAGTGCGACCATCCAGCCAATTCCTTATCCACTGAGCGGTCCATCTGTCAAATCCACATCTCTCCAATTTAGAGACAAGTATGTTGTGTGTGACACAACATTAAATGATCTTCTTGTGAGAATATGAAAGTTCCATTTACAGAAGCAAATAGAAAGTTTTCACCAAATGCTTTTATTGTAGAGTGTGTGTGTGTCTGTCTCCGTGAAACAACTTTTGGAATTGATGGAGAACTATGACATGGAGACCCCTTCACCCCCATGCCCCCAGCATTCCCTATAAGCATATGTTTAACTTAACATTTTGCCTAGAACATTTTTACTGACTGGCAATGCTGGCAATATTTTAACATCCGTGATGCTAATTTGTGTCTATGGAGATGTTTTTAGTAGTTTGATAGGAAAGAGCTTTAGGGTTGTACAATATGAGATGGCTATGTAACTTTCTCAGGGTCCTGTAAAAATAGCACATTTACATTCTTCATGAAATTGGGGCATTCCTTGAGCAGACATTGCCTTGCTTCATAGTAAATCAGCTCCAGTACCTTTGGTACACATGAATTTACCAAGAGCATGTCTCTGAAAGATCAACAGATTGCTTAGTCTAGTCAAAACATCTTTCCAAGTTTTAGATTGCACAAACTTCGGTCTTGAGAAAGGTCCCCTTGAGTGATTCCCTTTTTATAAAAAATGTTGTGTTGATTTGCCAGCGAATTTTCAGTATTTTTTCTCTTCTTGAAACATGTTGCTAAGGCACACTGTCTTGTTTTCTATTCACCATTTGGGCAACAGTTCACCATGCACTAGAAAAATCACTTTGAGGAACGTGGGCTGCTGACTAATCCAGCGCTGACGAGCTGGTGTCCACGACCACATATAGCACAAATGAGTCCACCAAGAAGGTGGGAAGCGACACCACTTTATTTAGGTTTTCTTCACTGATTGAGACAAATATTTCATTTTTAGTCATGCCGTGCTTTGCGACAAAGAAATCCTTGGTCCCACTTCAGTCAGTAGCAAACACATTTGGCAGTTCAGTGCTGACGCTGTAATTGTTATTTCCCAATGGCCTGTTGCAGTACTTTCCAGCCTTGCATTGTTCATGCCTTAATCACTTCCCATCTTAACTATTCCTGCTGCCACTTTTGTGCTCAAGTCTTATAGCTCCTCAGTGTCCAAAGTTCAGTGGCTAAATCACGGACTTACTCAAGGAAATGGAAACGTCTCACCCTCTCCTCAGGCACTTTGCACTGGCCTTCTACACAGCTTTAGGGACAATTCAAACTTTGCCCTTTGTCTTCCAAACCTTTTCTCTGTACAATGTCTACTCTGTGATGGTGACTTTGACCAAATTTTAACTAGGCTATTCGTGATGTTCAAAGGGACCAAATGCTACCACATTTCATATTTTTAATTGGGAATAAAAACTCTCATGAACCACAAATGTTGCATTAGGCAACATTGTGAGAAGGAGTTCCCCAAGATACCTATGAACATTGACCTGGTTTTCAGGAAATACTGTGGGGATGGCAATGAACTCTTAAATATCTTCTGGAGATCCCTGGAAAAATTTGGTCTTCAGTACTGTTATGAAACTCTGAGGTTCTTACGGTGGCAGCAGCTACATATTTAAACATCAACAGCCATTGTATACAAAAAGATTGGGTGAAACTGTGGCCATCTCAAGTCAATAATAAAACACGTAATAATTAAGTATTTCTCTCTTCCAAATGTAACTGTCTTAAAAGTGGAAATTCTATGATTTAGACATTTAGCCTAAGCTAGTTCTTCTACGGTTAGCAGGAGAGGCTCTTTAGAAAGTGATTTGGCTACATGTGTGTTCTATAGTTAGGCTAAAAATGCCCTTAATGCTAATTTCTCTCCCTTAGGAGCTGATTCCTCTCCCTTGACTGTAGACAGTGTAAGGGACAGGCTTAGAATAAAATCCATCTGTTTTATATCTGGTTTCGGTTATGCATTGTCTTCCATGGTTTTGTCTGTATAGTCTTGGGCTCAGTCCTGCATTGTGCACTGTGTGATCCTGCCCAGAGTCACCTTGATTTCAATAGAAGAACAGGTGGTGTTTTTGGGCCACAATCCAGGTTGCATCAACCAAATTATCTTTTTTTTCTTTATTTTGCTAAAACAGAGACATTCAGCTAGTATAAATCAATTTTAATACTATTTTGGTATAGAAATACAGAAAGAGCCTGATTCATAGGAAATAACAGGAAATGTTAAAACATTGTGTTTACAGTTTTAAACATATTTTATATAGTTTTGCACAAAATGGGAAATCTCATTCCTGTAAAGCTCTGCTTAAGGTACAGACCTTCTCAGATGTTTGCTTTACTGTGAAAACCATTGACAAGTAAGGACTACATAAAATTTGATACAGCTTACTTTAGTTAAGCTGTAATTGCTTTGCAGAATCTTAAAAATATTTTTAAAAAATAGGGTATATCAGAAAAAAATTGAAGTCCATTTTCATTTTAACTCTTCCTGTCAGCATAATGTGTTTCATTTCCCTTGGCTTTCACCCTTCAACCGCTGTTTCTCAGTGGTTGTTTCTCCCTTACCTCAAAACTTGTTTCTCACTTAGGCCATGATATTGCAAACTAGGTGTCGATTTACACCCAGTAGTCATTGTTTGGTAGGTGCCTGTGTGCACGCACGTACCACAAGTGCATTAGAGGTGTTTTACCAAATTTCTAGCCAAATCTAATGAATTAATGAGTCAAAGAAAACTGTAGAAAAAAAATCAGTGAAAATGGAAAGTACAAACTTAACTGTGAGAGATTCAGAAGCTATTGGATCATTAGGTTTTATAAGACTCTTAAAAAAGTGGCAGATTGTAGCAGAATGTAGAGATCTCTACTTGCTTCCATCATCTCATGTTCATAAAATTAGTCATCCTTTGCTTCCCCTATTTCTGCCTTACACAATAGATATAGAGGAATCCACTGGGATAACCATGGAGTTCCAAACCATTGAACTATATTTATTTAGATTACAAAAACAAAAGCAGCAAACCTGACTGATGAACATCACAGACTGAAGGAACAATGCCTTTAGAAACATGCAAATAGATTTCCTTTAATTCTGGAAGGAGGTCTTTGAAATAAACAGCGTGGTAAATTATTTAGCCTCTATTTTTTTGGAGATTGAGCTTGCTAATGTTCCAGATGTGAGAGAACAGGAAGTTCTATCATTTCCTCAGAATATGTGATGTGTAGACTTTTTTTTTTATCTGTAGATTGGTAAAATAACGAGAAAAATAAAACAGCCATTCCCTTACATAAATATATTATGGTATTAGTATTATTCACGACACCACTTTTTCTGATTTTTTACTTTTTGCTCAGTAGCATAATTGTTTTCTACATTGTAAGAATCAGTCCAGCAATAGAGACCCATTTTTAGTGCAAGTGGGATGAGAAAGAATTAGGATGATATTTTGAGAATATAATTACTGCTAATAATAATAAAACAGTGTTATTAAAACAATGGAATCTATGTTGGATATTAATGATGATTATTAGTACATATGTGGAAATATATTTTCCACTAGGGGTATTGTAAAATGTTGTGTGGCATCATTGATGAGACAGATTTCTCCATCAGTTTGTGTGATTAGAAAATCCATGTTTGAAAGGAAAAAGAACATAATTAAAATTTATATAGATAACTTCAAAATTATTTTGAGTCTGATAGCATCTAAAGCAGAGTAGCTGTTCAATCAGTAATTTCCTCATTAGTTCATTTTAATGGTGAATTTTTCAAATTTTTCTTGTTTTATACACTTAGCTCTTCAGCACTGTGCACTCTTCTTAAATACAGAAATTACTACAGTAAACTCTTTCCCCACCAATATATATTTCCATGTTTGTGCATGTAAGTCTTATGTATTTTTCTTAAGAAAATTAGTGAACGTGAGAAATGCTGAACATCGTCTCTTGGTCATCCTTTTTAGAGTCCCATTCTGCACTCTGACTCTGGTTCTGTCAAGAGAAGGGCAGCCTCAGGTCCTTGGAGTTGTGGATGTTAAGCTTGCACAAGTTAGCTGAGAAAACAGGACAAGCAAATCTGTAACAGGGACAGCACTGTCTTCAGATGTCCACAGGATATTAATTATTAACAGAAGGAAGTAAAGCAGTATTAAAAATAGTTAAAACCACTGTCATTTGATGAGCTTTTGCTCTGTATTTCTTAGCAATCTGATAATTTTACTGATTCCATAAATGCTAGGAAATCCTCCAGGAAAGGTGAAACTTGAACTATGCATGAATTCACACACCCTGAAGAGTAAAAGAGGCAAGATAACATCTTTCAAGAACATCTTTCACGAACATCTTTCACTGGATCGTATTTTTGAAAATACTGCATCCTATTAGCAGTCCCTATTTGGTCTTAAAGTATTTACATTCCAAGACAAATGTTGACTTAGTGAATAAATAAATTTCTGTGAATGGTTTTCTAGATAAAGACATGAGGAAATGTCCCAAACACAGGAATCAAACTAATTCACCAGTAAAGCTCACAGGACAGGGATTCCCCTGGGTCTAGTGAGATTTAAAACTGATCATTATTAAACATCGTTTGTTTAATTTAATCTACTGAACTACTGTGTTTACTATAACTGTCATTATTAATGATTAGGCATGCTATGACTGAAGTGATGTGAATTTTGGGCAGTATTGGTGCCATAAGGATTCAAAACCTAATTCAGGTACAAGTTGCACAGAGAAAAGTGGGCTATAGTCTTGTTATAGTGCCAGGTCCACCCGGATGCCATCCTGCCTTTGTAATCAACCAAGCCTGACACCAATACCACCAATAAAGCAGCTGTGTGGAAAAATATCAAGAAGTGGTTTACCAGTGCCCAGCTGGAGCTGTACTGAGGCCCGAATTGCATAGATATTGAAAAAAATGTCCATTGTCTGTTTGTAGTCCTATAAGTGTGTGGGCTGCTTTAACATGGAACCCAAATTTTATTTTTCTCCATCAGCAGAAACTTCAGTCCAGGGCACCTCCACGTTATGGGGTAATAAAACGATCATGCAAACAAGATGGAAAGGGATGCAATAACTCTGTGTTACATTTAAAGAGAACAGAATATCAATTGTGAGTATAAATATCGCTTAATAATATAGGATTATTTCAAACTGCATACTTACCTGCAGAAAAAATGTACTTAAACCACTGCAATATGGCAACACATTCAATTTTATCTCTGATTCAGCTCAAAGGGACTTGTGCTCTGCAAGGTCCCAGAACTCCTTAAATTTGCTGCGATATATTTCGAGAAAGGTGCTCCATAGAAACACCTAACAGACTACCAATAAGTTAATGGGCTATCAATAAAGACCCTATCACAAATTGCTTGGCTTCCAAGAGCTTGCCAATAGCCTACTGAAAGTTGTGCTGCAATGAGGCAAAAATGGCATGCACACCTGGCAACAAATGCTGCTTTCTTATCATGAAGTGGAGCAATGCAGGAGATAAAGACATATGTTTGGACACCCAGTTCTGTCTCAAATGTCATCTGCAGTTGCACTGATCTTCATAAAGATCATAAAAAAAGACTTCATAAGACTGAAGCTGTTCCAGTTATTGGATATCAGCAGTATGGATGCAGCCATACTTGAACATACTTTGTGTTGTTTCATAAAATACAAAAGAAACTGAGCCACAGTAACATAAACCAAGACCAGTTTAGGGAAATCAATGACATTACTCCGAAGTTAGTCCAACTTTCAGAATAACTTGCTTCCCCAAAGGTCCACTTTTAAGAACTGTCTTAAAAACAGGAAACTATATTCAGCAATCCTGAAAACACCTTGGACCATAGCAAGGAAATAAATAGCTCCTTTCCACTCCAAGTTGTTGGCTGTGCTCACGCATTGTTTTTTGGCTGGGTAACAGCTGTGGAGAGAGGAATATTTTCCAAATGCAAATATAAAAATGCCCTTAGGATGCAGGCATTTTTATCGCTCTTTGGGAACAGTGCATTCTGGTTTAGATATTAAAAATCCAGTGTACAGCACATAGTTCACACCTATTCACTAGGTTTCTAATGGTGGTTGGCCTAAACAGCACTGTGCGTGGCAAGGATATAAGGAAGGAAAGACTTGATGGAAATTAAATGGCTTCTAAATATATGGTCTTCACAAAATTACATTTAAACAGTCTCATTTTGTTTCCAGTCCTTCTCTTAGTGAAGTTAGTGACTTCAGTGGTATACAGGCAAAATCCTTCGCTTTTAGCACATTATATTGGAAAAGTCTCCATGTCCAAGACAGTAAGACATGTTTTATTACCCTGCAGAAGAGGATAAAATACCATGAGTCAATGTTCTCTGCACTAAATCATCTTCTTGTTATGAAATATAATTTTCTGCAAGTCCTGAATCGTTAAAAAATAACACGGATCCCCAGCAGGATTTTTGCTAAACAGCCAAAAAAGAAACTATTTAATTTTTAATGGAATTGTAAATTTATTATCAATTAGATTTCCAGGTCTTGTTTAAAGAACAATTGAAAAGTTACTCATGATCTGTTTTGTTCTGATTAGGAACAGACTGAAATTTTCTGGAAGAAGAGTTTCCATAAGAAAATATGATCTAACGATATTGAAAAATATCTGGGAAGATTTATAGTCAGTTGAAACTACTCATGGAAGACAGACCAGCTTACAGATTTTCATCCTGCTTGTCCCATTCACTTTGTCCTACTCACTACCTTTTTAGCAGCTTTATTGAGGTAGAATTAAAAAAAACCCCCTATCTTGGCCATCAAGGAAAGTTTTATATTTTCCATTATTTCATCAAATTCAGAGGAGAAAATGCAGCTATATGATATTTAGTTTTAAGGGTGGGTTTTTAAAATTTTTTATTTTACAGAAAGGAAAGTGCAGGTCCCACCCCAAAATATTTACTAATCCAGAATGTTAAGAAGATCCAGGTTAAGAAGAGCCAGAACACTCTGAACTTCTACCCAATCTTGGCTTTTAATCTCAAGTAAAAACCTGCAAGGAGGTGAGGATGAAAAGTTGGTGTCAATAAACAAAAATCCTTATTCTTGACTTCTTTCTCTCAGGTTTGACATCAGTGCAATTATATTATCCTATCTAGAAAATGATGTAACTGTATGACTTCCTGATAGAAGTGCTGTTTTGTTAGAAAAACTATTATAATGTGCCATTAGAAATGAAGAAAGCATATAAGTGCAGAAAGCTGTATTAGCATTTACGTCGGGGCAAGTGCCAAATGACATAAATTCTAGAAAATGATCACAAGAGAGTTGACTTTATTGTTGCTTGTAGCTCTCTGTGAAAGGTGGACCAGGTATTCGTATTAATGGTGGAGGTACTGCCTCTCCGCTGACCCTTGCAGCAAGGCAAGAGCATGGCAGAGGCTCTTACCTGAGGTGTGATCAGTGAAAGCAAAAGGCCGTTTGTTAATATTCACATTGTGGATGCATTTTGCCCATGGTTTCCCACCTTCTCCTCTAGCGTTCTCCAGAGGTTGCCTTAAAGCAGTATCTGAGTCTGGACTTGAGTATGCGCTCAGGCTCATGCTTTTGTACAGCACAGGGACAAAGTCAGAAGGATTAATGGCCAGGCTCACAGTTCAGGCACCTGTCTTTCTTTATAAGCCCAGTTTAAGGAACTAGACTTCCTTGGGCAATTAATGTAAAGCCTACCTGGGCTGTGTAGGTGCTCAGACATTTATCTTAGACCCCAAAAGCTTACTTGGGTACCTTTACTGGCATTGCTACACATGATGGGGCCATAGTTTTTGGCTAAACGAATCAGTTCAAGGTTTCTCTTTGGAGGGGCTTGATTTGCTAGAAGTGGTCTGAGCGCTCCTGGTTCAGCAAGGGACAGCAATAAACTACCTAGGGAAGAGGGAAAGGCAGTGGCCATGCTGTCCTGATGACCTGGGGAAAAAGTACTTGCCTGGGAAGTGGAAGATCTGATTTCAGTTTCCTCCACATCCTGAGGAAGTCCCAGCCCCCTCCCATTTCCCAGCCTCTACGCTAGGCTGCGATGGGGTCACACTCTGTCCTTCCTATTGCAGATAGACTGCTGATGGCCCAGATGAAGAAATCATGAAACCAAAGAAAAGGTAGACAAGAGGGCTCCCGTGTGGCTTGTGCTGCTTTAGGAGTAGGGAATCTTGGCTTCTGTTCTCTGATTAGGAGTGAATATGTGAACAGCTTGGGAAGTGGGCATCAGAGTCTGAGTTACCTCTAAAGGAGTAAGGTCTTTTTTGGGCAACACCACCACCTGTGTTTTGGATTGATATGAGTAATTCAGTGTCACATCTGCAATGCGCCTGCTCTTCTGAATACATCACCACTCTCAGTGAGATGAATATGTCCATTTTGGCCCATTTAGCAAATTAGCAAAAGTTATGAATAATAGCCACAATACGAAAACATGAGATGACTAATGAGTTAAGATTTTTTTTGGCGAGAATGTCAAAAAGCATTAAACATTTTTCAGAGATAAGAAATGTAATGAGCCTCTGGGCTGCCATTAAAGGGTAGCACTAAGGCAAGTGAACAAGAAAACACTTGTATGCTTCTTCCGGAATGAAGGGGGCTGAAGGGGTCACACTTCTCATAAGTTAGTTAAACAAGAGAAACTCACGCTGAAAAGAAGAGGGAGTGAAGTAGCAAAAGGTTGTCCCTTTTGGATAATTTATTTGCTGGGATCCCTATTCTTTTCTTCATTCTTGTCCTTCCCTTCTGTTCCATCTTCCCCATCAGAGTTGAGCAGGAGGTATTGTGATACTGTGATACTGTGATTAGTCCAGCGCATGGAGCAACTTTAATCTTAAATATGCCTGTATGTGCTTATGCATGTGTGCATATTTGTGCACTTGTACAAAATTCCAACTGATGCTGACAAAATACATCCAAAGGAAGGAGTGATGGTATTTCCTCCTTTTGTTCTTGAGGAGGGTAAGACTTTTTTTTTTCTGCGAACACAAGTGCTCCCCTGTTCCTGATGCAATCACTGTCAAAATGTGCTGTCCCACCCAAATGAGGATTGCATCCTACTTTTCTCCTCTGGGGACTGCAAGTTTTAACTTTTTAGGGCTTGTGTCTACAAGTACAGCCTTTACTTCCCTCTGCCTTCTTGTAGCCAAAGAGAGGGGAGAATCGGGTCCTGCATCCATTGTGTATGCCCTGTACATCACCCACAGGCAACTGTTAATCTTGAAAAACCAGGGTACCTCTTAAAACCTGGATGCAACCTCAAGATGGGTAGGAGGGGAAAAATCTGTAACTTTAAAGTTACGTTTAATAAATAATAAAAACTTAACTCTGAGAATTCGGTGTTGTTTTGCAATGTCAGTCTGTTATCTTTTAAGCTTATGTCTCCGGGGGCCGCAGAGGTAGGTGCTGAGCCTGGGGCTCTTTCTGACTCAGAAAGGCACAGAGCCAGGAAAAATGGTAGTTCCCAGCCCTTATAAATGAATGCATGGGGAGACCTTTCTATTTACACTAGCAAAGACCAGCTGACACTTGTTCTGGCACTAAGAAGATTATAAATAAGGATCCTACTTTTGTGAGTTCCTGAGCACCTTCAAATCTCTTTGACCTTGATGAAGAGGAAGAAGAAATTGTAAATATAACTGTCTGAAGATTCTCTGTGAAGTCCTTACATTCACATGGGACAGCAGTGAGAAATGTCAGGAACTCGAGCATCTTGAAGATACCCTGACTCTTTGGACTGTTCCAATCAGACACTTTTTGCTGAAGCCAGCATAAATATTTTTGGACTACAACGTTATGTTTTTATTAAATGACCATTGGAAGAAATGACCTTGTGATATGGGTGAAGTTGTATTGAATGTCTTAGATGATGAATGATGATATTATATTGTATCCGATTACATAGTTCCTGAAGAGACATAGTCTGTCTACAGGAAGGGTATTTGCTTGGATATTCGTTACCATTTCCTTTTCATATTATGAAAACAAAAAATATGCAGATTGGCTGTGTATGGTTTGTATAAAAAGAGGTGGTTGGTTTTCTGTTATTTACTAATGAAATGCTATCTGCTATTGTAGTTAAAAAAATTTCCTTCTCCATGGCTTAACTTTATGCATTTTCCTGTTTTGTTGCAGAAAACTAAACAAATGTCTTATCTGGTGTTTTACCAGTAGAGTAGTACCATGCTTTGGCAATTCATTGTATTATCATCTTTAGTTTATTTGGTCTTCTATTTTTTCAATTGTTTGTCACTGGTTATTCATAATTTAATAACCTAATAAATTAAATGCCCTGAATGGAACAACATGCAGAACAGAGAAGTAAATCATGACTGAACCTTCAGTTGGCTCTGCTTTTGACATCTGCCTTCTGTGAATCAATGATTTGCATATAATACATATAAACTGCTGCTGTTTGATTTTCTGTCATATATTCGGGACCACTGTTGGCATGAACACTTGTGACCATATCAAACAATGCCAAAAATCTAATTCACTTTTTTAAAAGTATGATTTTAAAATGCCAAAACCAGAGATAAACAAATGCTGGAGAACTACTGTATTATTAGATAAAAACATCATCCAGATACAGTGATTTGATATGTAGCTTTGCTTTAGCAAAATAAATAGAAAGTGTATTGTAAAGGTTTAAGATTGAAGGATTATGCATTTTGTACAGAAGTGGTCCAACTTAATTTTAAATGAAACGAGATTCTTGAAATTGGCGACCCTCTTTTTCCCAGCAGCAGCTCAGCAGCTTTTTGCTCTTTTGTCCTGTGACTCTCTTGCTTTCCTCCCCCTGCTATATTTACTTTTTTTTTTTTTTTTCCTTTGGAGCATCTCCATCACTTCTGCAATCTCTGCTCAGCTCCTGAAGCCCCTGCATGCCAAGTACTACCGCTGAGTGGGACAGGCCACTGGGAAGAAATGCACGTCGTGAGAGCAGCTTAATTGGTAAGCAGGGGAGTAGTATTACCATGATTTCAAAGAAGGGAAATGCAAACACAGAAGTGGCATTTGGGAACCATACAAGAAGTCCAAAAACCTCCCAGATACCAGATTGTCAACTATAAGCACTAGCTTGACTTTTTTTGTCCCTTTATCTTTCCTCCCGCCTTCTAAGAAAATGAACTAAGAAAAATCACCGTAATACAGACACAGTGTCTGTCAAGTTTTGGCTACACCAGGATATTTGGAAAATTCTGCGGCAAATGTTTTTGTGACTAAGACCCTGTAAAAAGTTTGCAGACTGAAAGCAGCATTCTTTCAGGCTCAGCTCCTAAACAGACCAAATGATCTTAATATCTGCCTTATAAATGTTTATACTGACAATAAAACCTGTAAAGGAAATATTGAATGGCAAATTCACCTGTATTAAATGTTGATCTCATGGAAAGACATCTAAATCCACTTTCATAAGAGAACCTTGTTTACAGTGCTGGAGTGTATAACTTGGAGGCTTTTCAAATGAAATTGTTTTGGAAGAGCTTTCTTTCTTTTCACTAGTTTCCTGAGCAAAACTTGCAGGCTGTCAGATATAAACACATATTTCTGTGGGGACAGTTTATAATAGCTTCATCCTAATGTAAATTTACATCAGTTTTGCATTTGGTGTAACTGCTGGCTCCAGGTGAGCATCAGTAGAAGTGAGATCATGATCAGTCCCTGAGGAGTTGGAATAGGGAGAAAAAAATGGTCAAGATACTGTCATATAATACTCAGTGTATATATTTAATTAGGTATTTATATAATACTCGGGGTGTGTATGTATGCAGTATATATAATTTATGGAGAGATATCGTATATCCATACAGGTGAAGCACTGATGCGCACATTTATCTGGTGTGGAAGCTCACTTTTGTCAGAGTTACTAACTTAATATAAGTTTGACTCGAGGCTAAGATTAACAGGACAAGGGAGCGGTGCACTAAGGAGGGCTCTTCCCCCTTCTTCTCGCTGTGCAGCACACATACCCTTGGCCCTACGGCCAAGGTCTGGCTGCACAGCCACATGGCCCCCTCTGCTCCTGGCAGAATTACATTATTCGACATGATTTGTGCGCCCAGAGCTCCCAGTGACTCCTGGTTGCCCATCTCTCGGAGGGGGAAGCTGCCCCTGCCAGGTCCCCACTTCTGCCCTTGAGCCAAACCCATCCCAGCCAGGCTGGGGGACCTCACCATGGCTGCTTTTCAAACATCTCTGATATTTTTGCCTGGACGTATTAGTTCACATTACTCCCAATTCAATCTGATTTCCCATCCATTTTCCTCTATCGGTCCCTGTAGGTTATTTCCTCGTTCTCACAGGACTCTAATCAGCTCCATGCTGAATTCATGCTCTGTTTACCTTCTAGTCCAGATTGTTAACAGCATGACCCTGGCGCGTGGAGTTCAGTGGCTTTTATTAGGTTTAAATCGGTCCTTTAATAGGGCTGCTCATTCCCTTCAAAGCCTGTGAGGTTGACTTCATTTTTTTTTCTTTGTATCCAAAGCAGAAAAATGAGAAACACCCGCTACCTCTAGCATAGTCGCATTTCAAGTCAGCACAGGTTTGCTTTGATTTCTGGGATTTCCACTGCTTTTTTCAGTCATAATCCCTTGCTCAAGCAACAGTTCTTTCTTTCTTTCCTGGAAAAGGAAAACAAATTGCCTTCCCCCTCCCCAAGTCTTTTGTACAGCTCATAGAATAGTTCTTTGCAAATTGGCTAAATGTGAGTGTTGGAGGACCTGGATTGCTTGCAGTTACTGGAATGAAGCTGCTAATCTCTTCCTGCATCTGATTTATATGTAAATAGAAAGGAGGTGCCTTGTAGGGAGTCCAAATAGGAATCCCTTCTGTTATAGGAAACCACAGCTGTGAGTCACTCTGAATGAAAAGTTTAGTGAAAACATCAACATCCCTAAAATATTTTGGGAAAAAAAAATCCATGCAAAGGAAAACTAACCTGCTGATTCTAAACCCGTATTATAGGGCTGCTTTTTTTCTGAATGCTCATTCCCTTTGCTTGAGCTAATAACAGCGCTTTACTACAAAAAGTGATTTTAAATTGTACACAGAGCCAACCTTTTGAAGCTTAATGGCAATGCAGAGATGAGTGAAATTTTCATGTGTTGCGCCCTCAGAGGATCACTGGCATGAACAAACACTGCAGAATAAAAGTGATAAGCAAAATAGGGTCATTACAGAGCTACCGTGAAGTTTATGGCTTTATTGAGATGCCAAACTTACACATAAAACCCCACGCTGAAGTCCTTTAGAAGTGAAAAAAAAAGAAAAGCCCAACTAAAATTCTCAGTGCCATTTAACTATTTACACTTCTGAGCTCTCCCCACAGAAAATGTTATTTACAGACTCAAGCTACTCTCCTCTTCTTGGGTTCCTCACCCTTGTTTGTCAGGGTATTTTCTGTTTTTTTCCTTTTTTCTACTCTTTGATGCTGCGACCAGAAGTGCCCAGCCAGCGCAGTGTTGCCCTCTAGGCATTTTTATATTTTTCTCTCTTCTGACCTTTATTTTTGCCAACAGGTTATTGTATCTCGTCTCCTGTTTGTGGCTGGCTCGCTGGTCCTGTTGAGCAGTGGCTGGCTTTCGGGTATCCATCTTGGCGAGCTACCCCCGGGAGCCCAGCTCAGGTAGAAAAGCTCTGGAGGGCACCCGGAGGCCTCAGGTCCTCGTGGAGGATCCCCACTGTGTATGCTGAGGAGGGAGAGAAATGGAAATGAATGCTGCAAGGCCAAGGAGTTGCGATATCTGCTCTTCTCCCTGACCCTGGAGGACCCTCCGTGGGCACGGAGGGCGAGCCACCGAGCTGGGTCCTTTCACCTACCGTCCAGGGAGAGAAAGCGGCTCCTGCTCCCTGCGTCAGGGCTGGCAGCAGGAGCACTCCCTCATTCTCAAACTCTCCCTCGATGCCAAGGGCTGAGTTTCAGGCTCGGTGGGCAAGGCTGAGGCTCGGTGTGGGTGCCCGTCCCTTGTGTGCGCTGCTTGTGGGAGCTCACTGTGCCACATCACCTTACAGGCCTTCTCTTTTCTAAGCCTATTTTTGTTTACTCATTCTTCATTTGTTTTTTTCTCTTTCCAATGAGAAGAAGTCAATCGGACTATTAAATGCTACCAATCAGACATATCATTTGCCTCTTTGTAGCTAAGAAGACCTTCACCAGTGAGTGTCAGCTGTCTCAAATGGCATCCAGAGATGTGATCTCTCTCTCAGTGCAGACAGCCCATTGCTATCTATAGCCATTGTCCCTTTACAGTTTCAAAGAATGAGATAGGAAGGTTTGATATCTCACCGAGGTTGAACCCGAACCCCTCCTTGGGTCAGTTGCCAGTCAAACTTAGGTTTACAATGCACATGGAGATGCTCAGCCATGCGAATGCTGGGGCTGTTGTAGGAACAGTGGAGGATGAGACTTCTAAGGGACCCTCTGTAAAAGAGGGAGCTGCAGAGGTGTCTCTGAAGGAAAAGTGCCATCTGAACGCAGACTGAGCAGGCTGAAGTGGTGAAATCCCACCTAATTCTGCCTCAGGTGCCTGTGGTCTTCTTCAGATCCAGTGCTGAAGGTATGAAAATGCATTCAGCAGTGTTTGTTTGCACCCTAGGTGATACCCTCAGGTAGATCCATTAGGAAGCGATCCTGGAGTAGGTAGGTATTGCCTGGATTCCCTGGTCATCTGGAAGTGTGAAGTGGAAATAGTTTTCTGAAAATGCATCCATGCTGTGAATATAGAAAATATTATCTCTATAAATATAAGATAGACACATATATATATATACATAAAATTTCTAAAATATTCTCTGATGTGCTCCACTGGAACACTGCTGCTTTCTGAAACACCAAAATTAATGTTGCCAAATCCGGGTGACGGCTCTTTGTCCGATCCCTCACTTCCTTTCTCTCCAGAGTTCCTCCCACCATTCCATTTCAAGCAGTCTTGCTCTGGTTTTACCATCCTCCTTCCCCCTGTTTTGTAGCTGAATACCCCACATGCCTCCGCCCACAGGTTTCTGTATACTGGGCTTATGTGACTTGAGTTTCTTTTTGTTTGCTTCTCTCGTCATCAGCCTGGAAGCTTTTCCATGCACAAGGCAGGGGTCAGGGGACAGCAACTCATCTGCAGTAAACTATAGCCATTGTACATTTTTTGTTATATTAGCAGAGCATCGCCTGAACTCAAGCAATGCACAAACTGCAGAGAACACTGGAAATTCAGCTTAAAACCAAACCTGAAAATTAGCAGGGGAAATAATGGGAAGCGAACAGTGAGGGTTTGGTTATAGCAGGCTGTTCTTTCAGTCTCAGCCACAAGGCAGTGACAGCAGGCTCCATGAAGCTGTGCGGCTCATGGCGGGGCAATCTGGACCAGCAGCATCTCCTTCCCCACATAGGAGACTGAATATGAAGTGAAGCCACCAAAACCCTGCCCGGGATTTTTGTAACTTGTGCAGACGTTAGGTACCTGTTTCCTAAATTTGTAATAATTCCACTCTGCTGTTTTATTTTTTTGAAGTTGCTTATTATTTTTCATTTTTGATTAAGATGAGAGTGACGCCATATGAAACTATCAGCTTTTGTTTAACACAATATTTAATCAGGAAAAGTCCCAAAGTCTTTGTCATCAATAAGAAGGCCTAGATGTGGCTCCTATAAATGTATAAAGGTGTAAATTGAAGTTTTCAAGTTCTCTTCGGGGGACTTTGTATGTTATGCAGGAGGGATTGTAACACCTTTCCAATCATTCAGTTGATGTCACCTGAGTTCCATAAATTAATGTAATCATCACTAAGCAGCACTATCAAAAATGAACAAAATCCCAAGTTATCTGATCTTGATTTTTTCAGTTTAATTAATAGGTCATTCATTTGTTCATTTATTTGGTTTATAATCTCTTGACTGGCACATAACCTGAAGAAGTATCACTCACTCTAGCTGAAGGGGAACAGAAAACAAGGGGCCAAATCAAAAAGTTGTAAATCTAACCTGAGTTTTCTGTGTGTCACTGCCACTGTAATTTTAAGTTGATCTAGGTACACCTGCTATTTAAACATCCCTCCTAATTTGATTATCAGCAAGATAAAATATGGAGTTATTTACCTGCATTTATGTGCCATATATGTTTGTTTTGGCAACACTGCACAGCAGGCATATCTTCAAAAATATCAATAAGTGTTGTCTAGTATCTTAATGAACAAAGGCTAAATAAATCTAGCAGTTTTCATCTACTTTCCATTTGAATTACAGCTGTAAGAGGAGGCAAACTCAGGATTTTGGCCAAAAATTTACTTTAAGCTGAAGTGGCCAGCAAACAAACCCTGGAGGTGAGGAATCCAGCCTCACGCTGACAATTAACAAGCCCTTGCAAAACCCAGAGGTGTGGCTTGAAACCTTGTGCCCTCCTTGGAAACCTTCCCCTTCGCGCTCCTCCTCCTCCCATAGTAGTATTGTTAGTCTGATCTCTGTTTATCTTTCAGAGGCCCAATTTAGAAGCAATCCTCTAAAATATTTATGACTTCTAATACTTTCAAGTTGTTCAAAGAAGCCATGGAATGAAGTTTAGGTCCTTGGAGTAGCCATCGGCTTAGGCTGAAGTCAGTGGAGTTGCGTCAGGAACCAAACAAGTTTGTGGCATTTGACATTTTTGACCTAATACCAACTTCTTGATTAGTATGCTGCTCACACCTGCTAATAGTTGAAATATTTTTTTCTTTTAGGTTTTCTTCTGTGAGATTAAAGATTCTTTAGGGTCTCCTCTAACAACAGTTTGCTAAATGTTCTATGTCCTGGATATCTGGACCGTGTTCAGACTGTCTATTCTAAATCCTTTATTTGGTCATCATGTCTGCTTTGGTTTGGAACTCTGCAGCGGGTGATCTGAAATGACCCTTTGTCACTCATTCTGTAGCTGCTGAGGTGTAACAGTAGCTCTCACCCAAATAGAAGAAAGATGTAGCTGGTCACTGGTGGGTCCAACGCTCTAGATTTGCAGAGAGGGAGCACTCAGTGTCATAGGCCAGATCGTCCAGGCAGAAATGCTTTGTCAGAATGAAGAAGTCTCGGCTGTGTTCAGATTGTCCTATCCATTTTCCTGCAATTGGTCTCACAGGACACAAACTTTTAATTAGATCTACTGTCTTGTAGACTATATCAAATCAATGCAGTCAAATACAAAGCAGTATGTCTACTACCTGCAATTTTTTTTCATGCTGTATGATAGGGTATCATCTGGAAAGTACATAACATTGGATCCAAATCCAAGTGAGATGTCTGATCATTTGCCCTTCTTGAAAGCCCGCATCTTTTTAATAGAGGAAAGACAATATGCACTAATGACTTCAGAAAAAATAAAAAAGTATCAAAAAGCATACACTAGCTGCAGGAACAGGAGCACTAATAGCTTGTGGCAATATGCCTTCCTGTTACCGCAGTAAAGCTTGTAAGAACTGCAGCTAAAGCTATGAAACATCCTTTCATCCAGGCGTTTTGACAAGACAGGAAGAAAAATGTTAACATTCTTTGCTTCTCCAAAATCTTTGCTTTTTTCTTTGCCATTGTAGCAAGGGTTTTGTCTTTCAGAATACAAGAAACTTCCAGAAAAAGAAGTCAGGTTTTCAATGGTTACAAAGCCAAGGAAGCCCCTAGAGCTACGCTGGCTTGCACCAGCTGGAGGATCTTGCCATTACTGCCTTAATTCTGATAAATGTTCATAGAAACGGTATTTCTGTCTAATTGAACAGCAACTCCAATTACCACAAGGTGCTGGTTATCTTCCTAAACATGAACATATTCAGTAACAGTTTTGATTGTTTTTACCCCATTCATTTTATGGACTGAAATGCCAATGTGTGGAGTTGTAAGCCTGTATTGAGGTAACAACCAACCACAGAAATAAAGTCATACAATTAATGAACTGCTGGATTCTGCTAGGGGTGGTAGCAAATAGGTTGTCCATACTTGAAGTCTGTAAGTCTAAACTCACATCTCACAATCATTTGTTACAGGTCAGACAAGAGTTTCCAGATCTACTATGGAGCTGACTAAATTAAATCTTATGGCTCATACTATGCAGGACCCAGACCAGGCAACGGCAACATTTCCTTCCAGCTTTAAGAAAATCTATAATGAACAGTAAACATTAGTTTTCCACAGAGACCTAAAGCCCTTTTTCAATATATGATTACTTTTTAGCAGTGGTTTGGGGTTTTTTGTTTGTTTGTTTGTTTTTTTTGTTTGTTTGTTTGTTTGTTTTGTTTAATGGAGTTTGTAACCTCTTAAGAGTCATGCTCTATGTCCAGGCAGTGGGCAAACAATTAATTACTTTTATACCACTGGAGATGACTGGTTAGCTGTAGTATTACAAATATTCCTGGTAGGAACTAAATGAAATAAACCATCTTCTAAATCTGCTAGCTGGGTAAGATTCTGCACAATAAAGTGGTGGTCAAGAGAATAGAAGTAAAAACCAACTTCATACACTTCTGCGATTACTGGCTATGCATGCTAGATGTATATTTCTTTCATAGCCAACCCAAGTGGAGAAACCCACCAGAAAAGTTTTTTTTTTTTAGTTGTAATTTCAATATATTTATTTTGATAACTTTCACACTGGTAACAGTCAGCACTTGATGTGTCTATGCTTCAATGAGACAAAAAAATACTGTCTGTAGCCCCACGGTTCCAAAGCCTCTTCAATTACTTTGTAAATTGCCAGGCAGCTGTTATGTGCATTCAGAGAAATAATTGAAATAGGTGTGGAAAAATAATGGAAAAATAATTTAATAGTATTTTTAGAGTATTTTCCATCCTTCTAATTCCTATTCTTCTAATTCCTACGTCAAACAAAATCATACTGAATGAATAATCAAATGACCTTTTTCTTTCTGTAAGAGTGAAGTTTCTTCCTATTCTTACTTCTGCTGATTCCCTTGCATTTCAGGAAATCAGTCCTTCAGCTACTGTACTCAAGAAAAGAGTGGGAAAAGATCTAAAAAAAACAATTGATATAGTTGTTAAAGTTGTCATTATTGTCACTAATTTTCAATTTCCACTAATATTTCAAGTCTCACAAAGGTGGTTTTCTTTCTTCCCATGTATCGTTTAAGTCGGGACAGTTTACTGATTCCCAACCCATAGCCTTCCAACCTGGCTCCAAAATTCTCCACTTTTTTCTCCACTATCTGCTACCTAGAAAAGTAGTGGTAAATGTAGTAGGTCAAGCATCTCTGTACGAGAGGTTGGGGAGAATTCTCCTGAGCCTGCTGAGCTTGATTCAAAACTAGTGTGTAGGTAAAATCTGTGCTAGGACAAAAAGAGCTAGGAGCCTCCTCCTGGAGAGAAGTCTTCCTACACTCGCACTGCCAGCCCAGATATGGGAATGAGGCCTTTCCAAGTGCTTTGGCTGGATTCCTCTTGGTGCCCCAGGCTGGGTGACACAGTTTGCAATGCCTCCTCTCTGCTGCTCTTTTTCCTCGCATGGACTTCAGCCTGACCACAAATGCAGCAGAACTACTCCGGTAGGTACAAAGAAAAAAGAGAAGCAATGGTCCAGAAAATGCCACACGGAAGCAGCTGTAACAACATCAGTGATGTCCCAGGAGGGAAGGACAGATTTTATTTTTTTTTTTTCAGAAGAGGTGAGTCATTTGCTTTTTGCTTCAGAGTGCTGCTTTGAGAATATTGCCCACGGATTCTGCTGCTGAATTTACTTCCTTCCTACTTCATAATAAAAAACAATGGCAAAATATTCCCTAAACTCTTTAGGGTTTTAGATAAAGGGATATTTTGCCTTTATTAGAGTAGACTAAATAAGCTGTTTCAAGTGTTAGTTCCTCTAACATATTACTTTCCAGATGGGAAACTCTCCATTGAGTCCATAGCTTTGAAACCTCTTTTCTGGTAGAGAAACGCTATCTGTAAGTCCTGACTTTCGGCTTTCTTTCCTTAGCAGCAGTGACTAGCAAAACTATTTGAAAAGGTGACTTCTTCATAAAATTCCTCTGGGAAGGTGGTGACAGCAGCTCATTCTTCCAGTGTCACTGAAGAGCCCACACAAAAGGTCCAGCTGGCTCTGCACGTCTCCAGCTGCTGCCCTCTGTGCACCACACCAGATTCTCGGGCTTTCTCTTGATGGGTTTCTTGGGAAGCTTATTTCGGGTGCTCTGTCATCAATACACTTAAAATGCAAAGGAATCAGCGGAAATAGTATCATGCAAAGAACCTGGTGTGGAGAACAGAGAAGAAATTTCTCAGCTGAAGAATGGCTGTTAGCGGCCAGATTTCACAATGAGCATCCAGAAGGAGTCAACGTTTACCGGAAAGCAAAATATAATCTTGCGTACTAACTGATGAAAAATAGGTAATATGATTTCCTTTTACACCGGTATTAATCAGAAGTCATGCCAGCAGAGTCAGTGATCCAGATTCAATAGTGTGATGCTGAGGTCTATTAGATGAGAACAAGGAACAGTGTGGTTAACGTTACTGTGAAGTAGACTGAAATAAAAAGCATAAACTTTACTGAAAGCCTTAATGCACTGAGTGCTGATCACACATTACAGCTTAATATTTTGATTTATTGGCATTTTAAGCATTGATTGTTGTAAAATTACAGTTTTCTCTCAAAATAAAGTAAAAAGCTGTTATATATGGCTGTTCGCTCTCTACCAGCTCTTCCTAAGTGTCTGTCAAATATGGAAGAAGCGATGTTGCATTTCATTTGAAGAATTAAATAAGCTTAGTAAGTGATTATTAATAAGTTAAGATAGTGTATGAGAAGTTTCTGACCATGGAACAAGTATATCGGTGTTATTTAGTCCAGTAACGAGTAAGGGAAGAATAAACCGCATTTCATCACTTGCATGTCTACCTGTGTCTATGTCTACCTGTGAACACAGATCCTTTGTTGTGATTTTAAGAAATACATGGACGGAATTCCTCCGAGATGTCTGTGACACACTTCTTTTCAAAGCACAGTATTACTCAAGAGTAATGCATTTGCCTTTGATAAATGTGTATGCATGTGTTTACACCATGGCTGGTACAATTCGTAGTGGTTGGGGGCTCTGTCGTTAGGACCAGTGCGCCTGGACACCACTCTTCCCTTTAACCACACACTTATAAACACTCCCATGGCAGCAGATGGGAATGTGATGGTTTCTTTTCCCTTAAAAGTGCTCAGAATTACTAGTTTTTCACTCTGTTTAGTTATATATAAAAAAAAAAGAGGTATCAAAGACTCCAAGTGGTGTTATCAGAAATAGCAACATCTGTCTACTTGAAAGCACAGAGGGCTATGTGCCTCCCTCCATCAAACCTGCCACAGTAGGACAGGAAAAGCAAATAAACCCCAAAATTTTCAATCTGCAGCATCAGAACAAGTCTAATATATGTTTTCCTATTTAAAGCTCCCAGAAAGTTTTGTGCATTACTTTGGTTTGCTTGCACTTTTAATAACGCTGAAAATACTTCTCCTCAGCACTTGTCCCCAGCTGCCTGATGCTGGCACGGGCGAGATGCAGCTGAGATAAGCAGATGAAGAGGGTTTGGAGAAAGCCTTCCCCAGGCAGGCTGAGGTCTGATGGCAGGCTGCCGCCCCATGCCACTGGCCCCAGGTGTTTTCCAGGATGCCACAGGGATGACTTGAGACCGGTAGCACAGTTGGGCTTTGCTTTAGCTCCTGTTATCAGCATGGATGAAAATATGGTGCTCGTTTAGAGCTAGCAGTAATTAAAGGAAGACACTGCTCCGACCAAAATTCTGATTCCTTTGGAGTACACTACAAATCATCGGCCATCCTTAGGACTGTGAATTGCCATGTGAATGAATAAAAAGGAAGGCTACTTTGCTGTCGGAGCTCCATGCCAGTCTGAGTTTTCAAGACCGTTATCTGTCAAAGTGAGTTGCAAGTAAATGAAAGTTCTCTTTGTGACGCATTTTCTTTCAAAGTTGATGAAACCACAAAAAGCCTATCCAGTTTTATTAGAGAGCTGGAAGACAAGTGAAAAATTAAAAGGGCTTATCTTGTTTTTTACAACAAAAATCACTCAAGCCTGTTTGAGCCAGTTTTATGGATGTGCTGTAGCCTGTGCTCTTCAGGGATCAGCATGTGGCACCGTATGAAGCAAACAGATGGAGCAGATCAGAGATTTTCCACTTTCCTTCTCAGAACTGAGGACGCATGGAAAAAATTAGAGCCAGACTGCAGATGGTGGAGAGCCTCATGTGTTGGTTTCATGTGCATTTGCATATACTACACCACATGCATCAAGCACAATTCAGTGGCCAAGGGAATGCTAGTACCTATCTTAAATTGTCCATCTTTAAACATGCTTTCTGAAAAAATACACCACGAAGAGGGGCAGAACATGCAGCAGGTGCCCTTTAATGGTGTATTTTGTTTTTCATATATTGTTAATCTTTGCTCATATGTTTCAAAAACAGGAGCAGCATATGAGAACATGTATTTTCTTAAACAAGTACTGTTTTAAGCATACAAAAATTTCTATTATTAGTAAAGGCATACCAAGGCAGACAAACTGTGGATTATAAACACATGTGTACAGTAAATTAAGAAAACTCTTCCAATATGGAAAATTTGGTCTATCGTTTGTTGTTTTGCTCTCCTTTGATTTCAACAATTCTTTCCTCTTATACAGGAAAAAGGAACTCAAGTGGGCTCCACCCCTGCATTCCCAGCGTACCCTGGTAGCTGGAACAGTTCCACGTGAGCTGGTGGCATTGACTAGACCGCGCTGCCATGCACAGCGCTGATGCGGCTGGACCCGTCAGCCATCCCTCCATTGCCCCACGCTCACTGTTCAGCACCAGTCTTCACAAGCCTCTTTGTAAACTGAAAGAACATTTTATAAAACACAAGAATTAGTGAATTCCCCAATCTGCAACAGTTTTTACATTCAATACTCAAGACCTAGGCTTGCTGAATATTGGAGACAATATTCAGAAGTGTTTAGAGAGGGATTTGCCTGATATGAAAAAGAATCCAAAACACTTTCTAAAATTGCAGAGCTTCATCTACTGATGGTATTTCTTATTGGGGTGAATGAGGAAGGTAGGCAGACCCTGCAGAGTGTGAGACCTATGCTCACTCTGGTAGCTTGATAGAAACGTTTCAGCACTATCAAGAAATATTTCAGCCCTTTTCTCTCCAACTCTTTTGCTGAACTTTGACCAGTATCAATGTTTTTTTTTTACTTTAATACTAAATATAATGAAAAAAGAAGTAAATATTTTCTAACTAACATAGGATAACATAGAATCGTTCAGTACTGTACTAACACAGTACAAGATCTCAGGGTTTCTTGATAATCATGGTACCAAACTGAAGATTCAACTTTGGTCTCTTCATGGTGGCGGCATGTGACTACCAGATCAATGTTCCTGTGCATTTTCACTGAACTCTTCCCTATCTTTCTCTTGTTTGCCACACAAAGCTAAATCTTTCTCCTATTTTCATCCCTTTGTGGTAGTTCCTCTGGCTCATTGAAATAGATTGTAAAGAGGCTGCCGTGTGTGAATGAAATGCTTTTCCCAACAGAGAGGTGGACACATGCTCTGCGCTTGAAGTTGGCCAAGGGAAACTACAGTAACTGTTATTAAGATCTGGAGGAAACCATTGAAGAAGACACTAACACAGATATGGTAGAACTGAACATGAACCCCTCAGAATTTGGCTTGTTTGTGTGGCATGAAGATGAGGGAGACACTGTAGCATTGCCTTCAAAGGAAGGCAGACAAGTCAAAGTCACAAAATCCTACAGGTTCAGGAGAAGACTAAAATCAGACTTTTGTAAGCTGTTAAGTCATATTGTTCTACTTGAATTGCAGAGGCAGAGAAGACCAACGCCGTTAGCTCTTCCTTGTGAGCACAGCAGCTAACATACTTGAAAGCCTAGTAAAAATATTCGCCCCCTATGAGAACCCAGTTACACCAAATGCTTTGGCATTAGATACTCTTAAAGGGGGCAGTGAAGGGTAGGGGAGGAAGAAGCAGCTGGGGGCAGGAAAAACCTTCTAAAACTGAAAAGGTTTCTAATACATTTGCTATTGTTCTGCTTTAAAAAAATCATCATCCTCTTCCTCCTCTTACTCCAACTTGTTCTGCCTTCCCTGGGGATCTCTGGCCCTGGCTTGTGTCAAGTCTCAGACCATGACTGATAACCACCCGGGTGATGGTTACTGTGGGGCAAAGGCTCTGTTGGAGGAGGAATGTCAGGGCCAGTGTCCAGGATGGACCGGGCAGCCTCTGAAATTGTTAGGAGGTCATCTCCTTGCAACTGGGGAATGCTGTGAATACGAAATGGGTGCAGATCTACCGATTCCCTCATTGATCTCTTTCTGCCCCAGTAAATCTGGAAAGCACTTCCACCTACTTGTTCCTACAGGCAGATGAGAGCCGGCCCAGAGCAGTCCTGCCTGTAAGGGCCATGGATTGCACACTGAATTCTCTCACTGCTAAGTAAGGCATGAGGAAGGAGAGACTAGGATAAAGCAAGGCTCTGTCAGGGGACATTTTATCAGCTGATAAAGCATGAGCTATCTGATGATTAGTTTATAGACTGCCTAAACTGCCTGAGATTACTCTTCCTCAGTTTCAGGAATGGGGTCAGTTTGAAGTGCTTGCACAGTACAGCTCTCCAGAAGTGGATCAGACTAGGGCCTGGGTTCGGATCCCAGGCCATAGCATTTTAAGGAGGGGACACTGGTGGACTTTTAAAATTCTAGCTCTCAGCCAGCCTTCGACAACACAACAAAGTTTCTGGTCTACATTTTCCAGATTTAGAGCATTGCTGGTGTTAGAAAGAGCCAATTTTAAAGAACCACTTTATTCTCACACACGAGACTTCATCAGTCATATCCCTCGTTCTCACAGCCTGCCTTCTAGAGACTCCTAGCTCGCCTTCCCAAATGTCTCTCCCATGGGTCTCTCACATACCCGCATACACCACTCGCAGAGGGAGGAGGAAAACACATCCAAGAATAAGTAATGCTAAAGGTCAATGCTTTTTCAGGCCTTGATTCAGAAAATTGTCATTTAGAGATTTTTCAGATTCTGCCGTCTCCCATTTGAACTCCCTGAAGGAAACTTCAAGCAGATAAGATTTGGCAATAACAACTGACTGGTGGGTTGTTGTATGGACTTCCCACCTTCTTGCTCACCAGCTTTCTCAGATGTCATGGGACCTGATAGCAAGGGGATCAGGTAAAACAACTGCCAGCAGAGCTGCTAACGATGCTCTTTTTAGTGACAGTTGGAGAGCGCTGCCTGAGCACCCACTTGTCAAAAAGTGCCTCCTGCTGTGACAGTGGGCAGGTCCTGATCATGGGAGTGGGACAGGGTGTCGTGGGACAGATGTAAATGCTAACACACTTGTGTTTGACCTAGCCTGTGGGTCAACCCCAGACCACAACCTCTGGTGTTTCATTTGTACACAATGCTTCTGGTTGACATAGCTTTTATTTTTAATGACTTTTTCTAATGAACTGCAACATCCTAAATGCTGTTTTCAGTTATATATGCATAACATATACTTTACTGTAGCAAAGGAAGTAGCATTTTTAATTGAGAAAAGTGTTTCCAAACCAGTTACATGTAATTCACAGAGGCCATGCTCTCTGCTTTACTTAAACAGCAGCTGGTGTTACTAATCTGATAGCCTTCTATGAAGGTGTGACTGGATGGATAGATGAGGGGAGAGCGGTAGATGTGGTCTACCTTGACTTCAGCAAGGCGTTCGACATGGTCTCCCACAGCATCCTCATAGGGAAGCTTAGGAAGAGTGGGTTGGATGAACGGACAGTAAGGTGGATAGAAAACTGGTTGAAAGACAGAGCTCAGAGGGTCGTGGTTAGGGGCACAGAGTCCAGTTGGAGGTCAGTGACCAGTGGTGTTCCCCAGGGGTCAGTACTGGGCCCAGTCCTCTTCAATATATTCATCAACGACTTGGATGAGGGGATAGAGAACACCCTCAGCAAGTTTGCTGGTGACACAAAGCTGGGGGGGGTGGCTGACACACCAGAAGGCTGTGCCGCCATACAGAGAGACCTGGACAGGCTGGAGAGTTGGGCGGAGAGAAACCTTATGAAATTCAATAAGGGCAAGTGTAGGGTGCTGCACCTGGGGAGGAATAACCCCCTGCACCAGTACAGGTTGGGGGCTGACCTGCTGGAGAGCAGCTCGGTGGAAAGAGACCTGGGAGTCCTGGTGGACAACAGGATGACCATGAGCCAGCAATGTGCCCTTGTGGCCAAGAAGGCCAATGGCATCCTGGGGTGCATCAAGAAGAGTGTGGCCAGCAGGTCGAGGGAGGTCATCCTCCCCCTCTACTCTGCCTTGGTGAGGCCACACCTGGAGTACTGTGTCCAGTTCTGGGCTCCCCAGCTCAAGAAGGACAGGGAACTGCTGGAGAGGGTGCAGCATAGGGCTACCAAGATGATTAGGGGACTGGAACACCTCTCTTATGAGGAAAGGCTGAGGGAATTGGGTCTGTTTAGTCTGGAAAAGAGACGGCTGAGGGGTGACCTTATTAATGCTTACCAATACTTAAAGGGTGGGTGTCAGGAGGATGGGGCCAGGCTCTTTTCAATGGTGCCCGGCAATAGGACAAGAGGTAATGGGTACAAACTTGAGTGTAGGAAGTTCCATCTCAACATGAGGAGGAACTTCTTTACTTGGAGGGTGGCAGAGCACTGGAACAGGCTGCCCAGAGAGGTGGTGGAGTCTCCATCTCTGGAGACATTCAAAACCCGCCTGGACGTGTTCCTGTGCAACCTGCTCTAGGTGACCCTGCTCTGGCAGGGGGGTTGGACTAGATGATCTCCAGAGGTCCCTTCCAACCCTATGATTCTATGATTCTATGATTAATATAAAATAACACCCTGATCCCTGTGTCTGAAAGTGGCTCAGAGGTCTCCTTGTCCCTTTAAAGGTGCCTCCTGTTGCAGAGGATGCCAGCTCCTCCAGGGTATGGGATGACAAAGGTGTAAAGCCAAGAACCCTGCAAAACTGTTTTGCCTTTTCTTTAAAGAAAGTATTTAATTGCAGAGTTACTATAGCCATGATATTCCAAGGGCAGAAGAAACATGTAAATACCTTTTAGTAGAATATAGCTTAGGTGTTATGTAAAAGCACTTAATAAACAAATTGTTAAAGATATTCTCTCTTCCCACAACATTCGTCGTATTTAAAAAAAATTTTCAAAGTTTATCTGCATATCTCCTCATCTGCACTTACCTTTCCCTGATCTAGAGGACCAAATTCCTTCTACACAGCTTGGCTGTGTCAGTCCCTCTGTTTAGGAGACATGTCTCAAAAGCATCTTCCATTCCAAGAACTTTTAAAACTCTTTTAATCTTCCTTTGAGCTCCAGTTCCCAGGCTGCGTAAACAAAATGACTGATACATCAGAGTTCGGACTTTTAAAACTAGCAGCTGGCTCCTATTGCCATTGCAGTCTATATCTACAGAGATTTTCTGCCTATATGTTTTTTGTATAGTTACTATGTAGTCCAGTCTACAAGGAAATACGGTAAATATTCCCAAATACCCTCATTGACTTATATCCCTTCATTCACTTTAGAAACAAGTCAATATAAAATAACTTGAGAATATTATTATCTATCAATATTCACACGGATTACTAATACTGAGAGATTCTTGCACTAATTATAATGCGATAGAGTATGGCTTCCACATCTCCTGTAAACACTAGAAGACTCGGCATTTATAATACAAGAATTCAAAATGCTCTTGAGAAGAAAGCATTCTAACAAGGTTAAAACAAAAGAAAAAACATTAATGGCAATTTGCATGGAAGAAAATATTTTTCCTATTGCTACATCAACAGTGTGTAAGTCTGACGCTTGATTCTGTGGTCAGCAGCATCCTCTGTGTTGGCAGATGCACCAAATGGTTTTGCCAAATAATCTAAAATGTCACCTGAACATGGCGTATGCCTTCTTATTCACAGACAGTGTAGACAGAGAACAGCGCAATTCAAGGGACCTATAGCAAGTACGTGTCAAAAAGCTCTTGTAGTAAGGCTTTACAGTCCCGTTTGAGCACAGATTAACTGGGGGCTGCATTTCTCACATTGTCTTACTAATTTTCAAAACCCTACCCTAAATTTTGTTGTGATGCCAAGGACATTAAATCAGCAAGCAGAAATGAGGGCGTGAACAGGAAGCAAGCAAGCTCAGGATAGGGGATTTGTGATAGTTTATAGGCGGTAATTAGAGTTTTTTGACTAAGATAAGCATTTTCAAATACAAAAAAAAAGCCTATTTCCTCAACCTTTAGGCTGTGCTAACTGGAAGTGGAGGATACTAGACAAAGAAGTATCTTGGGAAGGCTGCATACTTTGAAAGAAAGAGTTACTTTGGCTGGAATGACTCCATCAAACTGATGGTCCAGGTGTATGCAGCAAATCCTTTTGCACAGGGGGAAGTAGTTTCTGAGATTTGAATCTGCCTTATTAGAGATGTAGTTCCTACTTCAAACCAGTGTAATCTCCCACAGGTGAATTATCTACTTGCTCATAAAGTTTACCAAAGGCACAGAACTACTATTACTGGTCAACAGAGGAAGAAAGATGAGAATTTATGATTCCTTATTCTAAATTGCTATAATTTACATCTTGGGAAGACCTGGAAGAGGGGACCAGAAGTGATCTCTGGTGAAAAGGAATCTTTTTTCATTGTGATGCCCTCAGATGGCCAGCGACTGGGAATTTCCCCTGTGACCGTTATCACAAAGCCAATGCCAAGCAAGCTTAGCATTTTGTTCAAGGTTTGTCTTGATCACCAGCCGATGAGTAACTTCTGTCTATATTTTGCCAGGCCCAAGAGCTAGATGGGAATGAAAAGAAGCCTGTCTTTGACCAGATCACCTTGTCTTTGTCCCCAGGCCACACTGCAACAGCAGCTCACAGATTCTCTTCCTGCTGTGCTTTGAGAGGAGTAATAAAAGTATGGGATAGGTATGGACAGAGTTCATTTTCTGTAACAGCCACAAAAGACGGTCATCTGAGTCTCACTAACAAGCTGTTACACTTCCATTGACCGGTGTTACCTTCCTGAAAAAGGCACAATGTTCTTCTTATCAGACCTTCCACTGCGAATGAATATTCACCAGTGACCTGGAGAGAGTAACTACTTTCACCAACATATTTGCAGTTGCATTCACATAAGGCAGTCTTATCCATGAAATTTTAAGTTCCTAGAGTGAAAATGAAGAATATGGCACGGTGAGGTTTGCCAAGCACCATTTCAATTACTGTCTTGTCTGTTTTGGTTAAACTTTATTTTTGTAGACACAGCTACATCGGAGGATGTTCTCTGAATCCTGTACTCCCCTGAGTCCTTTGCTTTGTGAACAGGTATGATGGCATGGGATCTGAAATGAGTAAAAGAACACATTTATTTTTCTTCTCATGTAGTTACCAATTGAGAGAGTCTAATTTAAAATGCTAAACCTGGGATCTCAAAACCTGAAGTTTTGGTGGGCTTTGGTATTTCTGGTTAGACCTGTGAGACCATTGTTATTTATGAGTCCACAAACACTATAACATCATCCCCCTGGCACTGATGACCACCATCGTTCTTCAGTGAGAGCCTCCAGGGAGAGAAAATGTGCAGAGAATCGTTACACAAGCTCACTGAAAGGGGTGAAGATTTAACCTGGTGTAAAGCTCAGCAGTTAAATCGTTTGCGGCTAGAATGTGACTGATACGCAGCTGCAAGTTTCCCATGCAACGCCAAAAAATGTCCAGTTTAGAAATCCTGGAGCTGTGGTGTGTGGCAGGCTTTATACTCCATGAGTTATGACAATTAATTACAAACAAGATTTGCAATCCCTTCGGGGTGGAGAGGGAACCTCACGTCAGCATTTTGACTTGCAAATATTCTAAAATATCTCCCACCGCAGGAGGACTAAATCTTATCTTTCCAAGCATATAATGATTTGTGCTAATTAAAGGAATACAGGGCACTGCTGATATCTGGGTCCAATAAAAAGAAGTGAACAAAGCAAATAAACATGCAAATGAAAAAAGATCTGATATGGCATGGTGTAAAGTTTAATCCAAATAAGGCTAAGAGTGGGTCCTTCATAGTGCTTCATCGACATTAAAAAATGCAGTTAAGCCGGTAAATGTACAACAGCTGGCAAATACTACGTGCCAAGTCTTATTTTAGATTAGTAAGAGAAAAATGAGGCTTATTAAACTGCTTCTGTGATTCCCAGGACAGCCAGTTGGAGATTTTAGAACATCTTCTTCTTTCTGACGCTACAAAATTAGTACACTTCGTTAGGGAACCTGTGGCTTTGAAAATGAAAGAATACACAGAAGTCGTTGGATTGATGCAAAAAAAGCAAACAGAAACCTGAGTAAAGCAAATAGCCCATCCCACCCTCAGTTAACTTAAAATGACTGAGAAGCAGACACGAAAGCAATTCATTATATCGCTCTTGTCATCTCTTGCGCAGACAGGAGTGTGACAGTCAGTTTAATAACCCCTGAAGAGTTTTAATCAAATTTCTGCTTTTAAATGCTACCCATCTGCCTGCAAATGGCATCCATTTTAGAAAGGCTAATTATAGATTTTTAAAGCCCTATAAAAGTTATAACAGAATTTTTTTTTTCATTTTAAAAAAACAACCAACTGAAAACACGCCCTGCAGAGAAAATAGAAAAAAACCCTTATTTCTGGAGACTTTTTTATTTTCTACTGTTTGCTTGCTTGTTTTCTCTTCTTCACTAATAGAAATGTTAAAAAAAGTTTAAGTTAGGACTGTGCCCTCAGCCACTGCCAGATAAACGGAAAACACTTTTTTAAAGACTAATTTAAATTTCTGCTGAGATGAGCAGTGTAACTCAGGCTGCAAAACAACAGAAGGAAAGGAGCACAGGACAATGATAATGCTAAATGTGCCACGCTGTGAAGAACAAGACTTGTTATCAGGTTTGGTTTTGTACAACCTCATTGATGTCTGAGTAAAGGCACTGCATGTAGAAGTACGGAAGTTTCTGGTTTTTCTATGCGATAAATGTCACGTATCCCCCATCTAAGGGAAGCTCAATGAGGGAAATCTCCAGTGCTCTGAACGTCTGAGTCTTCAGCACAGGTCAAGCTCTGTGGCCAGTTGGGGACAGTTTTGCTTGTGATGATGTGAAGAGGTGGTGGCCAAGGGGCTCCCTCGGTCCCCTTGCTGGTGCTGCCTGGGATGCCTGCCTGTTCCATGCCTGGATGCTCTGTCTGACCGTCCTCCAAAGGGGTTTCTCACCCTTGTCTGCTGGGTTTTAGATGGGGTTCATCTCTTTATAGCTTTATGGTGATGCTCTGAGTTGGCGTGATTTCATTTTTCAAGGAGTAAACAGCAATTTTCCTGGAGCGCCATTGATCTTGAAATTCTCCATCTCTTAGCCTGGCAGAGCTGGATTTTATCCACCTCCTTTTGGCATGAGTATGCCTTGCAGTTCAAAGCGTGATTAGACAGAAATATATAATTATAAATTCTGGGTTTTCCTTTTTTTTTTTAATCTGAACGGACAGACTATGTGCATGATAGTGAATTTGAGATATCTCCCTAAGATGTTTTAGAAAGTGCTTGTAGCACGGGCTATGTATTTTCAGACAAAAATACAAACACATGACATAAACATCCTTACATGATATTTTGTATTTTTCTTGGTTTTCTTTTTTCTTTTTTTTTCATCTTTACAAAGCAATAAACTGTTTTTATTTTTTCTTTTTTTTTTTCAGCTTTACAAAGCAATAAACTCCTAGTTGTAGAATTGCGGACAGGAAATAACAAAATAAAATTCAATCTGGAGAACTGTGGGCTGATACATCAGATGAAAAAATAATTCAAAACATATATATTCAAGAAGAAAAAAAAAAGATAATTGGAAAGCAGTGATATAGGAGGGACCTAAGGGTAGCATTAGACAGGAAATTACAAAGCCATTTCAAATGCAATGTAGTAATAACTTACATGGAATAATAATAATAATATTTTACCCATCTGACTGAAGATCTCAAAATGATTCATGGGCTTCATACATTGCAATCATTTTGCCCATCGCTAGGAAACAATCATCTTCAAGGTGTGTTTTGTTATATTTTATGCTTTGGCTGCTTTTAGGTCATGTGGTTATTTGTAATTATGTTTTGCTGCTTGGGTCTCTGCTGTATGGTGGCGTCAGGACTCCCAGGACTGCTGGAGGGGCTGAGCCTCATTGAAGCCAGATTGGTGTGCTGGGAGCAGCTGCTGGTAGGAATCACCCTTCAAGGGACCTCCCAGTTCCCTTTTAAAGCTGCCTTGGTTTTGCAGAAAGGATTCAGATGGGGCTTTCCCTAGAAAGTTGGTGTCCTGGGCAGCCCCCTGCCTGCACACAGCTGTTCAGGGAGCCCTGAGGGAGAGGAGGTTTTCCTTGGTGGAGGTTTCCAAGCAAATATTGAGGTTGGTTTGGAAAGAAAATGGCTTGTGCCAGAACATCATGGGTTTACGCTTTACAAACAGGGACTGGCTTTGAGCGATTTCATAGCACTTGGGTGATCCATGAATACAACTCATTAGTTATAAGCTTAACAGAGGATCCACTATTATGTGTTTTCAAAAAAATGTAGTCTAATTTGTCATTTTTGGGGGTGGTAAGCTCTTGCTGGGTGTGCTTATTCTTAATTCAACAACCGTACAGCACTGTTTGCCTATGTGGATATCTAAGTCAACCATTCAGAAAACAGCACCAGGGTGGACCTGAGGAATACAGTTACTACAGCTATTCTCTGCTACTTCCTTTCAGGAAGTAGGCATTTCAGTTAAGATTAAAGACCCCTTTTAAATGTCTTGGTTTTCTACAGTCATTCATTCTATCCATAGTATTGAAATTATAAGAGCCTAGTTTTCTTCTCATCAGCGCATCAGTTTTATTAACTGGCCTGATTTAGCTTAAATGCACAACAATGTCTTGTACAGCACACACAGAAAAAGACCGTACAGCATACACAGAAAAAGACTACTCACTTTCTACTGTGATTTTTCCAGAATCCTTATAAGCAGAGATACTTGCTATGAACAAAACAGTAAACATCATTCTTGAGGAAACACCCAGGGTTCAATGATAAGAGCGGTACGCACACCACTGCAGCATACAGTAGAAGCTGTCAAATGGTTTGTTCTGGGGAAAATGATTGCTCTGGCTCCCCGGTGCTCTGTGCATCCGGAAAAAATGTAAGAAGGAATATTTTCAAATACAGATATGAGTACTTATCGTTCCTCTACTGGTATGTACCTCCGCATGTGTCTGCGTACTAGTTTTCCATTTATGTAATGGGGATTTTCCAGAAGGAGGTATTCACCACTAAAGTATTCAGATCCTGTGGCTGCAGGTACAGCCTTGGGTTTAGAAGCTGGAGAGTGCCCAGGTGCTTCCAGCTTTTGTCAGCTTCTGCTCTCTGAATTACTTTGGACCCTTGCTCCAGCTCCTGCAGCCAACTAGTTGCCCTTCTTGCAGCTAGTAAAGCAAAATAACATCATCCTGACGCTTTTCTGCTGGGCTTGCTTGGGAAAATACAATGAGCAGGAAAAAAATTGGTCTTGCTTGCTGGGAAAAAAATATGGCATATAGAGCTTCTTATGCCCTTACATAGAGAAAGGATACTCTGGAGTGCTTGAAATACACAAAATAGCTGTGGGGACAGGCCAGACTTTGAAATGTGGATGTCATTGTGAAGGGTCTGCCCTAAGGCTGCTGGCAATGCGAGCACCCACCAGAGTCATCCCTGGCTGAGACTTGGAGGTTGTGCTGACAGACTCTCAGTAGATGGAGAAATAATTTCAGGGCAGGGTGATCAAAATGACATTGCTTTACTGAGATGTTGCACACGATGTATCTTCCAAGCTTGCTGAAGTATTACCTGTGATAGCTTTATGGATCCTGCGCCACCTCCCTGTCCATCTCGGGAGTCCAGAGCATCCTGTCTCATCAGTGCCATGCACAATCATAATCTAGTCCTGGGTTAATTACTAAAAGTACCCAAATGCACTCTAATGAAAGATGGTGCCTGTCCTGAATGACAGTGAGCAAACACTGTGGAGTTCTTTCTAATTACATTAGTCACTGACCCACCAGGAGAAAAAAAGGCTTGAAAATAATTTATTGCAGAAGTATTTTACATGTCTACATCTGATTGTTGATGAGTCAAAGTCAAAGAGAAGAAAGGCTTGTTCACAAGTGAATTCTTCAACATTGGACTGAAAAATAACCAAAGAAACTATTCAGGCGAATGACTTAAATAACTTTATGGATCTCCATTTTATTAAATGTAGAGGAAATAAACATTTCCTGGGAGGTAGCTGTATGGATTTAACTGAATTTAGGCCTAAAATCAGGATTATTTTTTTTCATAATGAATGATTGTTAAGAAGTAATGATTTTGTTAGGCAGGAGTTCCTGTTTGGAAATTATTTCTGCTGGATCCAGACCAAGTATCTATATCTACAATAGCTCATAGATGCATCACATCTGAATTCATCTGATAGCTTGGAGGTTTGGGGTCTATTGAATTTGTTGGTTTGATTCGATCTTTAATCTCATTTTTCTGACTGGGGGCTCAGTATAGAGAATTGCACGTGAAGCCAGAGTGTACTGGCTGTGCGTTTTGATAACTCTGGTGCTAAAATGCTTTAAGTCATATTTTCTCCAGTTTTTCTCCCAGATTGAAGCATTAATTACTCAAATATTTGTAAAAGGTTTGTTTCTAAAGAAATTAAGTACCCACACATCTCTTTTCATCTTATTTTCATCTTATTTGAGCATTCTGTATTTGCTGTTGGAATTCCTTTATCAGAAAGATCTAAAATCCATAGGATTAATAAGTAAATGCTCTTTGAAGGTGGCAATTTATTTCTTTATACTTAAATTTCCAGCATACCAAGACATCATTGCAGGCTCTTGCTGAAAATTATTGAAAGTAGCCCAACTTTGCTTACTTTTTTTTGACATTGAGGATATTTCTGAGATGATTTTTAAGCTAGACATATACAAACAACATTTTTGTTCCCCTTCTCTTTTTTCAGCTTGGAGTAAGTGGAAATTTAACCACTTAGTTCCAATTAAAAAAAAAAAATTGAATTATTTAGCTCTGTGATTGCAAGTCAGTCTCTCAGTTGTACTTTCTTCTGGGCATTAGGAAGCAGAGTTTCTTGATCTTGTGCTCCAGCCATCCATCTGGTACACACATCGGTGGTGTCCAAAACGTTCAGATGGCAGAACCATCTCTGACATTGGTCTTTCTGCCCTTCAAAGTGACCAGCCTGCAGCAGGGACCCAGGGCAGGGGCCAATACTCTGTTCCAAGGAGCTACAGGAGTGTCACAAAGGACACAGGAGTGGTTACAGACGGTGCCAAGCAGGACTGTGGACAGCTTCATTCCAAAAACTGTTGTTTAAAATGTAGCTTATGTCATTATACTGTTGCTGTCAGCTATTCGGGTGCTATATAGAAGGCATGTGACCCACACAGCCCATTCCAGAAAGTGGATGTAAGAACGTAAGACACATTTTGCTGGGCTTGATGAAAGATCTGCCTGACCCAGTATCCTGCCACTGGCTCAAAGTAGATGCCAAGGGAAGCATGTAAGGGCAAGGCAAGTGTGTGACAGTACTTGCCCATCATGTTTTCCCTGTTTCCATCTTGCTATGACAGAAAGGGTTCCATAGCTGTAGGCAACATCTTTGTAAGCCACAGCCCTTGATGGCCTTTTCTTTCAGTGATCTGCCTAGTTGCTTTTTAAACGCCTGTAAACTTGTAGCTACAGCAGCATTTTCATAGCTTGGGGAGGCATTTCCCCAAGTCAGGACTGGGTATACCTGAAGGGGGCCTACAAGAAAGCTGGGGAGGAACTGTTTGCAAGGGCATGTAGCGACAGGACAAGGGGCAGTGGCTTTAAACTAGAGCAGGGTGGGTTTAGATTAGACATTAGGATGAAGTTCTTTACAATGGGGGTGGTGAGGCACTGGAACAGGTTGCCCAGAGAGGTGGTGGAGGCCCCACCCCTGGAGACATTCAAGGCCAGGCTTGATGAGGCTCTGAGCAACCTGATCTAGTTGAAGATGTCCCTGCTTACTGCAGGGAGGTTGGACTAGATGACCTTTAAAGGTCCCTTCCAACCCAACACATTCTATGATTCTACGATTCTATGATTCTACGATTCTATGATTCTATGATTCAAGAAGGAGGGACTGTATGGTTTTATACAGGGGACACACATAGCTTTACAATCACCTGAATAGCGGGGATCTGTGAAGGGGGAACCACCCTGTGCCGCTCACAAAGCAAACTGGCAGGTCCAGCAAGGTGTTTAACCCACCTTCCTCTCACAGTGCCATTGCTCTGTGGGTGAGGAGAGGCCGTTATACTGCAGGGTCAGTGCTGCAGATCTCGCTGAGTGGTTAGCGCCCCACAATAAACTATGAAGAAAGAAGCATCTGATATATAAGGAAAGAAGTGTCATGAGGGAGGACACTGTGTGTTTGAGAAAATTCTTTGAAACTTGAGTTTGTGTGGTCAGATAATTTCTAAATTTTCTAAACCACTCACAAAACCACTTGTAACCTGTGGGGAATAAGTACTAGAACAAAAAAAAATCAGAAAGTGAACTTGACAGTGTCATATTTTGTGTCTTTATCTCTTCATCTGTGCATTTTTCTGTAGCCACAAACTATTCAGCAATAAATCATACATCTTGACCTTAGGTGTCTTTTCCTGTAAGTTAACCTCTTTGGATAAATACTGCACTTTGGACCTGCCTATTAATTATATCTGTTTTTTTAACCTGTAGTGCAATTTACAGTCTGGTTGTCCACTTTTAACACCACACGTGTTCATGTTAGGAGCTTATCTTTCCCCACAAGGGAGGAAAGCTGTGCTTTCCACACAGAAATCAGATGCATTTCACCACAGCAGAGAATACAAGGCTGTGTGGATGCTAACAGGTTTAAACAACTTCCCAGCATCCCAGACTGCTACATCTTTCCTCCTATGGTTGTCCTTGCAAACTGGATCAAGCTGGCATGTGTTGCCATTGCTCCTTCTTCCTGCAATGTGGATATATTTATTGTATGTTTTATTCTCCTAATCCTTATGGCCAGCAGCAATTCAGATTAAATGATTCATTTGAACATCTGATCCAAAGACAAAATGTTGGATCCTATTGAAGATTGTGTCCCTCAGGGCTATAAGGTTTCCCAAGATTGCAAAACAGAGGTGCTGTCTCTCTTCTCCAGTTCCCTGTGGCTTTGGGTGCACTCAGCCAAATTGCCAATCCTTTGTTTTGCTAGTCTTCTTATAGAGTAAAAAACCCATGGCAATATATTTAACAGTGGCTGTGGGTGGCATTTTGGTGGTAGAAAAGCTGCCGTCTTTTTAGCAGTTCAACAGGGCTTGCCTCTTCACTTAGCGAAACTGTAAATAGAAGCAAAATAATGTCAGTGTTAGTAATACACGTCTTTAATCAACTCGGCTTAAAATGACATGGTTTCCTAGAAATATCATATAAACACCTAAGTTAATGAAATATCAGCTAGCAACGCAAAGTGAAGCACTCTGAAGTTTGGAGAGGTTACAGGAAAGCTCAAACATGGACTGTAGGAGTGTAAGTTGGAAACCAGACTTTAAATTCTCCTGCTCAGCTACCTAAACTCTGGATGCCTGAACTGCACCGAGAGCTGATTTATTTTTACTCCAAAGTTCCCCAGTGGCTTTCTGTGCAAATGCAAAACAGCTTGGCATCTGCCTCACAACTGAGTAATTAGTAATTACATATAGAGAAATACCTAATGGTATATCTGCGCTGAGTTGTCTCAGGGGAGCATCCTTACTGCCAATCCATCCGCTATGTGAGATGGGGGCGTGGGGAGAGGAGGCAGGAGTGCGTTTGTACCTTTCTTCTTGAAACCGTGTTACTGCACAGAGGGGGAGAAAAGAGGAGTAAGAATCTGTGCAACACTGTGTGCGCCAAACCATAAGGACCAGAAATCAGGCCTTCCCTATTTCCTCCACTCCAGATGATTTCCCTGTTCCATAGACTCCAGAGTCATCTCGCCGACGGCTCATTTCCCTCCTTCCTCATTTCTTTTCCCATGCCCTTCCCTGCTGCTTCCCTCTCCCGTGCAACTCTCATCCTCAGGTACTTCCTTATTACTGCTCTTTCACTTATCAGATCTCCATGGTCTGGTCACTGCTTCTACCTTGTCTTCATGTTCCGAGCATTTAAGCAATGGGATCTCAGAAAGCACATAGCTTTCACATCCAGACCCACGAGAGTGGTTCCTTTACAGTACAGTTGCGTAGAGAACTTCGAGAAGGTGAAGAGTCAGTGGAGATACTACAGACCAAGTTCCAATATAACTCTGTCGTCTATGGGAAATGGCATTTGTCAAGGGTTTTTAACACAGGGAATTACTGATTTTCTTCGGGACTGCAAAAAGTACATCTTACCCTTCGACTAAATTCAACTCCTTCCTTCATACTAAGCAAGCAGAACTTCCCAATACAAATGCCTTAAAAAAATTTCTGATGTAGGGAGAACGTGTATTTTCCCTTGACCTTATCTGAGGCAACAGCCACAGCTGGGTTTTTAAAGCGAAAAAAATAAGAAGGGATCAAATTCCCTGCTGGCCTAAGAGCGCACAGAAACTGTGTCTGCTTAAGTTATTGGCAACACTGGCCATTCACATCTTCCGCAAAAACATTTCAAGAAGATAACACTTTTTAGTGTAATTCTCAGGACAGAGAGTGAAAAAGAGTGCTTGAATCATGTTGATTTAGGTTAATGCTTGTCATAGCACTGGCCATTATGACTATTTTCATAATGGTAACAACCTATCTGAAGTGCTTTAGCAGAAAATATGTTCCAGGCTCTCCCTGTTGCTCACTTCTGCATTTTAATCCATTGAATCATCCCAAATGGTATCATCAGGCTGTATTTTTGCAATTTTCACAGCCTTGCCTACTGCTTTAACAACGCATGTGCCCAGTTACAGTTCAGCCATATGGAATTCAGTGGTAGGTGGCAGGACAAGATGACCCATCGCAGATTTGTGCTGAGATTAGAAAAACTGAGGATGTGCAATGAATTTCTGTACAAGGATAGAAATACAAAATAATAATCCCCTCCTAAAATGCTGGAGTTTTAAAAGAATAGTTAAAAGGGCATCTTCAAATCCTGTGCCTATATTTTAATGAACAACACTCTTCAAAAGAATATCAGCAAAGAAAACCTGATTTTGGGAGCGGTAAGGTAAACAAGGGGTATATATTGCTGTTCCCTCGGGCAGTGTAAAGGTCTTTGGTGAAGGGGTTTTGTTGTCCCTCCGCCCCGCTTGGCTGCTTCCTTGGCTGGTGCAGCCGAGCAGAAGCGGAGCCACGTGCTCTGCTTCCTTCCCAAATATCTGCCCTCCAGGATGTTTTTGCTTGTGCCTGCCCCAGTAACGTGGGAGCAAGGGGCTTCCAGTGCCCTCCTTGACCGAGCCCAGGCTGCTGAGGAACGTCCGTCTCCTCCCCAGCTTCCTCTCCTGCTCACAGCATCAAGGGACCCGCTGGCCTCGGTGGCAGCCTGGCTGAGCCGTGGGGTGGCCCTGGCTGGGGGCAGCTGGGGGCTGTGTTTTCCTGCCCTCTGGGCAGCAGTGCCGGGACAGGGCTCAGTTCCTGCCACGAAGCAGGAGCTCGCTGTGACTTAGAGGCATAGCGGAGGAGGAGGAGGAGGAGGCTGTGCAGCACAGCCCAGTGCTGCAGGGGACAAGGACACCGGCCCCGACCCGTGTTGGCACAGCAGAGCCATGCCGGTGCTTGTGCAAGCTGCTCCTGGCTCCTAGACAGGGGTCACACCAGTGTGGCCAGTGAAGCAGGGTGTCCCAAGCCTGGAGGGGGTGGCAGAGCAAATTTGTCCCCCCGGGGCACTGGCATAGCTAGGGAGTCAAACGGCATTTTGCAATATCTGCTCTCAGTCCCAAACATGGCAACGAATCTTAGGTAAGAGGGTTCAACAGCCCTTGGCACGCTCTCTCCTGGTCTAGCCAAGTCTTGCCCTAAAGAAGCCAGCTTTAGGAAAATATTTGGGGGAACTTCTGCTATTGAGCTGGGTTTCAATGGAGTCAGCTTTGTTTAAATGCAAGAATGTTATAAAGGGAGCATTGAAGAGCGAAGCAATGCCGGGCAGAGCTCTGGTGGCCCACGGGGCGCGAGGTTTGTGTGAGGGACACCAAATGGGGAGGGAAACACAGTAACGCTGCTGTCTGTCCGTCCCCTCGCAACTGCAGGCACGTCGCTGTGTTTCCTTTCTGTTTGTTTTGCTGCTTCCCCTCTAAACTTTTTGCATCACCCTGGCTGCTTTCCCGAGCTGCGGCTCAGCGGGCCGGTTCTTTTGCTGGAGTCCTCCCGTCCCCCCCCCGCCCCCAGTAACGCGAGGGCATGAAATGGCGTTGCCATGGGGAAGGGCTGTTTGTTACCTATTGCGCCAGGCCCCGCAGCTGGGGAGGATGGCGGAAAACGGTACCGAGAAAACGGTATCGGTTAAATCAACAGGCTGCTTGACAAGTGCGTGAACTTTTGTGATCTACACATGCGGAAAAAAAAAGGAAAAAAAGGTGGATTTTGGCTGCTTTGAATGTGCTTGAACTGGGCAGTGCCCATACCACAGCTCTGAGTAAGCTGCTCGGCATGGCCGGGATCCCTGGACTTCTCCTTGGAGGTGAAGCACAGCACTCCATATTACACCTCTCAAAGGAAAAATACCTTAGGGGTATTGGAGAGGGTGACTCCCGAATGGCAAAGGCCAAGCACCCAAGCAAAGGCTCCGTTTACCCTGCGATTTCCCCCAGGATGCCGACAGCCCAGCTGATGCCCGGCAGCTCTCCCTGCCGCTGCCGGAGCGGGGAGAGCAGGCAGAGAGCAGCGCTGGGCACAGAGGCTCTCGTCATACCGACATTTTCAGCGTGGAAATCGACTTCATGCAATTAATAAGAACAGGAAATACTTCTTGTTTTCTTGCAGGAGGGGAACGTTAAGTAATGGCTTTATCTTAATTTGTCAGGCTTTGCCCCAGGGACTGAAATTAAATGGCTGGAAGCCAGCGGAGGACTCGAGAACTGAAGAATTAACACTCCGATAAATAAAAAAGAATTCATTTTAATTAGTTTTCCAGCTGAAAAATAACGAAGTTCTACATGCCAAAAAGCTGTAATGGAGTAATGGAAAGGCCTGTGCTTATACAATAGGGCCTGATTGCAATCTCAGGGCTCCATTTGTATTCGTTTGTAGCGTGAAACAAAGGAAGGTGTTTGGCTTCTCTCTCTTTATATAAAGCCTCTGCTCCGGCACTCTGGGCTGGTCTTCAACCAGGCTTCCCACAGTCCGGCTGCCAAATCTACAAAATTTTCCTGGCTGACATTCAGGAAAGTACTGCTCGGGCTCTAGGATGGAAAGTTAAAAGACTTTGCCTGGATACGCTGAAACATATACAAACACTGCTTGACGTATGGCGTTGATTCGTCCTGCACAGGCTGTCCCTGCTGTATCCCGGGGGGAGAGAATTGTAAAACTCCCTAAAATCACCTCAGTCGCTGGTGTTAGATGTTAGCGAGAGGAATCATCTTAAACACTCGTGGAGATGCTTCCCTTTGGGGGATTAGCAGCATGTAGCCGGACTGTAGCACTCATCGGATCCAGGGTGGTTTTAGCCTGGGATAAACAGCTCAGATGCATTCGAAAAAAATAATTCCACAGTCAAAGATACCATTAGTCACTATGACTAAGAGGCTGTCCTGACTGTTGGAGGAGTGACAGACGTTTAGATGCGCAGGGCTCCTGTTGCGTATTGAGGAGGGCTTGAGCCACAAGCTGGTGTTTATTCACTGTATCGCTATCCAATTAGTAACAGATAAAAAAAAAAAAATATATATATATATCTCTGCTCAGTGAAGGGTGGAATAGGAAATGTCTCACTGCCACGAGCAGCCTGATGGATCCACACCTTGTTTATAAGATCACATTGTGTCTGTGAAGGCAATTACCGTCTGGGCAAACATGCCCCCTCCTCTGCCTGGCGATTGCCTCTAGGAAGCAGGACTCCGGAGGCCGTTTCTGTGTCCGTCCTGCTGTGCTGGTGTCCAGCGAGGACCTGCGGAGCGGGAACAGGGGCAGCTGCCTGCTTCTGCTGTGCTTGTCCTGGAAGGGGTGTCAGGGGGCTGTTCCAGCCCCCGGGATGCAGGCACCTCCGCAGGGGGAGCAACGCGCACTCCGCTCTCTGCAGGGGAGCCGGCGGCAGGCTCCGGCACGCTCTCCTCCAAGCCAGGATGGGCTTGGTTCCTGCCACATGCCTCAGCTTTTCTATTTGCTTCTCCATAAACGGCCTGGACATATAAGGGCAAGAATTTACCCTTTGCTCGTCATTGCTTCAATCTACCTTTTGCACGCAGAGAGCAGAACCGTTATGTTTTTCCCCACTCAAAGAGCACTCATACTCTCTGCAATCAGAATGATGCTGAGGCGAAGAGCCCAATGCAAAATCAGCAATCATCCCAAGCCAGGACCCCATCAGAATGCACAATGTATGGTATTGTCCATGCTTGGGGTTAGAAAAATGTGAGTTATGCAGCAAAAAGCATCAGACTGGCTTAAAAACGAAGCAATGTTTATTACTTGCTGCCTGTCATTTTCAGGCTTTAGGTCAAGTTGTCAGACCTCTCCGATGGCTGGGAACTCTCTTTAAACATGGGAACTCTCTTTAAATATGAATTCAGAGTTTTCTGGACAAACTGTCGTTCTGGAAGCTAGGATTCCCCGGATATTAACAAACACTTAAAAAAAAAAATAAATGCCGACATTGAAGCACTGACATCAGGAACAATCCACCCATTCCCAGTTTGTTAGGACTCAGTTTGGACTGACTTTCCCAGTGGCAAGCTATGATGGAGAACAAAATACTACTTCTGTACTGGGACTCCTGCAGCAAGGGGATGGGATCCTTTCCATGTGAAGTCGCAACATGCAGAAATCAAGTGGAAAGAGATAATTGCCACTTACTAAAACAAGCAAAAGTCAGCCAGTAAAGGAAAAAGTACATGAAAGTTAGGGGATAAGAAAAACACATTTATATCGCCTATATTTGCCATATTACCAATCCCAAGAGTCATCAGTACGAAGCAAATAAACAACCCTATTTGTAAAGTCAAAAGAAATGAGACATTAGTTTATAGTTTTACTTGGTTATGTTTAAATGGGACATTTTATGTATTTCTTGTGCAATATCGTTTATAAGTTATGGCGGTACCCAAAGTTTTGGATAAGAATGGTTTTGTTTAAAAATTCAAAATATGAAAATAAAAGGGTCAATAGATTTAAAAAAATATACATCCGCATGTTTTTTTGGGACAGAAGAGACCCTCAGATTACCCTGCCTGTCCTCTGTAACACAAGCCAAAATGTTTCATCTCGTCATTTTGTGACTGATCCAACAATTTGCCTTTGGTTGAAGCACGTATTCCAGGAAGGCATCTGATTACAGATGTGAGCAGACTGATAATCCACCAGTTTATGTGATGATTTGTTTAAATAATTATATATCCTGATTTTTTTTAAAAGTTGTATTTTTGTTTGAGTTTATCTGTCCTGCTGGTTCTTGCTTTGTTTAGCCTCTTAGTACCTGGGAATGCCTTTCAGTAGGATGTTTATGCTCATGTGTGGCGAAAACACATACGCATGATTCTTCAAGGCTAGTGTTTTTCTCAGGGGAAAAACATAGAAAATAAGTAATTTTGTATTGGATTGAACAAACCTGTTATGGGGAGCCTTCTGTGTCATGTCTGTGAATTATACATGGGATAATTCGTACACATCTTCCTGCCGCTTTCAGCTCTAGAAAATCTAATCCCTAAACCAATATGTCACAGATGATGTGAATGGTTATCGCTTAAGTCAGTGGCTGCATCACTCAGAACGCGTGTCATCACGGATTGAAAATCTGGAACACGGCAAAACAGATTAAATGCCTCTTTGAAGATACAGAGATCAGTTGAGTAAACTGCCTGGTTGTCAGAGAGCAGAAGCATGGCACGGGAGTGGAAGGGATCTCCAGGGTCCCTCCCCAGGCAGGCTGAGGAGGTTCTGCTCCAGCAGCTCCCACCCAGGCTCCCTGCAGCCTCCTCCTTTTCAGGGCAGAGAAGGAGTTTGGGGGATGCTGGTTTGGGTTTGGCCATGCCACGTGGAAGTATTCAGCCCCGTTGAAGTAGCAGGTGAGGCAGAGGGGAAGCTGCTACCTCAGGCTGCTCTGACACAGGCGATGCTCAGCGATGGTACCAAAAACACAAGGCCCTCACAAATAAATGCTCTTGGTGACTGAAAAATTGCAAGGGGATATCCAGAGAGGCTTAAGGAGAAGCATGGCCTTTCTCCTTATGGTTGTCTTTATTCAATATTTGAAAAGGCTTTCAGTCATTATTCTGGTGAATTATAAATTTACAAAATCTGTCGTGTTTAAGTAGACAGGTATTCCATACTATTTCTGTGATTCAGCCAGGGTTCTCAAACTGCATATTGCATGGACCCTTGTTATTCTGTGTGTTGGTGTTTAACAACCCAGTGTCAAGCAGTCCTGAAGATCTGAAAAGGTGTTAAAAGTCAACTAAAATGAGTGAAATAATAGTTTTCAAATAGTATTTCTTTGTACAAGCAAGTGCAATGAGGATGTCAGGTAATCTTAAATAGAAACAGTCCATGTCACAGCACAGAGAAGCGTCAGTGAGCTTTAAGTCAGACCTGCTGTTTAGCACCATAAGATGCAGCAGTACAAATACAAACGTTATGGATCGGTTAAGTTTAAGTATTGTAGAAGAAAAGCTGAGAAAGTGGTGATTTGATTATAGTCTGTTGCCATTGCACTTACAAAAATGGTATCTGACACAAGGCAGATCTCAAGGTTGGAAACGCAATGAGGAACACTTATCAGATGAATAATTGTGATAATCTGGTAAGACATGTAAGTCAAATGGCAAGCTTTGTTTTGTGAAAATCAATTGTAATTGTAGTCTTACTGACTAGAGCAGTGATTTCCGTGGATAAACCGTATGATTCAACAGCACTTTAACCTCCCAGCTTCAAGTGCTTGGATTAGGGGGGAAAGACGAGGTGCCAGGTTTGTAGGAAATGATGTGAGAAGTCCCCAAAGTCAAACTGAATAAATGAGAGTGGTGGCAGTAACAGGCTTTGCTGCTACATCCCTGCTCTGGCTATGCCTGGGAGGTGTGTGCCAGGGATACTTTGGCAGTATTTGTGCAAAACACCATGCGTCCTTAAGATGCGATGTTCAGAGAAGGGGGTGGCGTCTTATCATAACATGAGGGCCATCACTAAATCAGCTCCAGGACCCTGTGCTGATTCACTGTACTTCAAAATGATGTTTCTGGAGTGAAGTATCCTTCCAACTGATACTTTGAGAACCAGAAGGGTTATTTCTCTGGGTCAGACAAACATTGACTGCTCAATAACATTTTTGCAACTAAGTAGGCTTCTACTCTGTCAGCACAATATCACAGATTCAAGGTCCTGCAGCACACACATATGAACTCTAACTTTTTAGAATGGGGCATGAACTCTAACAATTTACTGTTTTCAAATAGGATGTTAAAAGTTGAGACAATGAACACCATAAAAAAATTCACAGAACTCATTTTACAAAAGGAAAGAAATTGAACTGCCAAAACACAGGAAGTTCTTGAAAATGCGTGAATGTGTAACTGCTATTCAAATTTAACAATAGACTCTGTGAGAATGACGTGCCCGGTATAATAGTTATTAGGAGTATCAGCTACAGAAGGGAAAACCCGCTGCTGAATAAGAAGTGTATCCTAATAATTTTCAGCATGTCAGAGAATTCATTTCAGTGCTCAGTTTTGAATATCACTTCTTGATATCTGCAAAAATCACCTCCTATCTTCCGGCCTAAGAAACAATGAACGTAGTTTTCCTGTTACTCATACCTGAGTCATATAAGAATATGCCCACTTGAAGTCATTTGAGAGAGACCGATGTAAGTGAAAGGACAAACAAGTCTGGTATGTTTGTGGCTGTAACCAGAATGTATTTATTGGCTTAATGCTGAGCGCTCTTATAGTCTCACTGTCATCATTTGTAATCTGCTCGCTCTCTGTATGTTTAAACTGTCAGTGCTTTTGGCATGGTTCTTTCACTTATCATGTTTTCACAGCACTTTGCAAAACCTTCAGTTTCTTGATGTTTTACTACCACAGAAAGAAGAAAAATAAATATTGCATAAAGCTGCAAAAAAACTCCCCACATTGCTTAGAATTTATTTAGGTTGGTATTTTTACAAGTTAATTTTCTAATTTTGAGCCTGTGTTCCTGTATTCACAGGTTCTGCATCTCATGTTGCTGTTGCATCCTGTGTTATCATGGGCACTTGGACCTGGGCTCGTCCTCCCTCTGCTAGCCACTGAGCAGAGATGGCAAGATTAGGAGTACACTTGCCCTGAGAGCCTTGAACAATGGAGAGAAGTGAAGAGTGGGCTTGAGGTCTCATGCCTGTCTCTGAGCAAGAATCTGAAGAGGTGACTTCCGCTGTCCTCTATTATAAAATGGATGTGATAGAGTTTGTGAGATTTATGGTGTCCACATTTCCATTACCAAGAGATAAATGTAGTCATAAGAAGGTCAGAAATTGTGATTCTCAGAGGATTTTAATATTGGGAAATTTGACATTGCTGCATAAGATAAAAGTTCTTAAAATTTTCTGCAAAAGAATGATTTGGATCAAAGCATCTTGGCATATTGTTTTGAAAAATCTTTTTTCACGTTTGACTAAGTGTAAAAAAATTATTTCCCAAATGAAAAGTCTTCAAAATATGCAAACGAAATATTCTATTTTGAAAGAGGAAATTAGGCTCATCTGAATGTTTTCCTTTTTTTTTTTTGAAAATTATTTGATGCAAAACCCATCATTTTTTGAAACATGTCAGTTTATAGAAACTAAATTATCTGTTGGAAAGAGTTCCTTTGAATACTTTCCGCCTGTTCTATGTAGAAGATTATGGTTTATGCTATAGACAGGGAAGAAATTAGTTATTAGAATCCCATGTCAGAGCCACTCTGATACATTCATGCTACTGTACCTAAGTTTCAATCCGTGGGAAAGATAATCTGTTGAGAAAGGATGTAAAGGAGTCCAAAACCGCAACTCTGCTATCATCACTTTAATGTCTGTACGTTACACTGTTTTCCTAGGTCAAACTAATCTGTGTAGCTGGGGCTGTACATCACCAGGGCCTTGCCGGCTTGTCATCTATCTGTCAACAGATGGATATCAAACACTTCTCCAGAAAATTAAAAGGTTGCCTCTACGAGCCTATAACCTTCTGCCAGACTAATTTACTTTGGGTGGTTTACTTGAAAGCAATGCATGAGTTTCCTGGGGCCAAAGACGTATTTCCAAACCCTGGAGGCACAAATGGGCTTTATGGCACTTTTAAGTAGGCCCACAGGCCTGATTGATAGAAATTATAGGGTTTTGCTAGTAATTGGACTCGTGTACCTGATGAGGACGGGATTCCCAGCTCAGTGCATCTGGTCTGGTTGAGGCATCATGAGAGGCATCGCCGTTGCCTAGCTTTACACATTTAACATTCAGAAACCAGTTCCCCAATTGTCCTGATAACCAGGGAAAGAGCAACATCCACAAAGCAAACCAGAACAAAAAGTCTAATGCCTTGAGGGATATGTTATTTTCTGTTACTTTTTTTCTTTTCTGGAAATAGAACAGTAAGATAACGCTCAAGGACTACAGTCCTTTGATAATACTCACATTTCTTTAGTGCAAAATATTTCATTGAAAAAATCCTTATCAGCCCTAGTGAAAATGCACAAAAGTCAGAATAAATAAACCGTGGAACAAATTTCTGGGGCAGGCTTCTCATCATTTGTTGCCTTTAAATCAAGAAAACATTTTTTTGCTAAAAGATATATGATCTTTCATCTGCAATTTATGGGATTCGGTGCAAAATTACTGGGTAAAATTTGATGGCCTATGCTATGCAGGTCAAATTAAATGATCACAAAGGCCCTTGACCTTTGCAGCTATTAATCTTTCATGAGAGTAAAGCCATAAAAGACAGATGAACTCTAATAAAAAGGAACTGGAGTCTCTGGAGGACTATTTAAAGGATCTCTTGAATTAGCTAATGCAAGAAAAAGACCTTTTCTGATAGAAAGGCCTCAAAACCCCTGAAGTTGCACAGATTATTTTTCATTTTGACAAGAGGAGAAATTGCATTTTGGTTAAAAAAAAATTGTTTGTTAATAGCCTTCTTGTTTCTCTCCATTTGGGGTGTGGTCAGAAAGGGGAGGAGATTTAATGAAAAATGGGAACATGAAAATGTTGCAGGGTTTGCCCTTTCACAGGTTTTTATCACTCAAAAAGCCAATTCCCTTTGGGAGAAAAGTAGAAACACAGTGTCTCCTCTGGTATGACCAGGATTTATAGCCCCTCTTAGGCCAGGGCACTCCCCATCTCCATCCAGCATGCCCAAGGTGGGGCTTGGGCAGGAGGTGCACTGGCAGCTCCGCTTGGGAGTAGGACCTGAGAGCTTTGCTCAGGTGTTGGTAGAACTCAGCTGGGAAGGCACCACACTGTGCTCAGGGAAGGCTCGGTCAGGAGGTGTTCAGGTCTTTTGTCCTGATGACAGTGAGCTGAAGGTGCCGATGGAAACCTGAGGTGATGCTGGGAGCCCTGTAAGCCATGCCCCAAGGAGGGAAGGGGCCTGACCTCAGGAAGTGGAAAGACTTTCCAGAGATGCCTGTGACTTACTATGGGAGGAATCTGGATGTGGAGGACTAAAGAAGCTTCCTTCTATTTAAGCCAAGTCTCAGCCAGCAGGTCCAGGTACCCCTATCCAAGATGGACTGAGGAAGGTGATGATGGCACTGAGACAAAGAGGAGATGAGACAGCTGTCTTTCTAACAGGCCAAAGCTTTCCTGCTTAGAAAGAGCTACGAGTCAAGACTGCCAAGGACAGAAGCATCAGAAAATTAAAGATGTTCACAGCCCATGGACACTTTGGGGCAGTGTAAATACTCTGTGTGTATGAGCTCCAGGGAAGCTCATCCAGGAAACCGATGCAGGGCTTGCAGTGCAACTGCAACACGGTTGGGATAAGTTGGCAAAGAGAGTAAGGATGTGCAGAATACAAAAATAAGATCCTGAAATCATTCATTCTTGTGTGATGGGAGGGTTGGTGGAACAGAAAATAAGAGAGAGCACAGGGAAAATCAACACCTGCAATTTCATGAGTTTCATGAAATTTCATGAAGTTTCATGAGTTCCATGCACTCAAAATATTTTAAGAGTGCAAGGAAATAATATGAAAAAGTAATTCTGTTTCTCTGCTAGATGAAAGCAACTCAAAAAGATTGAAAGGTAATGTGATAGTCTTTTCTTGTGATTGTTTTCACAGAAGAGATACAGCATTATGTGTGTTTAACAACATACATTAGTGCTGACAGGATGAATTACTGTGTAGGGCTGAGAAAGGTTGAGTAGATGAAAATGAATTAATCAGGGAAAGCTTGACCGGTAGGGAAAGGTAAAACGGAAATAAATCAAACTGAGTAGTTTCCAAAGTACACAGGATGTCTATCACTAACTGTAAGGACGTTTCAGCTCTTAATTTTCCTGGGACCTGCAATTATGGACTTATTAATTCAGTTGCTGCTGTTACCACTTGTCCCTTTTAATTGTTTTTCTCTGCCATGAACTACACTATAATTTGAATGCATATACTGCAATGTAGTAGAGGGCATAGTATCCTATGGCATCTGGGAAGAAACGATGCATCTCTCCCTAAAAATTATCTAACACCTGGCTCTTGAGATAAATGTCCATCATCTCATGTGACTTTTATAACTCTATAGAAATTCCTTCTGGGGTGATAATTAAAGACCCTGGATGCACTGGTACCTTGCAAATGAGCGCTATGTCGTGAGCTGGTGCGAGTGGCAGCAATGAAACTGCAGCAGCTGGTTCTCGCCAAGGATTTGATCTGACTAATATACAATTTGCCAAGGAACCGTGGTCAGAGATGAGTGCAGGCAATGCAAGTCACCAGCTCTGAGCTCATTTTCTGACAGCTGAGATAAGGCTGGAAGCAATTTTATTTCTGATCGTCCCATCACTGGCCGGAGAGCAGAAGGGGACGGCTCACGATGCAGCCCCACCGGCAGCTTAGGCCCTTGGAAAACCCACGTCTGGCTCTGCCAGCTGCTGGCTTGTAACTCGTGCGTTGCTCAGGAGAACAGGACCGTTCTTCCTTTTCCAGTTCTTCTTGTGGTCCCCAACCGCATCATTCCCACCATCGTTCTTACTATATGCATGAAGCAATCTGGTGGTTTTTCTAATATCTGTGTGTATTTTCCAGTTATTACATAAATCAGGCTTCTCCAGTGGAGTGTGGTTAAGGCGTTCTGCTGGCTCACAGGTTGAGCTTTTCCCACAGGGATGTTTAAATTCGATGCAATGAGAAGATGACGTTAGGTGAACAGTTTTTCTCTTCTGCCTGGTTTCAGTTCAGTCCCGGCTACAAATGCACTCCGGTAAGTGCGCATCTCCTCGCCGCGGCTCGCATTCCTGCTCTTTGGGTCGCTGACCCACGCTCACCCGCTGAGTCAAGTTGTAGGAATGGTTAGTGAAGGACGCCAGCTGGACTAGTAGGAAAAACACTTGGGCTTGGGTTTTTACAACAAATGGCAAAGCAGTTGAGCTCAGACGGCCTGGTTTATTTCTTGTCCTCGAATAAAAGTCTCAGCTGTTGCACTTTCCTTTTGTATGCATATTCATCAAGGTTTGAGTCTCTGTTGTTCTGAAACAGAACAGGCTTGGGCAAGCACACAGTGAGACGGGGAGAAAGTCTCTCTCCACCAAAAATCAAACAATAACTTGAGGGTGAAGGGAAAGAAGAAAAATCTGTTGCTGGGATTCCCATGCTGCAGTGTCCTTTCCTGGCCGAATATTTACTTCCACTGTCCATGTTGCCTCCTTTTGATCAGCACCTCGTTCTGCTCTTCCTCACACAATATGCAGGGATGTGGACATGATCATATGCCTCAGACTATCTGTCCATGGTTTTATGCCCATTTAGAGGTTATTGAAATAAAGCACATAAAGAACAAAGTCCTTCAAAGAGTGGCAAAAGACAATCAGTGTCATTTTTCAGCTGGGCGGGATTTCTGTGAAGTGCTTGTGACAAGGCTCATTCCTCAGAATACTCTTCATAACAGGGTGAAGGCTCTGGCATTTCATATACAATCCATCTCCAGTGATTTGTCTTTCTCCTCTGCAAAGAGAACACTTTCAGACAGGCCTGGGTGAATCTTATCTTGGTTAGCATCAGCAAATAAACCCATGGCTTTTTCAGCTGAAACACAGAAGTCTTTATCCCTTATGCTGAAGAGCTGCTAAATTCATAATTTTTCTAGGCTCACATCCCCTGTTCTTTGGGAGCAGTAAAACACACACACGTACCGGTGGCTTACACAGAAGAAAAAAAATAATATTGAAACATAATTCCTGTTCATCAGGAATTCTACATCCTTTCCCTGATTTTGGCATAAAAGCAAGGTTTATAGTGGGCAAAGGCTGAACACTCATAACAGAAACTATAAACTGGACATTAGTCTTCAAAACTGGCATGATGCTGTTAAAACTGAACACATTATGCAGCCAAAAGATTTTCCTTCATCTTGCAGAACGTAATTTACATGTAGATGGTCTTCTGATGTGTTTATACAATGCTTTGCGCATGCAGCATTTCAGCCAATAAATTATATTGCTCCGAAGTTGAGACAAGTATTTAGAGATCTTGCTGGGTTATTGCCTTTGGAAAGTCAGGTACTTCCCAATGGCAATCTGGTTTGGTCGCAGGGAATGCATGAAAAATCCTGTTATCCTGAAGTCAGTAAGGAACAAGAGGGGCCAGTTCCCTCTCTCTTTACAGTGAGGAACTGCTCTAAAAAAAGCCTCTTCTGGCCTTTTCCTCCATGCCACGCTCATCGCTTGTCCGCCTCTCTGATCCTGGCTATTTCTACTGTACAGACGCGGTTCTTAAACATTCCTGGCTCCAGCATCAATGCCAATGCTTGGCCTGTAGAAGCCTATAGCCAAGCTTCTTCCCCCAGCAGTAGTTTGCACTTGTTGAGAGCTTGTTCTCATTCTCACAGGTGCTTCTCAGAGTGAAAAGCAGAAATACGCTCAGGATGTGATCGGTGTCATCAGATAGTAAAAAAAAATAAATTGCTGGATAAGTAAAGCAGCTTTTTTTTTCCATGCCGCTATAATCTGTAGGTGGACACATATGCTTGAAAATTTTATTAAGGATCAAATCTGCAGAAAAACAATATCAAGTAGAAAAATCACTTGGCAGGACTCAGCTTAATAATAAATAGCAGTAACAACAGTAATACATAACATTGTATTATTCTATTAGTAATTGACATTGTCATCATATTATTCTAAGTTGGATTTAATTAGCTGCACTTTCTCTTCTTCTCTTGTGTATTGCTCAAGGCAAATTGGTAGTACTTCATATCTACTGTTGCTACTCCTTCCACCTGCTTTATAATTTCCGTTTTCTTTCTGTGCCACTGTGCCAGGCCCTAATATGAACCTTATTAATAATTCTTTTTTCCTGACATATAATCCAGCAGTATTGGAGATTTCAATGCATAAACCTCTGCTGCTTTTTTTCGGTGTGGTCAGTTGTCTCCTTTGCTTTTTCAGCGTTAGGTCTTTGGTAGTGTCCTTTCAAATGAACTCCTGGGATATGTTTCCTGTTTTTCTGTTTTCTCAGATGTAGACTTTCCTTTGAATTCTTTGTATTCTTTTCCACTGGCTTCACCTACATCTACAGCTCTATTCTTACTCCAAATGTACTTCAACTCTCATGCCACTACTGTTACGGTACAAAAAAATTAATCACATATGATGGTTGCATAAATCAGTAGTTTATTTAGTTTGGCATCATGCTAATCTCTAGATTCTTCACTACATGTGTATAAACCCGCTTTTCTGATAAAACGTTCTTTGCAGGTTTTTTTTAGGAACACCTTAAGGATATATGGCTTTTCCCTCCTGCTAGAGCCTGCAGCTAAGACGTGGCAACCTTTTCTTTTGTTACCTTTCTTTTCAATTCCATTGCAATGTCACAATTTTGTGATCTAGAATATATTCAGAAAGCTAATATTACCCTGTTTCCGTTTCATTTGCTCAAGCCAGGAATCTGATATGCCACACTGTATTTTTCCCTTTCTGTCCTATTTGCCAAGCATCCCAAAGGAACCAGCTCGTCTCGACATACTGCTCAAAGGCAAGTGAGAAATGAAAGTACCAAGAGTAAGAAACTTCAAGGCTTTATGCTGGCTTTATCCTTCTCCTAAGTGAGGCCAGACTGTACTGGTAACTTTGTGGGAGATAATCACACAACGCTAAGACAGCATTTGCTCATCGATGTAGGCTGTTATAACCACAATAGCAGTACGGTTGCTGCCTCCGTGCACCTTGCCCTCTCTCAAAGAGCACATCTGGAAGGTAATTCTCAAAGTCTCTACACCAGCACTGCATAAAGCTTGAAGAATATAAAGTCTTGTCACCTTTACAACCTCTCTTGGCCTGGGGAAGACCATGGGCCATCAAGCAATCGTTTCATGACTAGCAGTAGATTTTTTACTGTTACCGCTTCTATTGTGAACGTTACTCCAAACTCTCCTCTCTGATCAGTCTGTTTTATTAAGGCTTCTGGGGCCTTGCTACATCTCATACACAGAGATGTAATTTACAGTTCTGCAGGAAGAAGACTCTATTCCAGATAAATTTTGTTTGGCAGAATTACAGTTTGTTTGTTTGTTTTTTTTTAAATATCTGTCACAGTAACCTTCTTAAGCTTGCTGGAGAGAAAACATTAGGTTGCTTGTATTTACCATGAGGCTGCTTGTCTTTGGGCCTCATAAACTGAACTCACGCTTCAGCCTCCCTTGATCCACAGTGCTCTCCTGCTCGTTTCATTTGGACACTGGAGGTGTGCATTGCTTTCTGTTTGCTTCTTCTCGGTGGAAGCTGGGGGCCTCTCAACCACAGAAACCCAGTAGTAATCAGGTGCCAAATCCATGCATATGGATCGAAGCCCTCCAGCCTCGTGCGTTATCTGGGTTTACAGTGTACCTCATTAGAGGCTTACGATAGCTGAAACAAATAGTAGCCTCAAAATTTCTAAAACCTATACTTTATTCCTCACTCCAGATAACATAAAAGTATGTCACCATTCACACAAAGTTGTAAGACTGGACACAAGTTGTAAAACTGGACACAACCTTCTTTATTACTGGCATTTTTTGTTCTGCCTCTTCACGCTCCTACGTCTGTTCTAAATTCAAGTCAGATTCCTCTACATGTGTTCTTGCCTCTGCAAAAATATCCCTCTGCCAGTCCCTGGGTCTCTCTGTCTCTCCTGGAGCCGTTTCCACTGACTGAGTTTGGGGCACAGCACCACTACCTCAAAGGCTCACAGCCTTGTCATGCTCCAGCCTGCTCCGTAAGGAGTTCTCCTGAGCAGCCCGAGCCCACGCTTGTCTCCAGACATTTAGTTTGTTGGGGGGGGATGGGGTGGAAACAATTTTGAATTTTCCAAAGAGACATGGGAAAAACTGAGTCCAAGAGACCGAGATCTAGAAAGAAAGAAGAACAAAATAACAGAAAGCAGAAGAAGATTTCAGTTATTTCTTTTCAGGTCAGCTCCTCAGCAGTAAACCCATGGTTTATTTCCCATGCCATAGGTCTCCATATACAGCCAAGAAGATGAAATTTGAAATGAATTTAATTAGCATACTTTTATTTCAGCCAGTGAATCACTTTTATTTGCCTAGTTATTTTTATGGCTCCCTTCACCATTGTATATGTAAACCTCTCAAATAATTATGGGTTTGTCGTCACAGCACTTCTCCAAGGTAGAGAATTATTATGAGCTTATTGTAACTGGAAAATTGAGGTGCAGAAAAATTAGCTACTTGCTCAAGGTCAAGTAAGGAGTTTCAAACAGAGACTCAGTCCCAGTTCACTGTCTTCTCTCCCCTATTTGCACAGGTTTATATACCTATATGTGCTTTTGTGATTTTTGCGATTTTTGAGAGTTTTATAACTGTTAAATGACTGATTAATAGTATTTCATTCATTTATTTAAAAAAAAAAAATTAGAACATTTAGTACTGCTGAGGGACATACTGAATTGGGATTCTTGGCATGTGAGTCACAAATTGCATGTATTATTCAGAGGTGTCATAGGCAGCGATATGACTGCAGTTTATAACCCTGCTCTCCCAAGGGACACAGAATAATTTGTTCTGATGGAATCACCAGGAAAAAAAAAAGTAGGTATTTATATCCAAACTAATGCTAGGAAGACAGGTGTTTTTGGTGTCTGAACTTCCTCTATCTTTTTCTGACTGTGTAGGCAAAATATCTTATTGTGCTTCTCTGCACGTTTCTTTATATTTCATTACATATCTAATTGTTGTGACAGTAGTTGAATGTGAAAGGTTGAAATTCTAATAAAAAAAGTGGAATGATCTGCTTTGTAACCTTATTGTTTTCCATTCCACTACAGACCAAAACATTTAAAAAATATAAAGTAGTTTTAATGTGGAGTTTCTGGGTGACTCTAGCCAAACTTAGTAAATGTATGGAGCTGTGCAAATAATATTTTTTTGTTCAAAGGCTGAGTTACAAAATTTAATGAAAAAAATGCCTTCCTTAACATATTCATTTTTAAAGTGGTAATAGAAATTAAATTAATTTAAAATATTTGAACCAAACTAAACAGACCAAAGTAAACACTTAAGTAAACACTTTTCTTGATAAGAACAATGCATAATTTATAGCATTTCAAATAAAACCAAACAAAATTTAGTAAAAAATAGGATACCATTTTCCAGTTCAGCACTGGTAGCCTTGCTCTCCAAAGGTTACAGCATTCAATTACAGTGCAGTGGAGAACACAGAAATAACTTCTCTAATTAATTTTAAGTAGCCATTGCAACTGTTTCAGTCTGAAACAGGTCGAAGCTGTTCTGCTTTTTAGCTCCATGTAGGGTCTAAAACAGTCTGCGGGTATTCACATCTTCCCTGTCCATCATTAGGTGTTTGAGTATCGTGTCATTCCCCATCTTTTTCTGACCGGGGCATCCTCACCCAAATTATTTCTAATAAGGTGACTGGAGAATTAACCTAATCTACGGTCATGTTCTAGTGCTTCTTTTCAATAAATAAAAGTCAAATTTAGGGGCTCAGCTCCATGCTAGGTTTTGGTGAAGAGGGTCCCAAACGCAGCGAGGTACCTGCCAGGCTGACAACATTGATATTATCTGTGGACTGACAACTACTTTCATCCATAAGCAACTGTTATTTTTTCCTTATTTCATTTTCATTTCACTTTAGATGACTCTTCTGTGTAATTTCCGTGTATTATCCAGGGGTCCTGAGCACGGGTGGCTGAGGATGCAGGAGAGTTAATTCTAGGAATCAAACATAGCATTGCTGAATTAAGGAATGACAAAGATCTTCCTTATCTCTCTGAAGACAGTTTCTGTTGGGTTGTGCTGTGACTTGGTGGTAAGAGCTGTACTCAAATCCAAAAGCCTTATAGCGTTAGATAGTTTCGATGAGTTACTAAAATATGCAGTTATGGAATGAGTGAAATTTCATTTGGCGAAATTCTGCCCCAGTCACTGTCACTAGGAATTTTGTCAGCAACTTTAACGGAGTAGCAAATTCACCACTTTAAAGAAAGGAAATGAATAAACAAACCCATATGTTTTTTGGTAACACATTTTTCTTACATAATTTTCAAAATAGTAAGCAACCATTTCATTTCATTTCATCCAACTTCCATGAGCCTCTTGAACCGTACCCATAGAAGACCCATAGTCAAACATTAATCTTTAACTCAGCCCCCCCTGGCTTTCCTGGAACCAGCCTCCTCGGGTTTTCCTGTTGAAAAGCCTCCCGCTGCCGTCCAAGTGCACGTCACCGGGGCTCCGGGAGGAACCTCTGGTTACAGCATGTTCTGAAGGCGGCTCACCCAGAGCAGGGGGGAGGGAGGAGAAAAGGGTGTTTATTCCCATAGTGGCTAACTTCCCAAATGAAGAACCTAATTATTCAACTCCCACGCTGAGTTTATGCCTGTGAATACAGTAAATGTATGTCAGTAGCTGCGGTGGAGAGGGCCGGTTGTTCTGGAGAGCAGATGCTGGGGAGGTCCCTGCTCCCCAGCAGCACCTGTTGGACCAGGGTCTGCTGTTGAGTAACCCTTCTGCAGTACAAAGGGAGGTTATATTATTGGGTACATTTTAATTCTTGCTGGTATTAGTCATAGCCTTGGTGACTCATCAATCTGGCTCACAAAGTAAAAGCAGATTTACCCTTTATAGGGCTTGGCAGTTGGCAGATGATTGTTTCCCCTCTGTGAATCAGACTTTTATTTATTTAGTGTAATCAAGAAGGAACTGTCTGTTTTGTGACCTTCTAGGTTAGTGAAAGGGAACAAAGGATTTCTCTTTATTATTTTTATTTTTTGGCATCATGCAGTCAGCAGAACAATGCAAAACTATGATAAAGGATCGTACTGTGGTTGGCTGGCTGCTGGGACTGTAGCTGCATGTCACATTGTTATTCCAGTTGGTCCAAAGAATTCTTTTAGATGAGCAGGAATAACCATTTTATTACAAATGAAGTAGAATCCATGCTCTTTAGAATCAGTCAGGAAAATTTACTCCCTTCCAGCAGATACCTAGATTAGATAACCATTTAACATGTAAGGCACTGAAAGTTCCTCGAATAATTTTGCTAAGCTAGACAAAAACAATAAAAGAGTTTTGCAACATGCCTGGCTATTGGACAGAGTACATCCTGCCAGATTACAGACCTATCTCATGCAAATTACAGAAAAAAAAAAAAATCAGATGGCAGGCAGGGACTGTGGTAAGCAGTTTAAGGACAGCAATCTGGATAACTGACCTAAAATACATATAAAAGATTGCTCAATGACAGTGGAGCTGAAAGAAATCAGAAAAAGCTGAGAGTAACTAACCAGAAATAATTAATTCGTTACTGCTTCTTATCCAGATAACGAGAAAATGTCATTTGGAAAGTTCATGCTGTTCCTAAACTTTGTATTTTCTTTCATGAAAAATGGCTTCACCAGCATGAAGCACACTAATTCACTCCCCGCTCCTGCCACTCTGTAGGCATTTTGCTGAGACCTGTAAATGATCTGCAATATGTTCAGGGAATGCCAACAAACGTTATTCATCACTACAGCTGCATTTGCTGCATAGTTTTCGAAGCTGGTTATTTCGAAACGTTTTTCCCTTCTACGTTTAGCTAGCAAAAGGTTTCAAATGCAGTGAAAAAACTTGGTGCTCAGTGAAGCCAAGCTAGATTGAACTGTGTGGAATGGAACTTCACCGATCGTGAAGGATAAAAGAGGGCTTTTTTTTTTTTCAAGTTTATTTCAAGAAATTTTCATTAGCGTCCCCTGTGGAAAGATGCAGCGGGGCCCGGTGTCCCGTCAGGGTGGGCGGGCTGCATGCAGTGTCCCTGCCATGGGGGGGCCACCGGCCTCCCTGGTGGTGGGGTGGGGGCTCTGAACGTCGCACCCACGAGGGGAGGGCTTCTTCTCCTCCTCGCTGCATTTCTGTGCTGCCACACTGTGAAGGTCACAAATGCGCTGTTTTACTAAGAGCCTTGGTGGAGGAAGAGTATATTTGGAAGAAAAATTAGGAAAACTCTAGTTCATCAAGCTACATACTTGAAAAGATACATTGCAGAGTAATCCGTGCTTCTTTTAAATCAACACTTTCTAGGTTATTAAAAGGATCCAACTTTGAGATGGGGAAAAAAAAAGCTGCGTTAGGTACAAATAAAGCATGACTGCCTAGTCAGTTTAGTGGGGATGGGGACATCATTACCATGAAAGCTCTCATGAACAGTTTCTTCATTAAGCAGATTTAACTAAGATTAAATTACCAAATGCAGAGTGTTTTCCAGCAAAGAGTATGATTTGCTTAGCAGTGTATTGTCAATACATCAGATAATCAAGGGATACTGCAGGTTATTCTTCACTGGGATCTATAAAGATAGGATAAACAATCATCTGTGGGGAATGGTTTCAGTGGAAGGTGAGTTAGTGACCTATTGAGGTCCCTTTCAACCTTGTGTTTTTATCTGTTAAAGGAAAGATAAAATGATGGAAAAACATGTCAGTGGATCTGAATTCAGATATGCATAATTTGACCTGAAAGAAGATCAATTCTGTTGAAGCTAATGGAGATCTCCGAATAGATCACAATTCATGCTCAAAGCTATTGTGTTTTTTGACTTAAAAGATGACTTAAAGCAGTGCTTATCTTGAAGAATGTACTTGGAGCACATTCCCAAATTCTTTACTGTGACCCTGATAATACAGTGCCACACCACTGTGATCACAATTTTAGTGTGGCTTCACCTCAAATACTCGCAAAGCAAACGTTATTGAGTTTCATAGTGTGGCCTATGAGTTAACCTCTTGCAGGTAAAATGATCAAGAATGCAACTAGAGAAAATCACTTGTGGACACACAAGTGTTCTTTATTCTTCCACTTTCCTCTCCTCAGAAGCATAATGCCCCTGAGACCAGCAGCTGTCAACAATATAAGAGTAAAAATAATACGCAGTATTGATTCCCTGTTGTGCTGGGCACTGTGTAAGGATGCAGTAATTGATGTTAGAAATATTCACGATTTTATTATGTTTTTTTATTATCGATTTTTAGTGTTCTTCTTCAAGCCTTTTTTCCCATTTTCTTGTGCTATGCGAGAGTCTCAACTTTTGCTTAATAAAAGAAAATCTAATTCACATAACTGTGCAGGAAAACCTTAAGAGTTCAAAACCCTGCACAGAACAGAGAGATGACGGATTTTTTTTCTTTTTCATTTCTCAAGTGTCACAATTTTAAAGTCAGCCTCAGAGTGTATTTGCGCTTGGTCTGGATTTGTGGGATTACCAATACTAAGAAAAAAGCAGACCCTCTGCCAGACGGACCATTCTGTCTACATATACAAGATAAACAAAGGGTGGGGGAAGTTAACTATTGTTAAGAACGTGGAAGCATAAGGAGATTAAACTGCCTGTACTTTCAACACTTGGTTATGCAGATAAGTTCAGTGCCCAGGAGGGCGCAGAGGCAGCCGGTGGGAGAGCTGGGAACTGACCCTGGCGGCTCCTCAGGAAGGGAGACAAGCGGCATCAGGTGCAAATGAAGCAGCATTCACCAGTGCAAAAGCTGAATCAGCTGCAAAGCTTGGTACTTTCTTAATGAGCATCACCGTGAAAAATCCCAACGAACCGCCACGGCTGTCCATATTCTTGTGTCAGGTAAAGGGAGGTAGGTGTGAAACTAAGAAGAGCACAATTGCTGTTCTTTGCAGAATAGTTCAGCTTGGGAACTGCTTGCCACGGGATGCTAAAAGTTTACACAGCATTACAGGGGAACTGGAAAAGCCCATGGGTAAGAAATGAGTAAATATTACCAAATAAAAACCAAACGAAACCAAACAACAACCCAATGACCCACCAGTATTGATGTCAGGAAAATTAGTTTAATTTTATCTGAAAATGACTCAAGGGTGAGAATGCATTTCAGTGAAATATCTTCTGTCTTCCCTGTTCTCACACTCGTCCTTAGGCGTTGACTTGTGGTTGCTGTTGGAGGCAGGGTGTTGGTCTAAAAGGGCTTTTGATGTGACCTACTACAACTGTCCCAGGGCTATAATGTCATGAGGGACACATTGACAGCAGCTGAATATCTAATCCATCAGCTGTTGGAAGTTGTCTTAGCTGTTACGTGGTTTTTGTGGCTACCAAGTAGTTTCCAGAGATGCCTTTTCCCAGAATCTCTTGTCCCTACAAATAAAGCAATTCTGCACGGTTCTAGCCACTTCAGACTGTCTGTGAGTCAGTTGTTGGGACAGCAGCCTACAGAAGGGGCCAAATGCTTCGTTAACAAGGGTAGGCTGCACCACACTGGAAAATTTTTTTTCTTCAGTATACCCTTGATAGTTTTAAAATCTAAGAAATGGGTTTCTACAAATAAACAACATCTGTGTGTTATCAGTATCATCCATCTTCGAGCCTGAAAACCCTCCCAGGAATATTTCAAATGCATTTCCGAGGTAAAGCAAACAGATACTTATGCCCCAGCCCTTCATCCACACTGACTCCTGCATTCACAGGGAACCCCAGTGATCTCTCTGGGTCCATACAGGCTAACCATACTGCATGACAGTGCATTACCTTTTGTAATTAGTTCAGTATGTTTTTTTGATGGGTATACTTCCATTTTGCCACACCTTCTTAACAAGAAAATTCAATTTAAATTGACGTCCAAGAATGAATTAAAATGTACAAAGGGTCTTAAATGAAAAAGTGTCAAGTATCCACCTAAGCTCAAATTAGGTATCTAAATCATCAGGTGAGAAATGCAGCTCTTGAAAACAAGGGTGCACCTGTAGATTTATTTTAAATAAATAAATTTCTATGTGATTAAAAGAAAGATCTGGAGATGATGTAAATAGTTTGGAAGCAAAGCAAACCACACTGTAATCATATACTGAGGGGAAATATGTGTGAATCTCAATGATTTGTAGAAATATAGTCCAAATTTGTGAAAAAATCATAACAATTTTACTACAAATGAAGACTTTATTTTAAATATTGCCATGTTTAGGGGAAAAAAAAGAAAGAAAATGTAGGTGGCACTTAAATATTCAGTCTTCAGAGGAAAGTCTATGTTTAAAAAATAGCTCGAGGTTGCAAATCAATTGCTTTCTTGAAGTGTTTTTACTCAGGTAGGAGTTACTCTTCCTAGTAACTAACCATGTGTTAATTATTCCTTCAGCAGACTGACTTGTGCATTCAGACAATTCGACCAAACTGTGGCTCAAACTTAAATTGTAATATAATTACTTGCAGAGAAATGTAGTAAATGGGAAAACCTTACCTTTTTTCCCCCCAAATTCCATTGGTGAAAGGGTCAGTAGTTCTCCAGGTTCCCATTTCTAATTTCCTTTGCCTTCTTGACTACGAGATGTTACTGGCTTTCAGTTGACTGGTAGTGACCAACTGCTCCAAGCGCACTGCTTGCCTGTCGCAAATGCAAAGTAAAATGGGTTTATAAAAAGTCACCAAAGAAGATTGGTTGAGCCGCCTGCTTGACTGCATGTTTGCAATGGGCTAGGACCATGCGCACAACCTGTGATTTGACTGACAAGCAATTAGGATGTGCTAACTTGTGCTTGTGGGAACATATCATTAAAGTGCCTTATCGAGTACTTCACCGCATTAAAAAATCTATTGCGTCAAGTTTGTCATAAAAAATTTATTTTATTGATACTACACGTAAATTTAAAATGTAGCCACTTACCAAGCGAAATTTTTCATTTTCTATGCATGTCTTACGCATCTTAGTTTCTTATGATTAAGCTTTCTGTGTCTTCCTTCCAGTATCAAGTGTACTTCCAGAGAAAAAGACATTATATATTATCACTTATTTTAGGATTTTTATTAGCATTCAGAGGATCACAGGACCACACAAGGAGGTCCTTGGCAAACGTCGAATACGGAGTTTTCCACAATGCTGGGTGGTTGCCTTTTTGAGAATCTTTAGCTTCAGTTGTGATCAACTGTTATGAAAACATTTTAATATGTAAGAACTGAAGTGCTGTGCTCTTCTGTCTCAACAAGTTATTAATTCATTTTTAGTTGAGACTCCACATCTAGATAAGAGCTCCACTCCTAACACGGAGCTACCTCTCCCTGCCTGAATTCTTTCCACCAGAAAACTAGATATAAATTTAGCTTTTTTTTTTTTTTTAATCACCATGGGTGTGACAGAAATCTGTAGATTCGGTGATAGATAGGAAGAAAAGAAATTACTCCTCTCCGACAATTTGGTAGCCAAATGATTTCACCCCTTGTATCTCTGCATTCTGTTTGTGTAATATTAAAAAAATAAAACGTTTAGGAGACTGACAGCATTAATTTTCTCTTTCTGCTTACATGTGACAGCAGAGAAATGTAGTTCTTTTAACTTTGAATTTAAATTATATCAACATTTTGAGCTGATAAGATTTAATGCTTTAAATGTAATCTGTAAAAGATGAGCATTAAACGTGGAATCAGCTCAAATTTTGTAGAAACAAATAGATAATTAACCGGAATTACTTTGACCCTCTGAAAGTCAGGTATCTAGTCTAAGCTAAAGAGCTACCATCAAGAGAGAGTGAGAAGGAGAGAAACATGCGGGGTATGATTCAGTCTATTCAGAAATAAATGTCTAAAGCAGGATCACCCTCTGGAGATGCTTACCTCCTCTCATTAGCAACAGGCTGAGGTTTGATGATTAGCTTCAATTTGACACCTTACTTTTAAATGGCCAAAATGAGGCGACATGAACCTTATCTTGCCATTATCTATTTCCACCCAATAGAGCAAAGCATTTAATAGCAAGCTTATACTTAAACGTTAAGACAAGTGCCATAAATCTTTCTAAGTGTTTTGCTGGAGCCGGTCCAGGGTGCTCATCAGTTTGCGGGATCAAACACTGTGTCTTTAATGGTGTTTGGCGCTTGAAATTCCTATTGATATCCTTGCTGTAATGTGCAGTTACAGCTTTGAAATGTGAAAGCCAGACTTGAAAGGATTTGTTTATCATTCGTCCATGCTGCTGTCTTTACCAGAGGGAAGTGAAGGTGTAGAAAAAGATCTTGCACATCTCACATCTGGCTGAATACTGAGCATCTGAAAGTTATTTTCATCATGGACCTTCTTAAAAAGGCATAGACACTGGAGGGGGAATAGATTTCACGTGCAATTATTGAATTTACTTAATGATCTACTAAGCTTACTTCAGGCATCGGGTGCAATTCAGGACATAGGAGTTTAGGAATCCAAATTTCCTTTACAGTCCATGGGAAGAGACACTCAGAGGGCCAGTGGGAACATCAGCGTTAGCTGCCCGTAATCTCCGGTGTTACCCATTTTACAGTTTAATTGCAACATTTGTGCTTGGTTGTTTCCTGGCAAGGTATAAAGTACACATGGAAAAATAAGATATTGCAAGAACACAGCGCACCTTTTTGAGCCCATTTAACTCCCCTGTAAATTGGCATGCAAACTCTGCTTTCACTGAAGTCTTGCATCTGAGCAGCACAAAAGTGTTTTTCACATGGTATTTACCATATTTTACAGTACTATTTCACAGCAATCTAGATAAGTGGCCTACATAAACTGTGTTGCAGTTTGAGCATGAGAGGCTAAACTCTATTTGTGTACATATCACAAAGATAAAACAGAAGCGACTTAACAATGTTATGCTTTGGCTTTGAACGTGGTCAGTATAGCACGTTATCATCCTGCCAAAACAAACATGTTGAATTTGTGACAAATTTCCAGAAAAATAGATTTTGAGTCACTTCGCCACCCAGTTTAGTTTCCAAAATGACCTGAAAGAGTAAAATACTTCTCTCGCCTACATTGCTGTTGTTTTAGGCCAAGAAGAGGGTTGGCTTAAGCAGCTCTGCTCTGACTTTCATTATGCTGTTTGACTTGTTACGAATCTAGTCAAAACAAAGGAAAGAAAACATTTCATATTTTGAAGACTATTACATACTAATTTATTTGCAGCTTATATAAAAACAGGACTTTGCATTTGCTTCTCCGACTCTTGTTGCCACAAGAGGTGTTTGGCAGAGCTGCTCATCCAAGATGACTCGCACTTTTTGTGGGACTCCACTCCAAATAACTTCATTCTGAGAAAAGTCTTATCTAAGATAGTGGCCTAAATCTTTTCTCTCCCATCCATGGCGGGAAGTAAATTATCAGCAGACATTGGCAGACGTTGGCTGGTCAGTGTGCTGGACAAGTGCACCAGCAAAAAAGAAATTTTGTGTGGGGTGGACCATTTTCTACACTTGTATCACTTTCTTACACAAAGGGGAAGGGAAATTACCACCTTGATCTATTTGTCGATGTGAAACATTGTTTATTAGTTTAAAGAAAAGACCTTATCTTGACATGCTTATTAAGGTAAAATGCAGGTGTCAATATTTCTGATAACCCTTAGGTGTGCTGCAAACTCACCAGTTTTACAGACTGCTCTGGTATACTGAGAGTTGAGCTCAAACAGATGTCTAACAAACATCCACCTTCACCATACTCAAGGAAAGAATGGGAGCACAGGAAGCACACTGTAGTTATCTGCAGGACCCTTCCACCATCTCAGGTATGGCATTATTAGCAAAAATGTAATAAAGGGCATGTCAAAAAGGACCTGTTTTGTGACATACAGTTGTTAGTGAGCCCTGCATACAGCTCTGGCCTTGCAGAGGTGCACAAGCTGGCGTGGCCAGCAGAGGGAAAGGAGTTCTTGCTGTGGTAGGAGGGTTACAGTCCAGTCTCAAAACTGAAAGTCAGTGGTTTGGATTTTCACATCCCTTCTGATGCCAGAGCCATCAGACTCCAGCAGAACCTTTGAATCAGAGCAGACACAGATCTTCAGATGTTTGCTTCCATGCCTACATATCAGAACAGATGATGTAAACTATGACCTCGGAAACTTGCAGAAAAGTTCAGAGATTTCCTCCTCATTAGCCCATCACCTGTATGTGATTGTGCTGACATTGCTGAGGGGCTATAAAGTCAACCTAATGTCAGGTCATGTCTAGGCTGCTAAATAAGAAAGACCAGAGACAGTAGAGCACTTGTCTCCTCGTCATCCACACTGTTCAACAGTTTTTTTCTTGCTCTGTTTTGGTCATGTTCTAATAGCTCCTTCTAAGTCAATACCTAGTACAGGCTGGTGGACTAAGAGTTCATTTTGGGGACCCAAAAGCAACATTTCCCAAAGGAAACCATTTTTGACTTATTCAGAACACAGTTTTCTACTACTATGCACTGGAATTTGCGTCACCACTTATCTCCAAATGGTCTCATGCTACTTTTCCAGGCGTACAGTGCATACAGCCTCGATGTCATGGTCTAAGTAAGCTGCAGCACAGTCCTGAGAGTAAGAACATCCAGCAAGCTTTGTTTTAACACAAGAGAAACTGCCAGCTGCACTCAGAGGCTCTGGACAATGGGCTTTTTGGCCTTTTGTCCTTAGTAAAGCAAATTCTTCACCCACAATATTTTTTGATTAAAGCCCAAAAGAAAGAAGGCCCTCCTAAACCTGAGAAGAGTCAGGCAGTTAAATGGGCTGCAGATTGGTACAATATGTGTGTGCAGCTGGCCACGTCCCAGTTCTGTGTCTCCCCTCCTGACAGCTGTTCTTGCAGGGGTCAGTACCAGCAATGGCAGAGATGATGGCATTGGCTTGGTGTAAAAGAGGCACGCTTAAACAAAAATTATATCTACGTATTTTTTTTCCACTCTGTGTGAAGTGTGGGGTCCTGTGAAAATAATTTGCTGGATTAGATTACTCAGATCTACTGGTGCTTCATTTATGGAAGACAGCCCTACCCCTGTGAATGTAAAGTGGAGGATATGTGGCAGCTAATGGGGTGGGGCTTTGACATTCCTCAGAGGCTTTTAATTCCTGTCCTGTTACGGGAGTCTCTAGGGGACCCTTCCAGCAGTGCTCCCTCTTCCTGTTACATCCACTAATAGGACTGCAACCTGTGTACCACTACGTATGACGAATGCTGGCAGGCTCCTCTGAGATGGGAGCCTTAAATTCCACATCCTATTCCGTTCCCACAGACTTCTGTCAGTAGCAACATGCTCGAATTGATTTGAAAGATGAGGAACTTGCAGGTACAACCTTTTCCTGTGCTAACAGGATCTCCTACCCCATAGATGTTCTGTGAATGAATAGCAGTAATAGTGCTGCCATAGCAAACAATACTTAGAACAAGGCAATTTTAAGACCATTTTGGATTATTTTGGATAAAATCATAGAATCATAGAATAGTTGGGTTGGAAGGGACTTTTAAAAGTCATCTAGTTTAACTGCCCTGCAATGAGCAGGGACATCTTCAACTAGATCAGGTTGCTCAGAGCCACGTCCAACCTGACTTTGAACCTTATCTCCCTCGACCTGCTGGCCACACTTCTTTTGATGCAGGTCAGGATGCAGTTGGCTTTCTGGGCTGGGAGTGCACATTGCCAGCTCACGTCCAGCTTTTCATCCACCAGTACCCTCAAGTCCCTCTTGGCAGGGCTGCTCTCAATCCCTTCATCCCCCAGTCTATATTGATACTGGGGATTACCCCGAACCAGGTGCAGGACCCTGCACTTGGCCTTGTTGAACCTCATGAAGTTCATGCAGTCCCACTTCTCGAGCTTGTCCAGGTCCCTTTGGATGGCATCCTGTCCCTCAGGCGTGTCAACTGCACCACTCAGTTTGCTGTCGTCGGCGAACTCGCTGAGGGTACACTTGATCCCACTGTATATGTCATTGATGAAGACATTAAACAGTACTGGATGGATTTGTTTATCTATCTATTTACTTTATTATTTAAAATATTGTCTCATGGTAAGTAAATAAATAGCTGGAGTCAGCCTGGTGTACAAGTTCAATTGGCTGAGAGGGTTGGGGTTGTTCAGCCTGGAGAAGAGACCTTATAGCAGCCTTCCAGTATCTGAAGGGGGCCTACAAGAAAGTTGGAGAGGGACTTTTTACAAGCGTGATAGGATGAGGGGTAATGGCTTCAAACTCGAAGAGGGCAGATTTAGATTAGATATTAGGAAGAAATTCTTTACTGTGGGGGTGGTGAGGCACTGGAACAGGCTGCCCCAGGAAGTTGTGGATGCCCCATCCCTGGAAGTGTTCGAGGCCAGGCTGGATGGGGCTTTGAGCAACCTGGTCTAGTGGGAGGTGTCCCTGCCCATGGCAGGGGGGTTGGAACTAGATGATCTTTAAGGTCCCTTCCAACCCGAACCATTCTATGATTCTGTGAGTCTAACTAAGTATTGAAAACTACCTGCAGTGACAGCATTAGGGTATTTCTGAAATACAAGAAACTGCACCCTGAGACAAGGTTCAGAGCATGGGAGCTGAAAGGCAGGATACAACCACAGTCCCAAGGCCCATGTGCAATGGCCAGATAATGCTGGCCAAAAAAACCTCCATACTGAGTTAGGTGAAATTGGAATGTTGAGAATGCAGGCAATCACCTGGAGTAGAACATTTACCACCTTCCACCTTCAAATTATTTTAAAGTAATTAGTTGACTCCAGAAAATTCCAGAAACATTAGTGCTGCCATCCTGATTTGAAAAATGAGACCACAGAATTAGAAAATGTAATGGCTTTCTATAGGCGGTTAAGAGTGAAAAGAAGAAAAGCCAGCCCCAAAATGACACCTCAGAAGTTCTGGTCCTGCATGAGCACCATTAATTTTGTAATTATCACTCAAAGTAAGTGTGGTATTATTATCTTTCCCCAGCAGTGCATTACTGTAGTTCTAATGAAACTAATTAATTAATGAACTGATTAACTAACATAAACATGCTTGAAATTCAGAATTCCGTATCCTCTGTGGACTTCACACTTTATACTGCAAAACTGCTTTTCTGACATAATCAAAGCTGGCAAAAATGTTACTGAATTTGATCCTAAAATTTTGTTTTGCCCTCTGTATCTTTCACTGTAAGTAGCTTCCAGTAAAAAAGTAGTATTTTCTCCAAACCACTCACAATACAGCCAATACTGCACCTTTTCTTGCTAAGTTGAAACAAATCCTCAGTTTAGGGTATCAAATTTGGGTCAGGTTTGGATGCAGCACAGCCCCGTCCCGCTCTGGAACAGCGTGTGCCTTCCAAGTCTGGTCAGATGCACGTTGTACAACTGCGCCTGAAGGCAAGTGGCAGCCGTTTACATTAATAGCAAAACTGGGCTTGGGACAGTGAGTTCAACAAGCATGAGAATAATGCTTCTTTCTTTAGCGGTCTCCGGCCTCCACCCCATTTCTCAAAATTGCTGAACTATTTACAAATGTTTAAGAGAACCTCCGTGTTATTAGAAGAATGTTTACGCTGCCGTGCATTTCAGATGCAGGCAGAGCTACACAATCAAGGCCCACCCCAAAGACAAGAGCCGCGCTGGATTATCAAAATATGCACTGGTTCTACTCTCCACCACCATACAAGGCAGCTCTGCATTCCTGCTCCTAACCTTTTATTACCTCGTAAGTTTTCCAGGTCACTGCCAGATTTCTTGAACTTCATGGAGTGATTACAGGCTTCATAAATAATAAACCTCAGATTCTGTGTGGCACTTTTGTATGGGAATGCCAAAATGAAGAAAACAAAAAGTATTTCAGAAAAGACTCTTAAGACCATTTGTGCGTGGTAACGGCTGCAGTTATACAGTTTACAGTTTCAATAAACTTCACCAATTAGAGTGAACCAAGCCTCAGACTATCACTGTGGTGTTGCTATAACATCCGTCTTACATAGGATGTTAGCTGAGGCGCAGAATGCCCAAGGAATTTAGGCAATGTCCCGTTGCATTCGGCCGAGGACTGGAATTAGACGTCAGATGTTTCTGCTTTGCAGTCATACTCCGCAGTCTACTAACCTATGCCGACTCCTTATGCCTTTAGCCAGGAAGAAAGTATTATATAAAAAGGATTCCACATAGCTTGTATTAATACTGTCAATGCATTATGACTAAATTAGAAGGGGCCAAGAGTCCATTTGTTCATTGTAAATAAGAAATTTGTAGAGGAATATTCAGTTTTAAAGACAATTCCCCCAATATATAAAAAAAAGAAGAAAAGAAAGAAGGGGCGGAATAGGTTCAAGTCCACAAAAGCAGTCTGAAAAGCTTCTGAATGCGTATCATATGGAGAGTTTTCAAGTTGAAAAACATGCATTGAATTCCTGGAATGAGAGAGATGCTGTTTGTATTCTGCCCACAGTGTTCTGGCTTCCTATTCTGGAAGGTCATTAAAATGTTTTCTAAGAATTGATGAATTGTTTACTGATTTTATTCTTACTGATTATTCCTGATTTCTGTCCTGAATACACTATCAAAGTTATTTGTTAAAAATGCCTCCCAGCTTGCTTCATATGGAACTTTAGGCTATGTTGTCGTTTTTTTCCACGTTTTCTTTGATGAAGATCTGTGTCCAACTGAGACAAATTAAGCCCCAATAGCTTCCATTGAGTCAAATTCCTACACAATCTAACTCTTTTCTTTGCACCTGGAGACCACGTAAAGGTCAATATCTAAAACTTAGCTGTCAGAATGGCTCATTTTTAGGTCCAGAATTTGAAATGTGGAAAAGGTTAGTGCCAAAATAACCAGCATGGTGAGAAAAGAGTCACCCCATCAAAACACACCAGTAGGAAACACTGAAAATGCTGAACATGGATTTTTCAGCCTGTTCTGAAGCTTACTAGTGTCAGATAGAAATGGGTGCAGACTCTGCTAAAATGCTAGTTAAGGAACTTTTGGAAAGACTTTTCAGGCTGAGTCATGTGTGGATGCATTTTCCATGGGGGGTGCGTGAGAGAGACAGAGTGACAGAGTGAGGGAGGCAGGGAGATCCTTCTCCTGTAACCTCAGCCAGACTTGGCAGAGGGATGGAGATCCAAGATGTATTAATTCCTACAAGTGTTGGGAAACTTGCGAAACAAGTTTTGTCTGTTAATGCTGAGCCTCTGCTGAGCCTCAGCCTCTAAAAGATGAGAGAAAATTCACATAAGCAAATGAGAGCTAATGAATTCCCTAACCATGGGAAATGCTTTAGTCAGAGTTTACGTATTAAACAGCAGAGAAACCTCAGACTGGAGTTCTCGCCTGCATGGAGTCTCTGCTGCCTAGTAAAATGCAAACTAGGATAGAAGTCATAAATACATTTATAAGTATGGTTTCCCAATTAGATTCTCTGAAGTCTGAAAGGGATAAACTCCTGCTGCAGATTAATATAATACAATTAGATTGTCAATTAATCACAAAACCACTGGGAGTTAATCTGCTTTGGTTTAAGTACTTGGGAATGCTTGTTCCTGGGAGCCCCAGGAGCATCTCTTTGCTGGGGGCTTTAGGCTTAATTAGGGGAGACACAATGGACCAATAATCTCAGCTAGAGGGAGAAATAGCACCTTGCGGGTACCTTTTTGTGATGTGTGATAGTGAAGACCAGAGCGGGCCACGAGATGGAAAGAACTAAATCACACCCGTTGCTGGAATAGGCAGGTCGGTGACTATAACTTGGCTGGACAAGGCCCTGAGCAACCTGATGTACCTGTGAAGTCTGTCCTGCTTTCAGCAGGGAATTGGGCTAGGTGGCCCCTAGAATTCTCTTCAACTTAAATCTTTCTGTGATGTTATGAGCCTTCAACTGTGACTTCACAGTTAAAAGAAAGGTAATTATTTTGCTGGAGTAAAGCGTTACCAGTGCATGAATGTTTGGCCTGGATGCCCTTAGCTTTTGGAAAATTTAAATAGACAGTCGTGTCCTGCTTGTTTGGGAACACAGGGATTGTCTCAGACTTTTCCAAATACCTTCTATCGCTATTCCTGTGTTTCATTCCTGATCCGATTCCTAGGAAGTGCCATAAAGTTAACCTCACACTGCAGATTTCAGCACAGAATATGAGCCTGTTATCACACAAAAAACATTTTGCCTTTTTTTTTTTTTATTTAAATGGGACAAGTCTGTTAATCAGCGTACAGGCACAACTAATGGGATTTTAGGTACATCATAAGCATGCAGCAGTAGGAGCTGAAGAACAACCTTTCCCCACTGCCCGTCCTCTTGATGTCCTCTCTCCTTATCTCGCAACCTTGATAATTGCAGGCTGTTCCCTAACCCCATGGTCTCCGTTTTCTACCCATAGCAATTAAACCGCATTATCAGCTTTCCTCGTTTAGAGCAATTGCCCTTCACCACCTTTAGCTTTCTACCCTTTCTTAGTAAGTCAAAATTATTCCAGAGTGCCTCCATGATCAGCATTATCTCTCCTTGCTTATTTCACTTTTTCCCCCTTTTTCCACTCTACTCATGTTCACTCGAAAATACCACCCCTGTGCCTCCTCCTCCTATCTGAACTCACCATCATGCTGTTTTCCACTCCCACACGGTCTTCTGCACTTGGAGCCCCCTCCTCAGCTTATTCCTTTCTTAAAACCTTCAGAACATCGCCCTCTCAGCTCAAAACTACTTTTTTTTTTTTTNTCCAAATCTCTTTTTTTTTTTTTTTTTTTCCTTCTGCTGGGTATTTCCCAGGGTCTTGCCTTGGGTGTGCAGCACCGTGCTCAGCGTAGCCAGACGGCATCTGCTGGGTAACTGAAGAACCACATGTAGCTGCTGTGAATATTTCAGTCACTGCAAACATGAAAATCAAGCCTTGATTCACGTAAACGACTCATCCAGGGCAACCAATAAATACTCTTGATATTTTACTGTGACACAACTTTTTTTTCTTTTTATTTTTTTTTTAACAAATGAAAAGTTAACAAATATATGAAGCTTGACTAGTTTCTCATCAGCTGGGCGCAAAAGTTTTCTACAACAATGCTAGGCTTGAAGCCAAATCTGAACAATGCTGGGCTTAATCTGTAGCAGAAACATCCTCTTATTTGGGTCATTTTTCACTTGTTTGGGGGGGAAACGGGGGGGTGGAAACTCTGATCTGTTACATTTTGTTGTGATTGCTCATACAATGGCAAAATTCAGCATTGTTGCTCTTGGTAGTGGCACAGCGAAGCAGGTAGTGCCTAGGTGCTCACCAGACTGCAAGGCAAAAAATAGTTGGCTCATTTTCAGTGATTTAAGCAGTGAACACAAGGTGGCAATCTACAATCTGAGCCTAGTCCTGGCTCAGGTGGTTTTGGACGTTTGTTCCCTAAAGCTCCTTTATCCATCTTTTTGTTAATAAAGACATTTAAAAAATTAGCATGCCATTTTCAATACTTTGACTGAATTTTTTTCTCTCCACTTCTCCTGGATTGTTGATGATCCTTAGATGATTTGTTTTCCGTTAAACACCTACTTCTGGGACCTCTTTGGCAGTACACTTAATAAAATTAAGTGCCATTCTCAAGCCTTATACTTAATTAATAAACTCAATTTGCTTATTTACTGAAGGAGTGAGTAAAGGCAGACTGGGAAGGTGCCGGGCTGTAGGCTTTTTTGGCCTCAGCACTTGAAAGCAATAGAGCAATAGACACAATATGTGAAAGTGGATGATTGCTTACAGCTTTTGTAAGCATGGAGAGTCTCCAGCTTTATGCCATTAGCGAGCAGCTATTTGCAAGGCAAAAATCACCAAATCTGGCTCTGTGTGATCCTACGCACTGCTGATGCTAATGACACAGCGATTCAATTTTAATAGCGTATTTTGGCTAACATTTACAAGCAGGTATTGGCTGCCTCATGTATAGTTTAGGTTGACTATGACATTCTTAATTGCCATGATCTACCTCTAACAGCTGGTGTGAAGAGTGCCTGCCCAGAGGTGACACCACAGCTCAAAGGACTGGGACATTCACCAGAATTTGGAGCTGAAATGCTTGAGGACAACCTCACATACAGACTTGCCACTTCTGGAAGCAAACGCTTCACTCATCCAGCCATACAAAAGAAGGCGAACACACCCTTCCTGTTGTTTCACACAGTAATATAATGAAAATAATGTTTGTGCTCAATGGAGTGTAGAATCATAGAATGGTTTGGGTTGGAAGCGACCTTGAAGATCACCTAGTTCCAACCCCCTGCCATGGGCAGGGACACCTCCCACTCGACCAGGTTGCTCAAAGCCCCATCCAGCCTGGCCTTGAACACTTCCCTGGGCAACTTGTTCCCGTGTCTCATCACCGTCATGGCAGGCCTTACACCAGCAGCTGGACTGGGTTCCTGACAGTTCTAGGATAAAACAGGGCACTCTACAGTCCTGGCACCTGAAGGGGTGTGGAGGCCTCGCAAAAGATCTTTTATGGGCCTGTCACATCCTTCTCCACCACACACAAAAGCATTCCTATAGATTGATGTGAATCGGACTGGAATCTTCTCTTATAGTGTGTTGCTTGGGCTGGGAAAGGAGAAGACCACATTGGCCCCAGTGACCCAGTGGACTGCTCTCATAGAGGTGATATTTATGACAGCTTTCCACTGAGATGCCACAGGGTACGGGGCTCTGCCTTGGTGGGAGAGCACACCCAGGACCTGAGGACATCATACAGGAATTTTCAAGTTTTTGGAGCAAGTCCTTGCCCTTGAACTACTGCATCCTCATACTAGCTCCCTTCATCTTGTTCTTACAGGACAGCCATTGTGCCCCTACTGCCTTGGGGACCCTGGTGCTAGTTGAATTGTTGACCCTTTCCTGTACTGCCAACCTCCTCTTTGCCACCCATTGCTAGCTCTAGCATCCCAAAACCACGCTAAACTTGGTTGTTGAACCAAGCATTACCATCCTGTCACCTCTACCTCCCCAGCTCTGCTGGGAACAGATGGTCTAGAGCTTCCAAGCACCTCAAGCTAGTCCTGAATGTAAACAGTTTTGTGCTAATGGCCATTACTTCAACAAAGGCAGATAATTTTCTTCACACCATCAACCATGTTCCATAACACTCAAAACCTAGGACTCCGCTGCAAAAGGGGAAGTTACTGTGTTGATTGTTCATTAGCATGCATTTTAAGAGACACAGATGTTAGATTTCCAGAGATAAAACATACATATAAAAAGCTCCTTAAAGTATGTTTTTCTTTTCTTTCTAGCATATAACCATAATAAGTCTGAGATACTATCCTAATCTCAATAAAATTTACAGGCTATTCCTACCATTTATAAATATCTGTTACTAATTCAAAGATGCATGTATTTAACTTAGTTTTTTTAAAGTTTTTGCAAAGCCTTTGTCAGCCTGGACTTTACAGGCCTACAGGATAACTCTCTCTAAATAAAACATAATATTAGATTTTGACTATATAATAGTAGTAGCGGCCTCATGAAATCCAAAGCTAACTGCATGTGTATGTAAGGTGTCCTCCATCGTGTATAGAACCGAGTCTGCCTTGACTTTACCTCTTCCCAGAGAAATGTTTTGCCTAGAGTTCACATCAAATGTATTTTGGTATCAGTAAGTTATAAAAAAATATAAAGAAAACCTTGTTCTTACCATAAGAGCTACAATGGCATTACCATTTTTTCTTCATCCAGAGCGTAAAGACAACAATTAATGCAATAATATTTGGAATGACATACACAACTAAATTTTACTGTATGAAGTGTGGTTAAATAAGTGTTTATAAGCCTGTATCACGTGCATAAACATCCTTAGCACCCGAAGAGCCGGGGGAGTTATGTGTGCTCAGAGTGCCACAGACCTCCTTTGCTCTCAGGGAGTGGAGGAGGCTGGGTTGCAAGGCTTCTACAATGGGCCTCCTGGTGCTGGTGAAGGCTTCTGGGCCCTGTGGACAACCACCAGGTAATACCTAGATGTCCAGACAAGGTTACAAACAGGTTGAGTGAACCAAGACTTAGCCATGATTTCCAGGGCACTGTGCCTTGTCCGTCATTTTTGAGCACTACGGAAATTTCAACATTTCAGGGAGCGTTAGAAGCATAAGTGGCCAAAAACCTGGTAATTTTAGAGTTTTTCGTGGTTTTTTTTTTTTTTCCCTCTCTGAAAAGGCTGACTGCCCCATGGAACAGAACAATCAAGTTAGGTGAGAGACAAGATTGTCTCTTTGGTGCCCTCTCCTGCCATGGTTTAAGCCATGTCCCACTTTCATTTAATCCTTATTGTTAAGTTGTTCTACTGTATAACCCTACTTGTTCTTCAAAGCCCGTTGACAAAAACCACAACTCTGCTCTAGAACCTCAAACTTTGAGTCAAAACAACCTACACTGTCACAGCAGCCACACAAAATGCAACACAGAACATAAAGCTGTGACAGGCAGAAAAGTTACATTATGAAGGTAAATTTGGGCTTTTCTGTCTCACACATGCCAATAGTGAGAAGGCCAAACTTGCCTTCTGCTCTGAATCTTTGTCTTAATTTAACTCTTCACATGTTGAGCACCAAAGTCAAATGTGTCGCTCTGGCAGTGACATGATAAATAGGGCTAGCTAAGTGCCTCTTCAGGCTGTTTCTTGCAGCCAATTAACTATTTCTGAAAAGAAGAGTATATTGTTATAATAACTGCTTATAAGGCTTTCTTACCAAAGTTTTACTCTTAAGGGTAGAACTTCAACTTTCATACTTTGAGTTCAGAATTTCATCTGCAAAGTATGTACTTTTATTACTGAAGTATGCAAAAGCTTCCAGCTTCTATTCTTAACTTACTAAGATAAATAGATCCAAAGGGACCTCCATGATAAAACAGCCAAAAAATAGAGGAAAAAAACCCAAACAACACTTAACTGCCAATAATTTTATTATGGCAGTGAGTGGATGAAATCTCCTTAATGCTTGTTTTCAAGCTCCAGTATGTTGATGTATCTTTCAGCTAACACCAAAAGCATTATCTTTAGGAACATGAATTCCTTCCTAGCTCATTACAAGAACTGTTTAGCGCTCCTAATCATCTCCTGAGCTATTGTGCAGTCACACAGCAGTATCTTTGTCTCACCTCTATCATCTGCACATTACACTTGACCTTCCTATGACATGATCCTTTCCAATTACTGCATGGAGATAGATTAAACTTTGGCTACCCCATAGCAGAAACACCTAGAGGCATCAGGTTCCAGGGAAGAGAGCCAGAAGGGATCAAGCAGGCAAGAGAAGATTAAGCTTCTCAAGAAGAGAGCTAGCTAAAGACAGCAGACCAGCATGCTTCAGAAGAGGCATGGAAAAAGCCAGGCCCAGAAGATGATGGACTATCGAGATGTTTGGTTTGACATGAATTTCCTTAGCAATTCTGTCTTGATGGAGTCAGTCCCAAGGTAGCGCCTGTTCATCCTTTTAGATGAAGGTTACACAATAATAAAGTCTGATAAACAAAACTGCACAGAACAAGATTTGAAGTGAAAAGTAAGACTGCCATCAGTGCAAGCAATCACATTAAGGAAAAACAGAGCTGCTACATGGGGTGGCAAGGGAGGGGCAAAGTTGCACAACAGCTTTTCAGAGCATTCTTTATAAAGATCAGCTGCATCTTCTAGGATAGATGATAGTAAGTGGGTGAGGACAGATGCACTGCAAGTAAAACCCAGGCAATGTTAAGCCAGCCTTATAGAAAATAATTAAGTAAGACCATATTCCCCCCCCCCACCCCCGCCCAGCAAATGGCACTCTCACAGTATGTCCTGCAACAGATTAAGGAGCACTTAAATGGATAAAAAGGAAATACCTTCTCTTACTGAGGCATCCTGGTTTTCCTTGGTTTACAACTGCAAATCCGGCAAGAACACAGCCCCACTGTCATAAGCTGGAAGACATACATTTTTTTTTGTATATCCTGAGGATCCCTGAGAAAAGGTGTACAGGCTTCCAGAACATGGACCTAAAGTTTACATCTCAATTTAGACAACATACATATCTCACACCAGTGTCTTATTTTTGCGGTACGCAAAGGATCACAATGCGCTTTATTTTCTCCGCACACCTTAGCTCACCTGTGTGAATTCGAAGCTTCCCATGCTATGTCTTAGTATAATTAAGGCCACAGTTTGCATGAACAAAAAGTAAATTCATATGAAGTTCCAACAAATGCACAACTTCAGAACAAGGCCCATTGTTTTACACCTATAAGCACATCAACAATGTTACACAAGACAGTAAGCACTTTACAGTAAATACAGGCCTTAAGTTTTTTCAGAAATAGCGTCAAAGCCAAAGAGAAGTATGGAAACATTTCCCCTCCTCTTTGACTCCCCTAAAGGAGATTCAACAAGAACAGAATTAGTAGACAACTCACTTGAACAACACTAATTTTTATTTTTAAGTGTTACAATACAGCCACCATAAAACTTAAAAAAAAAAAGCTGAACGTAAGACTTGCATAGATTTTTAATTTTTTTTTGGGGGCCAAAGACTCTCCATTCACTGGCACAAAGATAGCTAACAAGTTTCAGTGTAGATTCGTAATCCTTAAGAAAAAAGAAAGAGACCCTCACATTTGGTTTATCTAATAAGCAAAGCTAATATAACACCTGTGATTTTTTTCATTCAAATACTGGAAGTCTTCTGGGAAAGACTTCTTTGTGCTTTGGTTAAGAACTTACAAATGAAAAGCCTACGTATGATCCTTCTGCAGGATTACATTCTTGGAAATGCATACGGTATCATGTGCCACCTCTCTCCGATAGAAGGCACAATTATGAAGAGAACGTTCATGAAAAAACAGAAGCTGGTTCTGAAAGGGCAAGAGTGACAATAGTGTTGGGGGATTTTTTTTTTTGGTCTTTAATCTAGACAAGACCTCCTAACATTTTCTCTGACAGCCACCCATCCCCTCACCTCCCCCACCCAAAAAAAAAGTAAAGTAACTTCAATATTAATAAAATGAAAAGTTTTCCAGGCATGAACAGTTCTAAGAGAGAAACATGAGCCATAGTTTTCTACTATTGCAGAGTTACTTTACAAACTAGATGCGAGAGTGGTCACTATCCCTCAAGAACCCACGTGTCAACAACAAACAAATGATCACCGGCAACTTTTTCTTTTTGAGCTTCATTCTCCCTGCATACTTGAGGTCAAGTGAACAAAACTGCATGTGGCGGTAAAGCTGATAATTTTGTCTAAAGTGCTTGATGAAAGCAGGGAAACCATAAAAATGATAAATTAGTGAAACCACAAGTGGAAGAGTTACATTTATCGTACAAAACAAGAAAAATCGGAGCATTTTCACATTTTCTTCTTCCATTAGACAACATACAGCAAGAAGATCCTTCACAGTGAAGAGCTCCCTTAAAGTATATAGAAAAAAACATTTTCTTACCTTTCTGGGATACAAAGTCATTTGACCTAAAACTCAGGAACAATATTCCAAAAAAGAAAGTATTATTACGACTAAGAAATGAAGGTTACATAGAAAGTTTTAGTCTTTCAAACAAAATCTTTGGGAAAATGCTATTTAATACTTTCAATAACTTTAAATGCCCCGATACCATATAGTTTACAGTAGAAATGCAAGAGCCTTTGGAATGCAGCAATGCCTGGTTCTGTGCACATCTTCTCTTAAGACATCATCTTTTTCTTACATTCCACTGAGCAAAAGACCATCCCTTCCACCGGCATGAACTTCTGGCCAATTAGACACTTGCTGCAACAGGAACACAAGAAGCATTCCTGTGTAGCATGCCAGTTGAAGTTGTTGTATGCCACACGCTGAACTTCTGGATCTATAGCATTATGACAGCCTTGGCAGATCTGTTTAGAAACAAAAAGACACTTAAATGAAGCATGCGCACCCTCTCTACAAGTACAATAAAAGCTGGAATCCTTAAATGTTTTTGTAGAAGACACAGGTGTTAAAAGAAGCCTTTGAAATAGGTCTCCAGCTTTTGATTTTCCTTTAATTTTAAAACAATTTCCGATTAAAATGCAGCTGAGGACACAAGATGAGGTAATAAAATGCATACAAGAAGTTAGCTGCTGCTGGGACTAAACTTAGAGAGTTATGATAGTTAGGATTTCCCAATCCCCAAATAATGATAAAAAAAACTTGCTATGCCAAACAGCACAGATCTGCATGTATTAACTCATAGATTTGAAGAGATTAGTTACAAATCTTCCTGTGCATTGGCAGCTGTAAAGCAATGCCAAAGAAGTAAAGGTTACTAGAAAGCCTTGGGTGTAATTCATCTTAAAATCTGGTTGTCAAAAAATATCATTTACATCTCAAAGAAGTTAATGTTTTAAGAGGAAAAAAAGCCTCTCCAGAAGATAATTCTTCACATCTACCTCAGAAGATTATTGACTGCCAGCTAGAGATAATAGTTTTTCCACTTGATTAACTATATAAACAGTCTACATGCATATTAATTGGTAGATATGAATGGACCATCATCTCATGTTAGAGTTCCTAGTATAATTAGGAATCAAGAACTACCATCCTTTCCCAAACTTCTAGCTTTATCCCATCAGTCACTCTCCTGATCCCATCAGTCACACTCCTTATAACTCAGGCAGTTAAAATACAAAGAAACAAAGTACCCCGATTGCAGTTGCCACCACAGGCTTTTAAGAGACCAGCTGAAGTTGAATCCCACTGCTCACAATGGACTATGATTGGCAAAAACTAAAGGTTTAGCAGCATTACTCATCTTCACCTACTTTACTCCTGTTACGAAATCCTGCTTCACCACTGGCAAAGTTAAAGGTATTTTCAGAACAGCCTCCCCCCCCCTCCAGTGGCTTTTGTTTAAGTTTAAAAGCAGACAAGGATTTTGTCAGTTCATGTTTGTTTTCAAATGGGAAAAAGACGATTGACTTGATCCTAAACTTGCATTCAATTTATACTCTTTAGATACTCCCACACGGGGAGAAAGTAAGAGTTTCAGGCTCCACAGATGTACGTTCCCTTCCTTCACAGCACCAACATATCTGTACAGATCTTACCGCAGCATGGTTCTTCACGTAGCAGGGTTTGCAGACCGGGTTGTCATTCACCATTACATAGATTTCTCCAGCCAAAACACAATCACAGTCAAAGCAGCAGAAGTGTTTCAGATGCCAGTTTTGACCTTCCGCTTGAGTATATTCATTGCTGAATATAAGCTATGGGGAAGATACAAACAAATATTAACATATGCATTTGAATAGTATTTCCTTTGATAAAGCTAGCCTCAAGATATTTTGTAATTTCCAAGAAAAACTCCTGGTGATTCCACTGTTTCAAACAATTCCAACAATAAAAACGAATGCATTCACTTGTTACAGTTTTCCAAAAGGCTCCATTTGTTTATTAAGAGCCAACAGATGCCAAAGACAACAGGCAGGCTGTTCTCTGCGTGCTGCACAAAATGTAATTTAGTCAGGCGCTCCCCCTAGTGCCCTTCATGAGGAAACAACAAAACTGGGACTTGTAGGAGAATTTGCACACATGTCCACGCAGACCACGCAAAATCCTCACCAAATCCAAAGCAAATTCCTGGATGTGGAGTGTCCATATCAATTTTGGTTCCTTGTGACTATGATCAGCTAAAACTGGTGAAGGCACATCGTGTCCCTGCACTGAAATATTTTACTAAAAATCATATTCACTTCTCAGAGGAGCAAACCCGTACGCTAATACAAAGGACAAGGATATTTCCTACCTCATCACATCCAGCACAGCGGGGTTTTTCGCTGTCACAATAATGTCTTCCACAGTACAGGTTACCATTCTTCCAGAAATAGATCATGTCTACTAGAAGCTCACTGCAGGTGCAACAGACAAAACAAGCTGGGTGCCACAATTTGTCATATCCAGCACGTTCTGCGTAGACAGCTGGGTCACCTTCTTTCATGTTCAGTTTGCAGCGATAGCAGGACTGGAAAGAAGTTATTACCAAGTTAAATAAGTCTTTGAAAAGGTACATTTATAGCATTTACATATTACTGACATATTTGATAAATCCCACCTTCCCAGACTGAAATTAAAGCATTAGTTTTCTCCCATGATCAGACAGTAGCGTGACGTGATGCCACTGTACAGGTTGAACTAAGCAATTCAAGATGATGGACATTCTACTGACATAGCACTAGTGCTACTTAAATGGATTATTGTATTTTTCCATATTCACATTCCTGCAACTACAGTCCAGTTCTTAAAAAAAAAGAAAACCCACACAACTAAAATTCACGCTATGTTCTATGAGTCTTGCATACTGAAGAATAAGGAGAGAATAATAAGAGGACTCCAAAGCTAACTGACTAGACTATGACTAAAACACATGACAAGAAAATAGCTGTATTATATAGGTCATGAGAAGATCAAACTCATTCTGTTTAAAGCTGTGTTCTAGGGATGCTAATCACTCACAGCTGTTGTCCAATAGTCTGTGATTAACAATTTTAGGATTATGGAAAAGGAAGTATAAAGTTTATGAACACAACTACATTACAAATAGTTCCAAAACATTTATAGTCATTCTTCTGTCCTATACGTGCTTACAGAGAGGGTTTTGTCATTGAGTCAAAAAATGTGGGTGGCTTATGTTATCGAAGCAAAAATTTTAATCTACAGTTTAATCACCAGTTTAGCATTTCCTGCACTCCAGTTGGTCTGTGGACTGGGCTGAACATCCTGGGAAGGTTTTCTCTATGACTCACATCACTACAAGCCCAGTCACAAGTGGCCTCAGTTTTCAGGGGTGTGTATATATATATGTATCTCTGTATTTCATTTTTTTAAAGTGTTTCAGCTGTAAGGCATATTGATCAGATCCCCACACTAGTTTTAGATAAGCAGTTTCAAAATATATGTAGAAAGACATCAAATATATCAAAATATATATAGAAAGACATTGCTGTTATTTTTAAAAAGAATAATTACTCAAGAGGACAGAGTGCCTCTTGCCCTTTACGTAATGTCATCCAAGCCAGCTGGCCAGCAGGGTACAATGCAAGGTGGGCATTTCTATAGGTCTCTCTAAAGGACGCAAGTGAATAATTGCTGTGGTGAAGCTAAAGTAACCCAGCAGGAGAGGCTGGGTTACACAAAATGACAGCAACCTCATCAAGCCACGATAAAGTAACTTTTTAGTATCTTAAGATCTCCACAACAAGATAGTGGCAAAAATAATTGAATAATTAATTTTAGAAAGTAGCTACAGGTTACCAAATGGCACAGCATATGACTGACTAGGGTAAGTAGGCATGTTCAAAGCTAAAACTTAAGTGTTAATTTTATATTCCATTTGAATTACACCAGAAGTAATATACTGTGCCAGTTTAAACAAGCAACAAAACCACACCAAAAGCAGCACACAACACCCCCCAATAACACTTAAAGCCATATTCTACAACCATGTTAACAAACTTTTATCGCCATCTAGAACTCATGTATTTGTTTTCTCTAAGTAACCTGGAAACAAATAATTTTTGCGATTCATACATATACTAGCAACATTTCTGGAAATCAAGTTACAGGATCTTTTGCCACTCTAAGGTGAAGATCTACCTTCAATAAGCCAATTTAATGTTGTTTCAGTAATCCTACCCCTATTTTGTATTCATAATTGGTAGCCGAGACATGTACAACAGAAGTTAGCAAGTTATGTCAAAAATACTTTATTAAGGACACAGTTTTAGAAATATCAATGAAAACTGGGTAATTTTACATACCTTATTTTTTGTTGAGCTATTACAAGGCAGAAATCAGATGTCAAAGAAAAAAAATAGATCAAAAAATAGATCTGAATACAGGAAGAAGGCTACTCAGAACAGCCATTATACAGCTTGGCTTGTTGGACATGGGAGGGTGAGGTGTTACTTTATTTCTTAGTTTCATTTAATTTAAACACAATTGGTCAAGTGCATAATTCTGGTGCTCTTCCAAGAAAAAGGAGAAAACAGACTTCTATAATTAAACTAAACTCTTCAAGAGGAGAAAAGTGTAGCAATTAGTCTGTAAGACTATACAAGTTTTTTTATTATTCTGTAAGATCCACCCTGCTATACTGTATCTCCAAGCTAACATGCTTTTGCAATGAGGATGAAAGTGTCACCTAAGAAGTTATTTGCTGCTATGCACTACAGTCAGAAATCAGGGCTCTGTGCAGACATTCACGATGTCTTCCAGTCCCCCTTCTTTCTTTCCCTCCCCAGATTTTCATTATTTCAAGTTAACAAACAAGTTAATTGGGTTAAAACGACCAAAGAGAGCACTTGGATGGTAATATACCTTCTTGTTTTATCTTTCCTTTCTTATACTTACATATTGAGATGCCTTCTGATCTGGGGACTTGTCCTCCATCACTCCTACAGCAGCTGAGGCGCCTCTGTCACCATTCTTCACATTACTCTTCTCAGTAGCTCTCGTTTCCACCTCACCAGGGAGCTTGACATCTCCTACGCCAAGCGCCTCGTTTTTGTACTTCTTCACAAACTGTTCCATCTGCTTAACTTCATTGGGGGAGAGCTCGTGGCATTTTGAAGGATCCTGATCATGAGCAGGCAGCTGCTTAGCCAACTGCTTCTTCCTGTACTGTGCGCCTTCCGAGCCAGCAACAGGCTGCTTCTCCTTTGGTAGCATCTGCATATACTGCCTAGCCTGAACCAGGAGGAATTAGATATCAGATGCCACTTCGACTATAGACCCATCCTTTTAAGCAAACATGCAACTATAATCATCTCTACTGTTGTTAGCGACAGTCAAATTTGTCAAAAACAAGGTTCTTTCCAGAAACATTAAGCTCCCAAAATACAGTAGATGGAGATAAAATACAGCAGATGCATTAATTGGCTTCTTCCCAGAGTAAGAGACAGGCTTCCTTTTAAGCCTTTTACGGAATACAGTTATTACTTCTCAGAGTAAACAGTAATTAACATTTACACAGCACCTTGTCTCTTCAAAGCTACATAAAACTACTGATCATCAGTAGAGCTTTAAAAAGTAAAAGCTGAAGTAGTTTGCCTAGGGCACACAGCCTATTGCAGAAATAATTCTAGCTAAATAAAGAAAAAAGCTCTAATTTTAGAAAAAACAAGAAGCCGCCTAAAAATCAAAGTGGTAACTGAACATTAAGTAACAGTCGATTTAGATGCACAAGGTTTGATTAATTCACTGAAAAAGGATATTTTGAGAGGTAGGTCAGAGAAAATGATTCCGGCACGGATCACACAACACTGCAGTACAGTAAGTTAACAATCAAAGTTTGAAAAGTGAAGTAAAACCCTCAGAAGGCTATCTACCATCTCATCTACTGCAGCTGAAAACATACTGGAAGGGAGTTGCTCTTTTAGATGTCAACACTGACCTTGTTCTTACCATATACAGTAAAAGCTATATGCAAGACTGAGCGTTCCCCTTAACTTTAAACAATGACATAAATTGTTGTGGGGTTGGTGTTTTTTTTTTTTTTTCTTTTAAGCACACACTCCATGCAAATTTTTCAAGTGTACTAAAAAAAGGCAGGTTAGAGAAATTGTACGCCAGGGACTTAGCAGATAACGCTTAATCCTATCTATTAAAAACCACCTTATCTCCCCAGTTCTCGAGAAGTTCCATAGACAAGCATCCATATCTGCAAGATGACACAGGCAAGATTCATTAAACAGGCAGCATATTTTCAATTTTGAGGAGGAAGAAAAGGAGAGGCACACACAGAATGACTACAAGAGGCAAATTTATCTTTCCGGTAAGCTCTGCTTCTCTATCTCCCATCAATGCCTGCCTTGAACATGAAGAAAAAGTGGGTTGGACTTACAAGTGTCTGATTCTGAACAGGAGGAGCCCACTCATAAGTCACAGTATTGATGGATATGTTCTTCTTGGCTGGCACCGGATTAGTCAGTATCATTACATTGCGTTTATACATGGGAATCCCATCATTCTTCAGCTTTGCAATAAGGGTTGTGTATTTTGTATCTTCAAAGAGCTTTCCCACTTTCCGATCTTCCTCATTGCTTGTGAGGATATCATGCTCTTCCTGGCCACATTTGCAGTTGCGGCATATTTTTCTGAAATTTAATGGAAATAGCAACAAAGTTACAGTCTCAGATGAAAACTACACCTCACACCACCTGCAATCCTAGTAACATAGACACTGGGAGCCCAAACCCTTGTTTTCAGTGCTTTGATTAGGGAATATACAAGTTATTCTGCAATGTCTCAAACACCTCTTGAGGATATTCTTTCTTTCTCCTGTTGTATTATTTACATTTTTTGTTCAGAGATTATTATCAGATAGATATCTTTTAACTACACGAACACATTTTGAATATGATGCTATATCATTCCTTCAGTTACACCTCAGTACTGGTCACACACATACATGTCCATTATCACCCACCTACCAGATTTATTATGGGTACTGACCCATGAGTTAACTTAAATGCACCAACATGGTACCCCCAGAAGTCATTTATTTGAGCTTTTAGTTTTTCACGCTCTTTATACACTCAAAATTACACACACTATACTATTTTCTTCATATGCCTTTCACTGTATGCATGATATTTGCTTATCACTGGGTTACTATCAAGCGGAAGCAAATATTTCCCAGAAAGGAAAAAAATGCATACAGCCATATATACAGTGTAATTGCACCGAGTTCTGTTCAAAGTTCAGCATTTAAAAGAGAAGATGACAGAAAAGTGAAAGGCTTATATGGACAAAGTCTTTCAAAGGGCTCTGAACCAAGTCAGAGGTACTCTGGCACAAGCTGTACAGAGAATTTTCACAGATAACATCCTTAAAAGGTAGAAGGCTTTACTTACTTAGATAGAAAGGGTACTCTTTCATATACAACACATTTGAACTCTTTTTGATTAAGAGGTATTAGATAGCAATTTATTACCTTAAGCATAATTAAACAATTCACATATATTAAACAGAACCTTGGATTAGACAAGCTAGTTTACTATTTATTAATGGCTTCCCCAGAGCTTCAGTTCAAAGCAGTCAGCCACAATCTATGGAAATTAGCGAAGCTGGAGGTTAACTAGAAGTTCTTATTATAGACTAAGAAAACAGATCAAGCTTCCGAATCTCTAGAGTTTGAAGAAGAATGAGTAATATTCTAATGTTGTTCTGCATCTTGCTTTCTAAAGTCTTGAAGGCAAGACACATACCTTTTCTTAAAGCACCTGCCAGGTACATGACAAGAACATGCCATGATTACAGCAGGCCCATTAGGTGATGGGAAAGGAAGGAAGGAGGAGAACCGGCACGTAACTGGTCATGGGAAGTGATGCACAGCCAGCCCCAAAGATATGCACTACATACGTAGACCAGTTTATGGTGTAGGGTACTAGCATTTCGGTGTGTGATAGAAGCTGCCCTGGCCATATGATTAAACAGCAACCATGAGTTACAGTAATCTAAGTTATGAAGCCCAATCCAAATAAAAATAGCTAACTCTGCAATAGAAATGAGCCACTCTAAAAATAATAAGCCAAATAAGAATGTTAAGCAGAACAGACTCTGCTTTGCAACACATAAAAACCTAAAGAGATCAATAATTGAAATAGGCTCTGACAGCTTGCATGACTTCCAACTCATATGCACAACAAGAAAGATGCACAGAATTTCAAAGCTGATACTTACCTGGATACCTAGTAAACACTAAGCACTTTGCAGTTTCCCAGCTTACTACAACATTCAAGAATGAACTAGCATTGCCCATTAAGACTCAATGCTGTACTATGCATCACAAGCACTCACAATACAAAACTTTGCAGGATCTTCACCATCAGTCTACATGAGTCCTTTACCTAGCCAATACTTAGAGACTATTTAATATGCTAACAAAGCAATTTATATTCACTTAGCTCATCTTTGAGGGTGTGCATGCACATGATTATACCTTATTACCAACTCTCAATCACATCTTCTTTGAGATCTAATATTAGGTGACAGAATCAGACCTTACTTTTTGCAGGTTTAGTTCATTATTAGATCATGACCATCAGGCAGCTATATGCCTCACAGCACACATGCAACTTGAATTCAAGCAGTTAGTCCATTTGAACAATAGTTTACCAGATATTTCCTTCACTTTTTTGACTTAAATCTTCAGCAATAGTAAGCCCCAGCTTTAGTCTTGTTTCTTGACAGGATGTGATCTAATAACGTTGGTGACCAAACAGGCATTCTTAGGTAACCTGCACAGACTCATGCAAGTAAAGTACAGTCTTGCTGTCCAGAACTGCTCTGCTTGCAAAACACAACTCATTAAGAACAATTCATATTGTTGTACTGCCTGTGTGGTCACAAAAGCAGTGTGACAGTTTGTATAGCTCTCTCCACTCTGTACAGCATCCAACTGCAGCAAAGCAGCATCAACAGCCTGCAGAGACTGGAGCCAGCCCCAACAAGCCCCAACATTCTTCCCCTGAGAATTTCACATGGTTTGAAAAAGCCACAAGGGCACCTTTATTTTTGCTCATGCTACGTTATGAAATTGTGTCTTTATTTTCTAGTAGCATTCTCTCAGAATGCAGAACATCTTTGAGATCCTGTTTCTGTTTCCAAGTAGAAGAGCGCCCTGACTCAATTGCTTTTATCATCCTCAGTCCCACCTTGAAGGCTTAACATGTTTTATTTCAGTATCCTTGAGAGAATTTTTTGCTGTTGTTCTAACAAACAGATGAACAGATCCTTGCAAAGAAGTGAAAGCACACAACTTGTCCTCAGGTCCTTCCTGGGTCCCACTGTGAAGACTAACATAAAACTACTGTGCTTTATACTTGGATTGAAAAGAATGAGATACTCGCTAATCTCTCCCCACCCCAGAACTTACTTAAATTAAGAACTTGACTGTGTACGTTTCAGTCTACTGTTATCTCCCTGCTCTTTCAAGATTAAGTGAATGACTCTTTGCCTTCATGGAGTTTGCAAGAAGCTGTCAACAGGGGCTACGTTACAAAATTACAAGTGTAGAGGCCCTGGCATCAGACCTTGTCCATAATTAAGTCTCCAAATGCAGCAGAAAACAATCCAGAAAGAATGTGGAGAATGCTGAGTCACAACTGATGTCAGCATATCTCTGAGTCGAAGGAAAATCCCCGAGGCTGTTACCATCTCCCCTGTTCCCTAAGGCTCCCCTGGATCTCAGCCACATGAACATGTCTGTACACTGCTAACAGCCAAAAAAAAAAGTTTCCTGTCCTGATTTATAATCCCTTTTCTTGAATAATTTCCAGTCCTAAAAGGTATCCAGTTGACATTTACACACATAACTCTTCCTGCAGAGTACTGTTTACAATTTAGTCATATCTTCTTCTACTAAGTCGCCACATCAGAGTCCTGTTCATTAGTCATTGTCCCTTCTGCAGAAGGGATACGGCCAATTACATCTACTTAGAATAGATCAACCGGTCATTTCTTTGACTATGATACAGCTATCTTACTGAAACAACCCTGCCCCATTACCTCAAACTTACGCTTCAGAAGTCTGTCTGATAACTGATGCCTAATTTTTATCTTTGGTGTTAAAGCGAACACCTCACATGTGCCAGGAAAACCAGTTCTTATTATATACACACACAGACATATATATAACACATGTATATGTATAGACTTAAATTTATCTCCTTTGGCTCTATCAAGAAGACAGTGAGAATTTCTTGTTTGCTCCATCTGCACTGTCAAAAAGATTTTCCCTTCACTTGATGGCATTCAGCAAGATCCCTGCTGAAGGAGGTATCTAGGGACTCCTGCTTATGTGCTCACAGCTCTCAGGACTTCAGCAATGGAGAGAGGTGTTCCTCCAGCCAAATCTCAGCAGTTTGGGAAGCTTTTACCATTGAAACCACGGAAGATAGGGAGGAAGCTTCAATATTTGTGGAATTAAAAGTTGCATATCACTGTAAAAGACTGATTTAGTAGATTGTGTCTTGCTTCCAGGTCTTGGGTGGGTAGAAACAGGAGGAAGGAAGGTATGCAGATTCCACCCTCTCTTCCAAGCTGGTGAATTCCAGTGATGTCTACTGACAGCAAGGATCAAAGACTTCCAGTTCCTTTTCCAAAACCAAATGTCAACCATCCTCCTGCTGTTCTATGTTTTGGTGTATGGAAAGGAAAAATAATTTGGATCATGATCCGTACTCCACTAGCTTTGCAGTGGCTCCTAGTGACAGGAGGTGGCAACTGTAAGCATAGAGAAGCCCGCACAAGTACCTAGCAAGTCCTGAGGCTTGTTTTTTCCATGCAGAAAGACTAACCTCTTCCTGTGGTTCCTTCTGTTATGTTTTCTTGCTATTAATGTGGCTATAGTACCCGCAAATGCTTTGAACTGTGCCTCAATACTTGCCTGTCAGCTGTATTATCAGAAAATGTTAAAGCCAACTTAAACCTCTCCCTGCCTTCCAGGGATTGTGTCTGTGCAGAGAAACCAGATGCTGAAAACGGTTGTTCCCAAGCATAAGATTCTTCTCTCCAGAAGCTTTTTAATATCTTGGCAAGCCACACTGGAGACAATTATCACTTTCCGGTACATACACGACCAAGATAAATCAGAACCTTCCCTCCTGCTTTTAGCAGCTTCTGACTCCTGTCCCACACCTCCCTCTAGTGGGAAACACATTCCCAAAGAGCAAACATTTATCCAACTGGCAGTCTCTTACAGCCAGCCTGCCCTGCTAATTTTGCAAGGGCAGTTTTGCAGTCTGAAAGAAGTTTAACACCTGCACTGAGAACACCCTACCTGCTGCTGCTGCTACACTTGGATGGAAGCATGATTCTGAGGACAATTTTGAAAGCAAAAGCTATTAACACACTAAGATAAATCAGGTAACGGTTCACTGTTCAGCTACTGCTGTTGACCATGGCTCTTATGTTCATTTTGTGTTCAGCTCACAACATTAAGGCTTTCAGAACTTCAAGGTTTAAGAAAAAATTTTACTAAAGGCTTTGTTTACCACCATTTCTATACTAGCCTAAAATTAACAGTTCTGCACCTATATAACCATGCCACACCCTGTGCCAAGAATTATAGCCCAAAGTGCTTAACGTGCACTTGCCACCTCAGAGGAGGTATTTTCCAAGCACTCTCAGTATAGAGAAGAACGGTGTAGCAACTCCATGTAAAACCCTGCTACTACATAGGTACACTTGGATTTTTTTGGTGCACCTTCCAATCTGACTCCCCAAAGGCAGAACTGAGGCTCTTTTGTATGGAAACACAGAAAGAGATTATATCTTGGCTCTTTGAGGTACATCGGAGTTTTCATATATCAGACCAAGAATTACATGACCTGCGGAAGCTCCTCAGCTGCACCCAGGAGAGGGCAGTGTCACCCTTACACAGACCACAGCAAGGACTGCAGCCTGCAAATGCAACTGCTGCCTCACTTACTGTACTGGATCTGGCTCCTATGGAGGTAACTTTCTTCGTAATGCCTGTATGGTGCTGCGCTTTGGATCTGTGGCTCAAACAGCCTTGAGAGCACTTGCTATTGCTGAGCACTTCTGGCACACTGTCAAGGTTTCCTCTTTTTTGGACTCTGCCCCCACCTCAGCAAGTAAGCTAGGGGTGGGCAAGAGGCTGGGAGGGAGCACAGCCGACTGAAATTGGCTAGAGGGATATTCCATATATACTATATAACATCATGCTCAGCAATAACAGGGATAGAGGATGAAGAAGGCAGGGTTTCTGACTTCTAAAGTGGACACTGCTTGGAGACTGGCTTGACATTTGTCTGCTGGTAGGAGGTGGTGGGTGACAGACTTTGCATCACTTGCTCCACCCCTCACCCCACCTTCCTTCACCTATTAAACTGACTTTATTTCGACCCATGAGTTTTCTCACTTTTGTTCTTCCTTTTCTTTGCCCTACTCTGCAGTGAGGGGACAGGGAGTGAGCAGCTGCGTGGGTGCTTGGCTGCTGGCTGGGGTCAACCCACCACAGTCAATCTTTCCCCCAATGTGTAACAGTTTCTCTAACTACAATCCCTACTTCAACACCCATCTTTTATAGATGAGTAACAGTGAAATTAGTGATTAAACTTGAGGTGATTTTGATCATTCATGTTATAAAGACCATATTTTGTCCACTTGTGCTACAGTTCGCTTTTACTTAAAATAGTTACAGATTTCAAGGCTAACATGACTAAGTGAAAAAGTATTTGGGATCCATCCCTTTCTGTTCAAGTGGTAGATGCCCAAAATCTCACGCAAAGCATACTAATGTATTTTTCCTTTGAAAACTGTTTACACAAAACTGATTTCAGACTTCAGATTCACAGCCTTACTGTCCGCAGCAGCAGCTCAGCTGGAGAAACACCTATTTTCTAATCCATTCTTGAATTGCCTCAATGGCTAACTTTCCAGCTGTTTCAGAGGTATGTGCCACATTGATCTGACACCTAGACGATGCTTCTCAGACTTCCAGCCACCTTATTTACCTGTTCTATCCTATGTAGATCCAATTTCCAAATTATATCTTAATCTTAACTAAATAGCTACTGTTTTTATGTCTTCTTCTAACTTACTCTTTAATTCTGTCTACAAGCTCTTGCTTTCCAGGAGAGACAGTGCTCTGACAAGCTATGTATTCAGGACCTGGCACAATGAGCCCTAACCACAGGAGCACAGTGAAACATGCATAAAGAAAAACACACACAAAAAGCTCCAAATACACACATAGAACGGAAACATGTTATAACTTGGTAATCATGCTATTATGTCACTAAATCACTTCAGGCATTTTATTTCTTTTTATCCCGACTTCTTTCCTGTTAAAGAATAAGCTCGGAATTACAAGGTCTAACAATGGGAACTAAGAAAAAGAGGACAAAAAGGAAGAGTTGAGAAAAAAGTTAACTGGACTAATTTATTTTTTTTCTCTCCCACTTGTGATTTCCCCATCTATCACACTGACTTGAGAAAGCTTTTTGTTCATAGTAGGAAGTGACATTTCTCATCTAGTCATGAATAAGCAACACTATTTACTCCTGCAAATTTTTTATTCTGTTTCAATGATTTACCCCCACACATTCACTGTGCTCCGTTTTATTTCCGTACCTCTACAGGAGTTCCCTCAGTGACTGAGTCCATCTTTTCATAAGTTAATAATTTCTTTTATGTTTAGACGATGACATTTATTCATTAGTGTACTACCACTTTGTGCTCCATGTCATTATTTGTAAATTGTTTCTACAGCTACATATTACAAATGCATATCCCCATCAACATATATCAAGTTTTTGCTGTGGTGTGTTTGGTTATTTTCTAACCTGAGTCTCAGTTGCAGTTAAATACTTGGGCAAAGTAGTAAAATCTCCTAGGCCTTATCTGCACCTGATGCTACTATGGCCGGGATAGAATAAAGACTACCTTAAAAAAAAAGCCCACGAAAGAAAACCCTACTGCAGATACAGTTTTGACTGTAGCTAAATAGCACTGGTGAAATGTAATTGTTTTTATTGCTAGTGTGTGCTAGTGCTACTAACAATTATTTATTTTTATGTCCTTTCAAGGCTGTTCCCTTTGAAACAGATTTTGTTTTAAAAAAATCAGAATCACTAAGCTACATCAAAAACCACACCCAGTATAAACAGTGAATTGGGATAGCTAGATGCATACATTAATATACATCTTGTTTCAGTAAAACAGGAAAGGTCTTAATGGAATACAAAGTTTATGCAGAAGTCACAGCATAGACTATTTACTGCTACTATCATCAGCTCTTACTGGTTTAGGAACAGCGTATCATCCAAGGCCACATACTATCTAACTAATTTGAATTTATGACACCTTTTCCCCCTTTAAGTCACTTGTAGATGTATACAGAGTTTCAGTATCTTTTCAACATAGATAACTTTACCTAAAATCTCAGATCAAAGTTACATATTTGGTCACAAGCTGAGAAAGAATTTTATTACTGAGATAAAGCACACTTCTTCCCTGTCATCTCTCTTACTGTAGGGCTAGAGATGTTTGTATAAACCTACTTCAACTGTTTATTAAGCTAAAGCAAACGCTTCAGTAGAAGTACTACCATTGACTTCAGTGCAGCTGAAATGGATGATCATAAGTGATTACATAGTTAAACACTCTGTTGCAATGCAGCTGAGAAGCCCTGGCCCTGAACCTAGACACAGCTTCTTTAAAGCATCTGAATAGTTTAACTGAAAGAGAGAACAAAAGCTGTTACTTACTCATTTGCATACATGTGTTATGATCCGCAGTGCAGAGTCACAGATTAAGAGACATCTGGTGTCACTTACCTCCAGAAATGAAGCTCAAATCCTTCACACTTATCCTTGCATTTCAAGCAGGGGGCACCAAATCCTTGCTCGTGGCCCAAGCCCATCTGCATACAGAGCAATATGACTACAGTCAGCTTCAAGAAATATGCCACATGAATGATCTTATGGCTGCCTTTATAATCTACAATCCACAACTAAACCAAAAGATTAAGCATTTGACAAAGCTGACATCAGGACAGTATTTTGGGGTCCACTCACCTTTCCATTGTACCTACATAAGCGACGGTGTTCGCACAAGCCTTTTCACAGGTTTGAACTAGCAGGCCAAAAGTCAGCCTTAGCCAAAACCAAGTATTCTTCTGGTGACTTGTCCCCCCAGCCCAGCTCACTGTGCAAGCTTCTCACCAGCAAAGAAACAGATTCTTCGCAGCCCGCCCTCAGGTCTGTGACTGTGAAACCACAGCAAACAAGGACCTCAAGTTAAAGGCCATTTAATCCAGCTGCCAGGACAAAGTGATTTGCAGCATATGACTTGGCAAAATACACGAGATCAAGAAACAAACAGATCCCACATTTACATGCACTAACCCGGGCATCTGATAGGAATAAAGAAAACATCTAAGTGATTTGTCTCATATTTCCGAGTATATTTGACATGCCTGATAGTGATCGAGAGCAGAACATACCCTTTTACAATTACATTTCAGCCAGACTAATACCAGCTTTCTTTCCGCAGAGGAGAAACAGCACAGTTAGCGAAAGCAATGACCATAAGTGATATGCAAAGGGTTTCACTGGGAAAATATTAGAAGGGCAGACGACCAGCTCATAATGCAGAGGAAATACGTGAGAACATTAAAAAAACCAGTGCAGAGTAAAGGCTGGGTATTCACACAGTATATCAACACATCAGCAAATTTAACTGAGGAACAGCCACTGGAATTTCGAGATGAAAAACAGACACCAAGCACCATAACTTATGCATCCATATAACACAGTAAGTTTAGAATGCCGCACTCCAGCTCTTTAAACCTTTAGAGAATGCTGCTCTTAAATCACACGGGTGAAGGACAATGGAACTGCGGTCACAGTTGGGTGTGCAGGCTCATGCCCAGCAGGCAAAGGTGAACCCATCCCCACACGCCCAACCACTGCTCCAGCAGCATGAGGGGCACTCACAGTTAGCTGTGGGTAGACGCAGTGGGACAGACGGTCATTGCAATGGAGACGGCTCACCTCCAGTTTGGCTTTCACCACAAATAGAAGGCGAGCTAGAGCTGACAAGTTCTGGTACTAATCTTAGTTCCGGCAACAATAACACAATGCCAGGGTTAATGAGATGTGATACAATTTTATTATTAACGAGTTTGCAATTTACTCTGAGAAGTCATACCACTATTGTTGTACGTACAAGGATACAAACAGCTCAACTTTCAATTTGTTTCTGTCCAAAATGAAGGAACAGATTATTCACAAATGACTTGCTCAACACAACGCACGTAATAAGATGCAGGGAAGACCATGCTTTCAGTTATTTTATAATTTGAAGGATCACTGCCGCTGAGGATATTACAAGAAAACTGTCCTGCAGATTATGGGCTATTTAGGGAGAAGAGATACTCTGGCAGCTATTAAGCTACTGCTTGCAACTGCATGGGTAGGGGGACATGAACTTATTTCTTCCTTTCTTATCTGGAAGAAGAAATACAAGCCTGCTGTGATCATGGTGACATCTTTATCAGCCTAATGGCTCAAGAAATTCACTTTCTAGAGGCACTAATCAGAAGCCAGACCAGTAGACCATCTAAAATAAACATAACTTTAAAGATTAAGTTATCTTTCATCAACTACCTTTTTTACTATGTTGGATATATAAAGCTAACAGGTGAACAGAAGTTCATCTCCACTGAAGATGGGTGTTTATAGGGGTCTTCTCATCTGGAATCCAGAGCCCCACCATACACACACTGTACCTCATACACACACCCCGTATGTCAGAAAAAAAAAACAACTTAAGTGCTCTTGTCAAGTCACACGTGAACATAACAAAACATTGGCCAGGATGTTCTCTGAAGACAAAGAGGAAGCTAAAGCAACACAAAACAACCGCTTTTTTTTTTTTTTTCTCCAGGACAGGTTGTTTTTCATTTGGGGTTGGTTTTTCAGGTTTTTTGGTTGGTTTTTAAAATCATCCTCCCTAATAAGCTGCTAAATTTAAGATGTGCTTGCATTGCCCTCAAAGAAAAAGTCAACATTAACCCCTTCTCTCTAGCTGCTACTTCAGCTACAAACTGGCATTCCTTTTTTATGCTTGGGCTCTGCCCTTCTTTGAAAAGAGGGGAAGAGGGAGAAAGAATAATAATAATAATTTCATTAGTGTTGTAATTAGGAGGCTTAGAAACCTAGGATCACTTGTGTATATACAGTGCTATTGTAAAGTACACAGAGGAATCGCCATAACATTTTGAGAATTCCCAAAACAGAATCTGAAATGCAAGTAAGAAAATGAAAATGGTTTTGCATTTTTTTTAATATATTTTTCATAAGCATCCTAACATTTAAGGGTTTTTTTTTAAGCTAAAAATACCTCTCCTGAAGAAAATAAAGGAGACGAAATGTGTGCTGTTTAAATGCTTCACTTAAAACATGCCCCCTCTCCAGACTAGACAACAACCAGCCAGCCTACTTGCATCTTCACAACCAGCAGTCTCAGTGCAGATTTCTTCAGAAACACAGGATTCCACGTTCTTTTCCCAGTAATAAAGAGCACACCATTAAGTAAACGCTTATGCGGCTTGAGACAAATCAGATTTAATTAGCAAATGAGATAGACTTGTTTTGAAACGCATTTCTGTTTGCTGTGAAAGAGAAAGAAGGGGATAACCTTTCTAAATGCAATGTCTGGTCACCTTATGGGAAAGGTTTAGCTCAAAACTAAGGAGCACATCAAGAAATGAATTAGACGTGATTCCAGATGCAGGCACAGCCTCTGCCTTTGTTCTGACAGAGAAACTATGTGGCTGCTCGCCAAAAATAAAGATATAAAATAACAATAGCACACCATACTTTTGAGTTTGACTCTATCTAAAGTCAGCACAAATCAAATAGGCCTTCTCAGTGCTGTAACAGCACCTGCTTCAGTGGTAAAAAAGCATCAGCCTCAGAAGTGACTTTCCTCTTCAGCAGCTGATTCTGCTGCAATTTGGGAAATTCAGTGAGCCTAAAGCTGCAGTGTGCTTCTTCATTGGTGCCACCTACTTTTACTCCGCATGCCTTCCAAAGGACATGCCCGGCTCTGTGCTGGAGCAGCCAGACACAGAGAGAGCTGAGCGCACACTGGAACGGGAATGCATGCCTGAGAACAGGAGGGAATCCATTTTCCCCATAAATGGAGTTATGGGAGAAACGGCACAGATAGGTCAGCTGAAATACTGCCAGAATAAAGTTGCTTCCTGTCTACTGCCATTACTTTTCATTTTACAGCAACAGCTATCCAAAACCATCTGGTATTACTAACATACCCAATACAGATTTAAGTAGTGCGAGTACGGAAGATGATATAAATATGACTGAGATCATCCCTTGCATGCTGCTTTCAAGATTAAGTAGTCCTCAAGTGCAAAGAATTTTAAATGGTTACAGCCAAGTGAGTATCAGTGAAAGACTTCCCCATTTCAGTTCAGACTGGAATCCAGTGTCAAAAGTTGGCTACCTTTACATTAAGGAGCCATAGGTAGAAGCTTACTGTCATCTTAAAAACCCAAATGGTCCAGTTCAAGTGTCTAATAGCTTGTTCAGATGTATAAGAGAAACAGAGCAGTCACTAGAAATAGTTTAAACCTGGGTTATCAGAAGTGTTTAGTGTTAAGTTTATTGAACATCACTGAGAATGAAAATTGAACAAATCTTGTTACTCCCTCCTATCAATTTAAATCACCTCACAAATGTTGAAGTCCTGCTTCATTGCAATTTTAGAATACTAATTTCAGAATTTGTGTTCCTGTAAATACAGCAGACTTCAGAGCATCAGACAACAAAACATTTCCTACGTGGGAGAAAAAAAATAAAAAAAATAAATAATGGATGCAAATAGACTATGCATGTAGAGGTAGATAGCCAGTTTAGTCTGCAGACCAATACAAATGCAATTATGTTGTCAGCTACGGTTTCTCTTACGTGTAAAATACATGCAAGTTCAACAAGTTTGTTCCTACCTGGAATGGACTGTGACACAGACCACAGTGCGGGTTAAAAAATAATGTTGTGATGAATGGAGGAGTAGCTTTTTAATAGTTAAGAGTGTAATGTCACAGAACTCAAGATTATTGTTGACAGTTACAGGAAAAACAAAGATAAGGCTTAAGAAATCTTAGATGAATTAAAACATAAGACAGAGCAGTAATTTTTAAAGTTGCCTACACTTGCTTTTAATGAGCATAGATCATTTTAAGTTGAAAGGGCTCTCTGGAGGTCACTCAACTGCCCACAAAGAGGAACGAAATCAGATTTGCCCAGGGCCTTGTCCAGATGCAGATTCAACAACTTATTACAGTGTTGGACCACACAGAGGAAAGAAAACCTATACATTTAATCTGAATTTCTCACATAGCAGCTTCTGTCCACCATCTCTCATATTGTCACTGTACTGTGACTAGAGCTCAATTCTGTGTTTCCTATTCCCTCCCACTAAGTATCTGGGCACAAATGATACAAGGAGTATCCTGACAGAGTTCCACTGCAAGTCTTCAATTATTTTAATAGTTGCCGTTTAATAGTCATCACACCCAGCACAAATACAGCCCTTGAATAAAGTCAGCTGCTCTGACCTTCCTGCCCCTTTGCAAAACCAACCCCAGTGGTAAGGAGAAGGTAAAAGAGGAATCCATAACAAAATGCAGAAGCTCTACTTGGCATTTCTAGGTCTCCCTCCCACAAGATTTCTTTTACCTCCTCAGTCCCACCAAAAGACCAGAGCTAACTCAGGTCTTGGCTCCTTTTGCTTCCTCCCCCAAAGGGGACTCCTGTACCACCACACAGGTGAGCTGTATTAATCTTTCACCTTGACACAGACAGTAAGACACAATACCAGTACTCAGCCTCTGCAGAAGATCAGAAGTCCTTCCACTGTGTGACACCCCTCTGGAATTTGAAAGATTGCGGCTGTACAGTGAGAAAGTTGTCACTAGTGGGCTGCGATAATTAACAGTGAGCCCCAGAATAGACTCAAATCCTTATCACTGTCCATTTTGCAGATCTGTCATGTGCCTTTGGGTGCTCCAATGTCAGAAGTGAAGAGATCCATACTAAAGCTACTCTTGGATTTAGCATAAAATGCCAGGGATCTTCTGGTTTGAAAGTTACGTAACTGTTGATCCATTTGCATGTTTCAGGGGTCACATAAAGTGATATTGTCCCATTTCCAACGTAGGCTTGAAAAAACCCCCTATATAGCACAACAAAATATATTTCTAGCATATCCTAATGTACCGTAGGAATTTCCAGAAAAGTCAAGGTAAAGCCAAGTATGCATAAAAGCCCCCTCAAAACTGTGAGAACAGGACACATTAGAAGTCTCAGGTGCTGTGCATGCTTTATTGATGAGACCTGATCTTGTATCACTATTTTCTGTGCCAGCAGAAAATCTTATCTAGTCTAACAGAAAAAAATGGAAATTAAAATAGCTTACAGCATTTAAACTTTTAAAACAGAAGAGCTATATTATTTCTTATGATTCCAGAATAAAAAAACCCAAACACAAAGACATGATTATATCTGGACAATGTTTTATAAGATTCTACAGACAGTGTAGGAGAAGAGAGGAAAAAAGTTTAATTTGTAGTGAAGAGCAGTAGCCCACGGATCATTCTGCATTTGTTATTATTTAACATGTCTATTAAAATTGATGGCAAGTCTGCCATAGTTAGTTTTTTGGCTTTTTTTTCCCCTCCTCAAATATGCATTTAGATTTAGGGAAAAGTTGACTGGGATTACGATGTAGAAGCTTGGGTAAGGAAGTCCACTTGCACAGAAAGAAGGATGCCAGAAAGTGGTTGCATCCAAGAAAAAATATTTGAAAGATGATCCGGGCAGGATCAAACAGCTCAGAACATAAATATTTAAGACATTGCTACACAGTCTACTGTCAAAAGACTAACAGCTATTAAAGATATCTTAGCTGGATAGAAAGCAAGTGGTGTTTATTCACAAAATCCAGTATTACGCTAGCTAAGTTTGAATGCAGTTGACACGCACTGTAACACTATCTAAACCTCCAATACAGCACTATCCACCACCCAATGCTGCAGAGGCATTTTCACAATACTCATGTATTTTGTTTTGACATCAGTGCTCTTGCCCAGCTGCATCTTCTAGCATTAAGTTTTCAGAAGCAGACACAGAAATCTACATATTCACTTATTAGGATCTTTAGTCATGCAGGAAAATAGCTTTTTTTCAGCCAGTGCTTTTAGAAGCTGCAGCTACGTAACCTCAGACTGAAAACAATGTAGAAAGGGAGGGTTAGGCAGACTTTAAAAAACAAAAAGACCAGAAACACACATACAGCAGTACCAGAGTACAGTTACGTCTGATGCAATCTAGAATTGTCAAGACAGAAACCTCCTTGCTCCCTTAACACTTGACCCTAGGTAACAAGTGTGACAAGCTCTCATCTTCACAACCCTACTCTTCCTACAGGTCTCCAGAATCTAGAACCACCTCACCAACTCTTCATGTTAGTGGAAAGTATATATTAGGGTTGGGTTGTGGGTTTTTTTTTTTTTACATATACACCCTATATAAAACACATGTGTATGGTGTCTATTTCTATATTTTATATATATACACACACACCCCAAATATGCATATCTATTTAAAATAGACTGTAAAAATACAACCTTAACTAGAGCATAATATATATATTTACATCCACCCCATTAATCTGTAAACTCTGTATTTGCTAGGAAGAAGCCATTAATTTGCAAGAAGTGTCCCATATACTTCCTTGAGGCAGAAGAAACATGGTTTTAATCAACTTTTACCAATAAAATTTCTTTCACAATTGCTACTCATTATTATTATTTTACTTAGAGGAAAGGAAAAACACTTCCTTTTTCCAGGAACTTGCAGAAACAGATCTTTGTGCCTTTAATGACAGCATACTTTTAAGATAAAGTTAGTTAGTTTTCCATCTCACTGTTTAATTCTTGGCTTGGAATTATGCCATATTCAAGAAAGTTTCATCTGATCTTACAAGTCATGCAGCTCTGCATCCAAGAAGTCTCTTGGCTTGCTATTCAGGCATTTCTTTATATTTTATAGTCAAACACCTGGGGAGTATTTTCTCCAGAAAAAAAAAAGGTCAAGAAAGTTTAACTTAGCCTTGCCGTCTTTGCCAAGCTGATATCCGGGAATGACGGACAAGAAGTAACTAGGGGTGTGCCTTCAGACAGGTATTCTAGAAAACAATTCACATCAATATTTTGAGGGGAAAAATCCCACAACACATGCAGGAAGCATGTTAGCGGTTTCCTTGCTAACAAACCTGAAGTAGTTCCTCTCACATCTCCATACTTATTTTCATACTTCTCCTTGCAGGTAAAACTCACCCATGAACAAATTTGCATTTCCTCAATCTTACTATACATAAGGAACAGCAAAAAATATCTACTATTGTGGGTTTCCATGGCAGTAACACCAAAACAAACAGTGACCTCAACAGGAAGCAGAGGCCAGCAGATACTACTAAATCATCCTTTGCAAAACACAAAAGAGTTGACTTTACTCCTACACATACCTTATTCACTGTTCACTTATCAAAGAGCATTACAGTTGTTGACTTAATGATGTCTAAAGCACTTGGTTTGTTTTTCCACCATTAACAGAACAAACCAAGTCTCATGCCCATAGAAAAACCACACAGACGTTCCACATTGAAGAAGTTGCACCTCTTCCCCTTCTCTGTCGCAATCAAAGTTCCTTTAATAAAGCAAGCATTCTCCCGTGAAAGCTTATACAGAACAGACTCACTGCCAGATTCTTATTTTCTCTAGTGACGCATGAGACTGTGCTGCCAGCAGGACTGTAGAGCAGAACTGTGACCTACTGATTCATTTTACCAAGTTCATAGAGGTGACAGACAGGGCAGGAATCCAGACTAGTAGAACTTCGTTCTAACAGAGACTTCAACAAAAAGTGTTCAATCTTCATTTTCCCTATACCCTCAAAGCAAGGATTGAGAACACAGTGTGTATTGTATTTGGGATAATTAGTGGTCTGTTTGTTGCACAAGTACTTTTCAAGCTGGAGATACTGTCTTTAGGCTTCAGCTCTGTTGTGCAATCTCTTTTTATATACAGAGCTATCTTTATGGTCCTCAAATGCAACAGTAAGTCAAATTCCTCCCCCTCCCCGCCCCAAAAACAAAAAAAAGACAAAACTACAGTCAGCCTTGAACACCCCATTCCCTTTAAAGGGAGATTATAACAGACAGCATCAGATTTAGGATTCACAGAGTAGCTAAAAAGACTGCCTTGCAACTCTATTTTCCCCGCACTATTCACTGCTTGATATGTGCCTGAGTTACTTTATGTCTCCAAGCACCATGGCCTGACTATAAAAAAGTTACGCATTACTCCACATATATTCTCAGCGCTCACAATTCAGTCTGAAGCTTGTCTTTCTTGCAGACTGTGACTGTCGAGAACCCAGGATCCTGCTTACTTCTGACCAGTGTTCTAGGAGCTTCCTACCCAACAGGCAGGTCAGCTGCTCATTAGTCCTTCACATTTATCTTCATTTGCCAGGTGGTGAATAAGTACAAGTCACTACAAGATAAAAAGTTCAGATAAGGTAGCAAGCAGATTTTTGCCAAAGGACTCAAGTTATTTTGGCCCAGGGTGCAGTACATGAAGACGGGGTGAGAACCACAACGTGTACTTAAGTAACTCATTACTGATGATGGACTAAAAATCTGACAGGGACATCTCCACCTCAAGACAAGTTTCTCTTAAAGGCCAATTAGTTTACTGGTTTTGATAAACTTTCATGAAAGGTGGAAGAACACTCTGGGAAGTTTCCAGTAGAGAGGGAAGTTGACAAAAGAAGAGAGAAGTAAAAGATAAGAAAACAACCAGATTGAGAACAGGAATTAAAGGATGGCAATTGAAGACATGTAGCTATTGCAGAGTTGACGTGAACTGTTACTTATTCATTCCAGTGTACAAGATCTGAGGAAGTTTTGATTACAGTAAATATTGGCAGTCAGAAAAAGAAGGAAAGGATTTAGTACCAAACACACCGACACACAGCAAAGCTTCCCAGTTCTCCCGGCATTAACTTCTCACAGAACCATGTCTGTTCTCTTGGGAAACAAGCTTCACCCAGGTTATAGGAAAAGAAGGGGATGAGGAGATGTGAACAAGGGAGGGGAGACAGAGGAAGGACAGAAGTAGTTTTCTGAACACATGTACAGTAGAAACAGAGAAAACGTGAAGTTCTTCACATCATACACATCTCTTAGCAATATTAATATTAAAGCTGAACAGAATGGAAAATACAAGTTACTTTCTACAAACAGAGCTTTGCTGGTTTCTTTTGTGGCACTAGCTTCTATGTCTGTCTGAGCAGGTTCAGAAAAGTCTTTGTGAACCTTTGAGGTTGACGAAGGAGAACAGCAAAAGACAACCAAAGAAAAATATGACAAAAATAGTCAAATACACTTACCACACACACTCACCTACGTAACAACTACAGCACAATTTAAAGTAGCTGTTCAGCAACTACAAGTTCACTCAAACCAACAGTTGACTATCAGCAGAATTTCAGCAGTATTTCACAGCACATATTTATTTTCTCTTTAGATGGAGAAATTTGAACAGGAATGCTCTATCTTCCGCAAATATGCATCTCTCCCCTCTCCGGAGTTTTGAACTCTCATGGGAGTTCAAAAAACTTTCAGCGAACAAGCTCTGCAATTCTGTCAGCTTAAGTTTTAAATTGTGCTTCGAAAAATATAAGCAAATCTACTCAAGAAGCTTGTTTTCATTACATACAAGCAGTCACGCAAAGGAGACAACCCTGTGCACACAGATAGCTTCTGAAGACAGTGATAGTACTTAGCTAGACCCACCTATACCTAGCCCAGTGTTGACTGGGGATGAGATATGCAGTTTCTCCAAACGAGGACGCTCATCCAGGTGACATCATCACATGTTGTGACATCACTCTGAGAAAGCTGTGACTCAAGGCTAGCCTGCTTCAACAGGATTCTGCCCTGACTTAACAGGTAGCCTTCCACACTGTGCAACTACTTCTATGTTTGAGTCAGTTTCTAGCCTGTAAGTTGGCACAGCATACAGGTATACAAAAGTGCATAAGCATGCTTTAAAACAAGTTACTATCCTTAAATATAACAATTCCGAATACAAATCACACGTGTCCACATGTACAGATTTAGCCCATGTTCATATACAACACTCCTTCTGTCTTTATCATATAGTCTCGTAACAGTTACTATAAATAAGTTCTTAATAAAAGAAGTGATCGCTTAAGTGCTGCATTCAATTTGCAAAAGCACTAGAAGCACAGATCCAGAGGTGCGTCCCACATGAGATGAGCTTTACAGATGAAGTTTTAAATCGCGAGTGTCGGAAAGAGACCCAATGCAACTGGATCACTTACCACTTTCTGTTACCTATCCTTCACTCCTTGCCAGTTTGTCTCTAAACTAACTAGTCAATATACCTTTAAAAAAAAAAGCCCAACCAAACCCAAGTTTCTGTCTCCGGAGAGTAATCCGTACAAACGCTGACAACACACTTATAATGGGCCAGCCACATCAAACGTCGGAAACTGATCTTTAGCATATCTGCGAACAGCATTCTGGCTGCACACAACTATTAAGATTTCGGGGTTTTTCTGAGGGGACACGTTTTTACCTGACAGCAACGCTCGCACGATAGGATGGGGGTACCGCTTGGCGACCCAGGGAACAAACTGCAGCGCCTTAATTAGAGGAGGAGCTTTATTGTTCCGCTTGAGGCCGGGGCACCAGGAGGTCATTTCGGAGGCAGCTCCTCACCTTTTGGGATGGGGCGAGGGAGCCCGGGCGGCAGCAGCCGGGCGGCGGGA
>VYZM01023540.1:146139-161638 GCA_013398915.1 Dromas ardeola
GGGGAGCCCAGAACTGGACACAGTACTCCAGATGCGGCCTCACCAAGGCAGAGTAGAGGGGGAGGATGACCTCCCTGGATCTGCTGGCCACACTCTTCTTGATGCACCCCAGGGTGCCATTGGCCTTCTTGGCCACAAGGGCACATTGCTGGCTCATGGTCACCCTGTTGTCCACCAGGACTCCCAGGTCTCTTTCCACCGAGCTGCTCTCCAGCAGGTCAGCCCCCAACCTGTACTGGTGCAGGGGGTTATTCCTCCCCAGGTGCAGCACCCTACACTTGCCCTTGTTGAATTTCATGAGGTTTCTCTCCGCCCAACTCTCCAGCCTGTCCAGGTCTCTCTGTATGGCGGCACAGCCTTCTGGTGTGTCAGCCACCCCTCCCAGCTTTGTATCATCAGCAAACTTGCTGAGGGTGCACTCGATCCCTTCATCCAGGTCATTGATGAATATATTGAACAGGTTATGGTCATGGTCTTTCTTGTTCTCCCTGTCTGTCCCTGTGAGCCTTCAGTTCTTGAAACAGCAGCAAAGCAAAATGGTGGAAAAAAGTGCTGTAGCTTCATTGTTATGGCACTTGCTGGGAAAATCAAAGCTTCATTCAATCAGAAGACGAACTTGAACCTGTATTTTCCACCTTGTGGACAGTATTAGAGGCAGAAAGAGAAGGGGAGGGGAGAAGGCAATAAAAGAAATCCTTCTTCTAAAAGGAAAGAATGAGCTCTGCTTTGTTGTTTGAAAGAACTGAGGTAGGAGGAGGCTCTGTTTCCCAACAGGCAGAGATGTTTTCTATCAAGTATGGGGGATTCAGATAAGTTGGGAGGCAGCTGCTTGCTGACTGCAGTTCCTTTCTTGCTCAGTGCACTTTATGGCTTGGAACCTGTTCTGGATTATGGAACTGCTCCATGAACTCTATGTGCTTCAGGTGCCCTAGTATAGAAACCAAGCATTATAGTATGTGACTTTTAGGCTTTTAAGTCCTTTGCTGGATATAACTCAGAAACTATGTAGTGGAGAACAGAGCTAATTATTTAATCTGTCTCTGCTCTTTAGCACAAAATCAGTAGCTACAAACATGCCAACCTGAAGAAGGTTCCTGCATTATTAAATCTCTAATTGAAGTAAATTTACTTAGACCAAAAACCCCCAACACTTAGTCAAAATGTATCATAAATTATATTATAAATAAATTATAAACATTGTAACAGAAAAAATGCTGAGATACACTTCTTGTTCTTTGAAAAGTTTATTGTACAGTAACTTTCCATAAATATTCATTCATGGATGAATAAAGAGCTCCTGGCAAAACTCAAACATAAAAAGGGTGTGTACAGAAGGTGGAAGCAGGGACAGGTAAACTGGGAGGAATATGGAGGCAGCGTCCGAGCATGCAAAGACATGCTTTGTCTTTGCACACCTGGAGTTGAACCTGACAAATGACGTCAAAAGCAACAAGAAGGGGTTCTTAAGTACGCAAGTAGCATACAGAAGAGTAGGGAAAATGTGGACCTACTGCTGAATGGGGCAGGGGCCCTGGTGACACAGGACATGCAAAAGGCTGAGGTACTGAAAGCCATCTTCACCTCAGTCTTTACTAATAAGACTGGCCTTCAGGGACTGTAGCGACAGGACAAGGGGTAACGATTTTAAACTGAGAGAGGGGAGATGTATATTAGCTATCAGGAAGAAATTTTTCACTCTGAGGATGGTGAGGCACTGGAACAGGTTGCCCAGAGAAGTTGTGGATGCCCCATCCCTGGAAGTGTTCAAGGCCAGGCTGGATGGGACTTTGAGCAGCCTGGTCTAGTGGGAGGTGTCCCTGCCCATGGCAGGGAGCTTGGAACTAGGTGATCTTTAAGGTCCCTTCCAACCCAAACCATTCTATGATTCTATGATGCTAAATCCCAGAGACCAGGAGGAAAGACTGAAACAAGGAAGACGTACCTTTAGCGGAAGAGGATCAGGTCAGGTCACATACAAACAAACTGGACATATGTAAGTCTATGGGCCATAATGGGTGGTACCCATGACTGCCAAGGAAGCTGGATAGCTCCATTGTGAGGACAATTGATAATTTTTGATCGATCATGGTGACTGGGAGAAGTCTTTGAAGGGTGGAGGAAGCAAATGTCACTCCTATCTTCACAGAAAGCAAGAAGGAGGACCAAGGGAACTACAGGACAGTCAAGGTCACCTTGATTCTTGTGAAGGTGATGGAGCAGCTAATCCTGAAAACCATTTCCAGGCACATAAAGGACAAAAAGATAGTCAGCATGGATTCACCACGGCGTGAATCGTTTGGCTTAACCAAACTGATAACCTTTTATGATGAGATGACTGGCTAGGTAGATGAGTGCAGCATCTTCATTAATGGGTGATGGGGCAGATCCACAGCAAGTTTGCTGATGACATAAAACTGGTAGGTGTAACTGTTAGACCAGAGGGTCATGCTGCTGTTGAGGGGGATCTTGACAGTCTAGAGAAATGGGCTGACAGGGACCTTATGAAGTTCAACAAGGGCAATTGCAAAGTCCTGCACCTGGGGAGGAAAAACCTCAGGCACCAGTAAATGCTGGGGGCTGACCAACTGGAAAGCAGCTTTGCAGAAAAGGACCTAGGGGTCTTGGTGGACACCAAGTTGACCACAAACCAGCAATTTGCTCTTGCAGCAAAGAAAGCAATGGTACCCTAAGCTGCATTAGGAGGAGTGTTGCCAGCAGGTGATCTTTCCCCTTTACTCAGCACTGGTAAGACCATATGTGGAGTGTTGTGTCCACTTATGGACTCCTTCATACAAGAGAGACACAGATACATTGGAGAGAGTCCAGTGAAGGCCAGCATGTATGGTTAAGGAACTGGAGCATCTCTTATATGAGGAAAGGCTGAGAGAGCTGTGACTGGTTAGCCTGGAGAAGGCTCGGGGGTATCTCATCAATGTTTGTGAATATCTGAAAGGAGTGTGCAAAGAGGATGGAGCCAGGCTCTTTCTAGTGGTGCCCAGTGACAGGACCAGAGGCAATGGGCACAAACTGAAACACAGAAGGCTCCGTCTAAACATCAGGAACCAATTTTTTACTGTGAGGGTGACCGAGCACTGACACAGGTTGTCCAGGGAGTTTGTGGAGTCTCCGTCCTTGGAGATATTCGAGAGTCATCTGAACAAAATTCTGTGCTGTAGGTGGCCCTGCCTGAGCAGGGCCAGATGATCTCCAGAGGTCCCTGCCAACCTCAGCCATTCTGTGATTCTGTGATTTGATTTTTGACAGTACTGAGAGGTGCTGCCTCACCTAAAGATGTGAAAAAATATCAAAAGGCAAATATGATTTTCTAGGAATTCTGTTCTGGCAGTTTTTCCTTATAATTTCTGTTGGATTCTAATATTTTACTTTGATTTGTAGCAGCTACCTAGACACTTGTATTTTCCATCTGAAGAGACATCAAAAAAATGTTTATCTATTAGCTGCATTGACTTTATCTATGTCAATGAGTTTAACCCTTTTTTGTTGTTAAAAATAATGTCAGAAGTCTCTCAATGTCCACAAGAAAAATTTTGAAACTAGAACTATTTGGAAATATTATGCCGAAAAGTTTTTATTTTATCGTGAGAACAGGCTAGTTCTTCGAAATCAAAACTTTCTGCAGGAATTCAAACACTGGAAGTGGAATTTCTGATCCCAGTGAGCGAACACAGGAAAAAGATTTCCATCTCACCTGGGATTAAGGTCTTTACATGAGTTACAGAAGACCAATATCTGATCCTGCTCTGCCTGGCTCAGACTAGAAAAATGTAACCCTGGTGAATGCTTTCACTACTGGAGTACATTCAATAGAGGGCAAAGGGTGTTTCTGTCAGGTTTCTCACTTAGAACATTCTTGGTTTCATTCCAGTGCAATGCAAGACAATTTTTGATCTCTCAAAAAACTGTGGGATGGGAAATAATTTCCTATACAGCTCTGCTAACAATATATTATGAGCACTTGTTTGGCTTCTTTCCCATGCAAGAGAGCTCCAGCAAATGTTCTGTGGTTCTCAGATTTTCCATTAGTAATAGTTTACATAAAGATTGTATATAATGTCTAAAAAGGGATAACATAAGTACCAGCTGGATAGAAACATAGCGACTCTTTTGCTATAATGTAAATTTAATAACTTCAGCCTAGGCTTGCAGAGATGATGTCTAACACTATTGAAAGAAAGGAGTTACAGTATATGAGATCATGCTTTTATGGCTACAAATGCCAAGGAACGTTAATAGGTAATTGAATTCTTCGTATGTCCATTCATAATTACAGACTCTTATTATACTTGCCACCCACATCTGAGAAAAGCAAGTCTATTAATTCTTAGGAACCAGGCACTGATCATCAGCTTTCCTGCATACCAGACTCCTTTTATAGTCATTGAAAAATCTTCTGGCTTGGCTCTGCAAGCAGAATTTTTTATCTCAAGTGGATTGAGGTTGTCATTAGGGTCATACATCTCCAAGCCACTTCGATAGATCAGACACTCTTGCTTTTTCTGTCACTGATCAAACCCGCTCTTAGCCCAACCAAAGAAGTACCCATTTGAGATTTTACCCAGTAACTTAGAGCTTGTCAAAGAACTACTCTCGGAGGGAATGATTTATAGTTTCTAGTGTTATTTATGGTATTACAGTAAGAAAAATTAAAATTAGGACAATTATCTAAACTACAGTAAGTAAGCTCCCTGCTTGGACTTGCTACTTCTCTTTTTTTTTCAGTCCTGGAAGATGATTTTCTACTGCACTCTAATCCTTCTTCAGAATTAAGTGGTGTCATATAATATAATATGACTTTGCTATGAGTCTAGCACTTGCTGCCTGTATTTAAATACAAGTTTAGGCCCTAATCCAGCAGATGGGAATGTTAATTGAGATTTGTAAGTCATCCATGGAGAGAATTGTCCTACATTTTTGCCTTAATTTAAATTGAGAAGCTGTCATTTATATCTGTGGCAGCTGTGGAGTCTGTCACATGCAGTTCACTTTGGCCGTTGTATTCTGATGTTTGATTTGGAGGCCTTTGGTGCAGAGGTTTTCTAGCTCTGAAGCAGATGAAAAGCATGGCTCAAGAGGACTGATCTTCAGGAGTGGTATTCACTACAAAAAAGGTGACATTGTCTCAAGAACAGATCAAGAATCAGAGAAAACTGCATTTTCAGCAAATGAAAAGAATTTTCAAAAGCTTTTAGGAAACTTGATTTCTTTTCATGTGACAAAGACCTTACAAAGGCATGAGCTCAGCCACAGGTTGATGCTCACATACACTTGCTGCATTTGGTCTTTGTTAGGCCTGGTTCTACAAGTAGTTTGCCTGTGTGTTTAGCTTTACACAGCCACACAGGTTTATTGGCTTGCATACAATTAACAAGTGTGTTTTGGGGAGAAATAAAAACATTTTCACCTGCTTACAAAGATAATTCAGTAAAGGTACCTATGTAGCTGAGGGGCAATTAGAGAAGACTAATGAGATCATATCTCGCAGGCATTTCTGACTAAAGCAGCAGTTCTGTTTCTTCCTCCTTTGCTCCTTGCTGCCTTTTGGACAGGCTCATGACCTTCCTTGTGCCACCTCTGGTCCTTCTCTTATTCCTTGGGTAGCCAGTTCAACTCAGTAGACCAGAAGAAATGTATTCATGTTTTGATTAATTAGTTTCCCGTCAGCTTAGTGACCTGAATTGGTTTGTGGAGGAAATCAAACACCAGAGAGGGCACAAGCAGAGGGGCAGGATGGCATAGCTGGGAGCAGAGAATTTCTCATGGAACTCCACAATAGGTGGGTAGATAAAGAGAGAAGTTATTGCAGAAGCAGAAGTGGTAGGACTACTAAATACAACCGTGAGACAGCTTTACTACAAAATGATGTCCAGAAGGGATTAGGGATTGGGCCTTGAAGATGGGACAGGCAGAGGCAAGCATGGCTGGCTGGTTGTTCAGGGGACACTCTAGAATTCATATCTTGTGTACTGTATCACTGGGAAACTGGCTGTTGTGCATACCACAGAGCACAAAACAAATCCGTGAGTCCCAAAGTTTGTCAGGATGCTTGCACACCTTGAAGTACAGTACTGTCTAGATTCTGGCTTGTTCAAGGGGCAGTAGTAGAAGAATTACAACATATAAGCTAAGGACTGAAAAACAAATAATTCGGTGGTCAAGCATCTAGTTCTAATGAACAATGGGTGTATTGCTGTCTCAAAGCTGTTGGACTGAGTGTGGTGCATGAATGCTGAATAAAACAGAAGCTGTTGAAATTATATCTCATTTTGTGTTTTCCCTTCTTCATTGCCCATATGGTGTATTTCTTCTTTCCTGTATGTATTAGGCATGAAAAATTACAGCAGAATTTCTGACAGCTGTTTTATATATGCATCAGCTGTACTCCTTTACTGGTAAGGACTAAAGGATTCACAAGATATTAATAAAAAGAAACAGCACGAACAATATGGTTCATCAGATTAGAGCTTTTCATGTATTTTCCTTGTTTTTTTCTATGTATGCATTCTCTTACTGTTTGCTGCTCTGTCATTTGGTTTCCATCTTCTTCTCACTCCCTTATATGGAGTGACTGAAGTCTTAGTTTACTTTTCTCATCCATGCTTTGCCTTCCTTTCTCAAAAAAAGTATTTTAATATAGCTTGATAGCATCTTGTATTTATCTGTTACTAAGGGAATATACACAAAAAGGTACACAAGAAAAGAAAGCCAGCAGTCAGTGTGCCCACGTAGATGTCTGCCTGTTAATGCTTTTTTCTTTGATTTCTTTCTTTGCTCATTTTTCCATGAATGATAAAATATAGTACCAATAGCCAAGGCTATTCTACACTTCCTGGTACAGGGTCTATTTTCAGTTTGTTCTAAGTTTGTCAAGCATCAACCATTTGAGATGAAAGCTTCCCTGCCTCATCCTACCCAGCATCTTTCTTTTTTAAAAATATGTTTATTTTTGTTTATTTTTTGTTTTATTTGCTTGTGGAAGTGGAACAATAGATGAGAGAAAGAGTTGATTTATTGTTAATGCCAGATAATTAAGGTGTTTCCTAGAACTCGAATTGTGGAGAATATTTTGCCTTCTTTTGTCAGAGTTAAAAATTCTTGTGCCTGTTTCACCGGAAATTTTACTGACAGCTAGAGGCTCACTTTGGAGGCATTTTAAAGAGACGCCAATGGCTACATCCAGCAAACAAGCTAAGGGGATGTACTGATCTCCTTTTGGATAGTCTTGTCGTTAAGGCCTTCCACTGTACAAGTATGGGAGGTCTTCGTCTAATACTTTGTCTTTTTATACTGAATCTCCCACACAAATCCTGTGACCTATACAGTAAGGAAACACTCTGTCTCACCAAGTACGTACTTAAAATATTTTGTACTAAGCAGAACAGCTTTGACAAGAAGCACTGTTTTTCTGATGTATCCCTGTTTGTGCAGAATCCCTGCTGTGAAGGAGCAACCCCTACTTCTAAATAATTATCCATTCCATTTCTTATGGGATAGTTGCGAGTGCAGTCACATTTAGAATATATAAACTGGGCAGTTTCTATAATCTCTGGCAACTTTATTATGCACTAGCAGGTAAGATTTTGTAAGAAAATACACCCTTCTTTCCAGGTTTTGCAGATGTCCCCTGTAAATGGCCTTTTTTTTTTTTTAAATAAAACCTATTTGCCAAGTTCAGCCCAGCTTCACAAATACCATCAGATGAAGTAAAACTGCCTTTTTGTTAAGTCAATTGTTCCCTTCAAAAGTACATCCAACTGTAAATCTAATATTTCTAATCTGTGCAATGAATACTTGAATTTTTGCTGAACGCAAGTCTGGATTTTCTCCTTCCATGTTTTGTAAGGAATAAGTGAATTTGATTCTAAGTTTGCCGTATTATAAACCTCTGAAAAATTGTTTTCACAAAAACTTGTCACAGTTTGGTAGCTCAGTTTGAAACCTGTCAATACAATCTAGCTCAGCAATCATTCAGTAACCTGAAATGGTTACATGACTCTGAATAATGTATTGGAGTTAAAAATTTCAGAAAAAAAGTCAGCTAGCATTCTTTAAACCTTATTGATTTCTCTTTTGAAAAATCTAATGTTTCTGTATCTCAGTATTCATGTATAAAATACAAATAATAATTCTTCCTTAAACCCATATGACATTTGAAAAAAAATAAATTCAAGAATCCAAGAGCTTCATATGCAGCAAGGGAGTAACTTCATAAATACCTAAAATAGATACATTGCTCTGGAGCAATCAAATAGAGACTCAGTTCCAACATTTTACAATTTCCTGATGTTAGTTAAGACAAATAACATATCTATTTATTTCTTCTGGACTAGCTTCTCTTTCCTGTTGAGAGGCTGCCTTGTTTAAACCAGATAATTCCCTTAAGATTGTGATCCACTCAGATTCTTAAGAGGAGTTTTTCTGTCACCAGTGTGCTTTGCATCAGGTGGCCAGCTACAACAAATAATGACAAATTACAGACTTGTTTTACCAAGTGCTGCTATGCTTTTAAAGGTCTGCTCAGCACTGCAAGTAAAAATTCTACTCCTTCTGGCAGAAGAATGCTGCATTTTCAATTGAATTCAATTTGCAATTCAAATAATGTCTTCAAAACAGGATTATCAAACATCAGGTCTATGCAGGATTCCTAAAACATCTTAATGCAAGTTGGCAGTCACTTATCACGCATTATTAAACAGTTTTCAAAAATCTCAGTGTTGTCACTGTAATTAGAAGCCTCTTTATATTGTACTACAAAAGTGGCTTGTTAATCTGAAAAGAAAGTTATTAATAGAAGGGTCTTAATTGCTATAATTACATTAAAAGTAGTCTTGTTGTAGAATGCTCCGTTGCTTTACAGACTTTTACATCTTTGGATGATCATTATAAAATGCCAGTGATTTTGAATTAGCTTTCAGAGATAATTATGATTTGAATTGTACACCCGATTTTAATATAGTATAGCATAAGTATACTTTCTGCTTTGAAATTCTGATATAACTAAGGATGAAAATCTACCATGGCTGCCATCACAATTTTGGTATCATTTTTTTTTTGCTGGAAAAAAAATTCACAATTTTCTTTTTTCTTTTGAAGGGAAGGTGAATCTGGTGGGAAGCAGATCATCAAACTACAGTGAGATCTTAGAATACCACAGATCGTAATCTTGGCCTACTTCAAGGGTCAGTGAAGGGAAGGTGATACTGTTCTCAAAATACTAATTTTTGTAAGTATTTTTAAGGTTCCCACCTATAAAGAAAAGTAAGAATTGAATTTAGAAAGCCAGATGGGTTTTCCAGAGTAGCTGCTGCATGGATGGGAGTGTGATCCTTGCCATTCTCAGTAATGCCCACTATCATGCACAGGATTACCCATGATTTGTCTCTACATACAAATGATGGAGAGGGAAAAGAGTATTTCACAGACACATTCAGATAGGAAGGGTGCTCATCTACTCCAACCTCCTGGTCAAAGCAGTGTCAACACTCAAACTATATTGCTCAGGGCTTTGCCCTCTTGGGTCTTGAAAACCTCCAAGGAAAGAGTTTATGCAACCTCTGGGCAACCTGCTCCAGTGCTTGATTATACTCATAGTGAAAAATATTTTCCTTATATGAGGTCAGGACATCCCATTTTTCAATTTATGGTCACTGTTTCTCATTTTGCCACTGCACCTTAGTAAAGAGCCTGGCTCTGTCCTCTTGGTGGTCCCTAAATTCCCCTGAAGCTGCCTCTTCTGAACAAGCTGAACAAGTTCAGCTCCCTCAGCCGCTGCTCACAAAGCAAATGCTCCAGTCACTGACTATCTTGATGGGTCTTTGCTGAACTCTTTCCAGTTGGATGAGGGGATTGAGTGCACCCTTGGTAAGTTTGCAGATGACACCGAATTGGGTGGGAGTGTTGGTCTGCTTGAGGGTAGGAAGGCTCTACAGGAAGGGATCTGGACAGGCTGGATGGATGGGCCAAGGCCAATGGTGTAAGATTCAATGAGGCCAAGTGCCGGGTCCTGCACTTGGGTCACAACAACCCCATGCAGCGCTACAGGCCTGGGGAAGAGTGGCTGGAGAGCTGCCTGATGGAAAAGGACCTGGGGGTGTTGGTCGACCATCGGCTGAACATGAGCCAGCAGTGTGCCCAGGTGGCCAAGAAGGCCAACAGCATCCTGGCTAGTATCAGAAATAGTGTGGCCAGCAGGAGTAGGGAAGTGATCGTCCCCCTGTACTCGGCACTGGTGAGGCCCCACCTCAAATACTGTGTTCAGTTTTGGGCCCCTCGCTACAAGAAAGACATTGAGGTGCTGGAGCGGGTCCAGAGAAGGGCAGAGAAGCTGGTGAGGGGTCTGGAGAACAAGTCTTATGAGGAGCAGCTGAGGGAGCTGGGGTTGTTTAGAAAATGAGAAAAGGAGGCTGAGGGGAGACCTTATTGCTCTCTACAACTACCTGAAAGGAGGTGGTAGCAGGTGGGGATTGGTCAGATCCAGAGTCCCTCTCTTCTCCTTGAGGGTGCTGAATAGTATTGAGCCATGTTCAGTAGACGGAGACCAGGGCCCAGCACACTGCAATAAGTTGTGTCTCTTTAGAATAACCAGACCATCTTTCTTTCAAACATTTGATCACTTCATTAGGATACTGCACTTGTTTGGGAGTGAAGTTGCAGATCACTGGAGGTGAAAACCTTTCTAGATACCTGCCCATATTCTCCCACATTCCTTGCTACCTGTAATCACACTGTCTTGGGGCCTGGGTGGTATTCCTAAATAGTTGTTTAACCTTAGAAAAAGCCAAAACAGTATTCCTAACAAATACCAATAGGAGTATTTTTGTTACCCAAGGATGCTCAAGGTACTGAAGGGCTTTTGTAATGAGGGAGAAAACGTTACAGAAAAAGTGTGCAGTCAGCTGCCTCACCCCACAACCCCTTTACCTGGCAGCCTCAACAGAGCACACTTCCCACAGATGAGACAACCATTAACCCCAGCCCAGAGACTCCCTGCAACCTGTCACCTGGCCACATCATGGCCACCTGCCCTCCAGACTGCAATCAGGGTCGAGGTCTTTTGTGTCCCAGGGTGTTTTCTCCACCACACAGGACATCACCACCATTGCTGGACAGTCCCGCACCACCTGGAGCAGTTATTTTTAAGACTCCTTTAAACAAGCTGCCCTGTGAACTACCAAACTCTGCTGCATTCCTATTTAGCATGGGTGTCCCCACTGTGGATGAAGAGCAGATTGCTCCCTAATCAGTAGGAAGCTAATGACTAAAGAGGCAGGCAATTTTTAATCATGAACCAGCCTAAAAAAGCCTCAGTCACCCAGACTCTGTTATCTGTGGATGTTCCTAGAAGCTACCAGAAGCAGCAATCTGAAGAAAAATAATAAACTGAACCAACCCCACACCAGAATAAGTAAATAAAAGAACAAACCCCAGCTACTGGGGAGAAAAGAGCTACCAACAGGAGGTGTATGTGGTGTAACAGCGGTGCTGCTGCTAACAGTGCCTACTTTTAGCACAGATCACTTGCTCAGTAGAAGCCTATCCAATCACCATTATTGCTCAGGTATAAACGCAGATCGTAGGGTAGTCTACAAGTTCTTGTTTTCTCTCTGAAGACAGATACAGTTGTCTGTCATTATTAAGCAAGAGCTTTTCATCATTTAATTTTAGAAGTGTAGGAGTTAAATGTATGAGTCACATATAGTCACTCCAAGCTCCCTTTATAGCCTATGGAAAGAAATAAGTACTACTGGTGTATGATTCATCTGGCTTACTTAGGCACCAGTTTTAGGATGATGTGATTCATCCTTTAGAGACAGCAATTTCTTCTTATCTTTTATGTTTAGTTAATCACACACTTTCTTGTCAGATCACCCCTAGCTGCGGTGAGTATTTGCAGCCTTGAGGCCAGAGTAGTTTAACTCATTCTCACAGAATCACAGAACAGCTGAGCTTGGAAGGGCCTCTGGACATCCGTCAGAGCCAAGCAAAGGTGGCAGGAGAACTGTATGAATTAACATCTTAACTGGGAGTAACCATTAAGTAAGGTTCCAAGAAATGTTGCTTAGTTTGTCTATCTCAGGTATTATTAGGCGTACATCTTTCTGTTAGAGTTTTTCATCAAAAGCAAGACTGTTTGTAGAAGCTCAGAAGAAAGTAACCTTGAAAGCTCCTTTGGGTTGGAGAAACCCAACCAAATAGTTTAACCAAATTATTCATAAGACTGAAACATAGTCGGGGTACTGAGTCAGTAGTATTTTGATTTAACTAAATGAGAGCAAAATGCTAAGGAATTTAGCCAGTGAGTTTCATCTTACACAGATGACTTTGGTTTCTTTGCCTCCTATTCCTCCGCTCCTTAACCCCTTCCCCCCACCAAGTTTTAATCAATGCTTGAATCAGGCAGTGATGGCAATACTACTGTCTTTTGTCCTTTTATAAGACTAAAGGATTGAAGTTGCATTTGACTTTGATAAAGTAATGGAGTAAAATTAAGATTTAATTACTATTATGTGCAGCAGAAAACCAAACGACATCATAGGCATTAGTTAGTCATTTACAATCGATTGTTGGTCTCCAAAAGTTTCCAAGCTCGTCAGTCTAAGTGTTGTGTGGTAACAACTTCTGGTTCCTCTCATCCTCAGCCGCCGCCTTCCTTTTAAAAGCCACAGACTTGTTTCCAGTGAAATGCTGCCCCTTTTCACTTCTCTTTCCACATTAGTTTGAGCTGATCTAACTTGGTGTTAGCAGGAGGCTGCCCCGCACTTTCTGGCTCCTAGTTTCAGGGGTTTACCACCTCTCTAGGAAACCTAGACAAGGGTAATATTCTTACTCTTGTGTTTGGATTAGTTCACTCTGTCAGTGTTGACGTCAAGGGATGGGAAAAAGCAAGTGACCAGAGGGAACTGTGATACCTTTGGCTTAGATACTGTCAGAACAGCATACTCGGATTATAGTTGGAGATACATCTAAATCACCTCGACTCCCCCAAAGCAGTATCCTTCCTTCTTAACTGTGCCCATGTGCACATTTCTGTGCCCACATTGGCATGGGCAGATCACAGCAGCCTCATTTATTGTGTGTCTCTGAAAACAATTTAATTGGCACAACTCAGCAGGCACCTCAGAAAGCAAAAGGGAATGAAAGGGTGAGGCTGATAACTTTTTGCACTGGTAAGAAATCCAGCTCTGGAGTGCTGTTCTCTGTTCTAAAAGCATACCAACCACTTCAGTTGAAGTTACATGCAAATGTAATTTCTTGCCTAAAATGCTCGATTTTCCTAAGGGTTCAGCTTATGTAAATAAACTTGAGACTGTTACAGCTCACATGGAGAAAAGGGAGAGGTGTGAGGGAACCACTGATATAGGAAGTAGCAGTATCAGTGGCCCATGTTTTCCATTGCCCAAGAAGGCAATCCTAAGAGCTGTTTCTAGCTCTGAAGGAACCGAATAACTGTATGACATCAGAGAATTTCTTCCTGTCATTGATTCATATATCTTTAAGTAAGAGCTGAATGAAGATGTATTTCCCATGCCATGATTTTATTCCATGTATAAATATTTGTGTATTCAAAATATAATACATTTCAGAATTAGACCACTGTATTTTTTATGGTTTCATTAAACCATTCCCAAAATATGTATGTGTTAAAGCAGGAATGTCTTCCAGCCGCCCGAAGAATTATTCTTTGTTACATAGAGAAGACATTTTATTACTTATTTTGCTTTGCCCCAAGAGTCAAAGTTAGTTTAGCTTTTGAATAAAGTCCAAAGAAGAAAATACAGTGCTAACTAAAGGTCACAGTTCTTCCATGTAAAAGTGCCGTTGATAAATCTTCTCAACTAAACCAGCTCAATTTTCTGACAAGTTTAGCTCACAGCTGATATCATATTAATTTAATGAGCAGATGTGGGACTTCTTTCATTCTTTTTCTTTTTCCTTCTTTTGATTTAAAGTAATGTATTGTCATTAATATTGGTGCACTAATTATGACAAAGTAATATGGGATCTTATGGAATCAGGAAAGCATAAGAACAGATGGCTCACAGTAATGCATGAAACGCAGACAAGAAAGGATGTCATTTATGAAGGTCAGAGGAATGTCCTGACACTGGGTATTTCTATATCAGCGTAGTACGCACTGATTTCTTTTGTCTCAGCTGACAAAATGCAACGTTCGGTAACTGTTTGTAGAAGCAGAAGCAGGGAAACCAGCATCTACTCAACTGTACAGGAACTAAGTTAGGAGACGCCTAGGAATAGGAAACACCTGTGAGAAAGTCAGGAAACAGCAAATTCAATCCTCCTCGCTCCTTCACAGGCAAGGAAAAGGCAACAGTTTTTAAAGTTGTAGATGTAAATCCTGCAGCCTGTGAGGCATTGTGATCTAGTTCAGATCTAGTTCCACAGGCTGCTGTCTTACTGTTATCTCCACATTCATTAGTTTGATGATGAAGTCAAGGAAGGCTCTGACAACTCAGAAATGCAAGTCTTCATTCTTGCTATGTTTTACAAGCCGAATAGCTTTTAACATGGCTTGGTTTGCAAAACTCCAGGCTGATATTGCCAGGGTAGCAGCCATAAAAATCATCTTTATTTGAAAACTGAAGAAACAAGCTCTCACTGTTAAATATAGACTCCAGTAATGTGGTTACGCTTGTGTATGTTATGACCAAAATTAAGATGGCAGCTATGTAACCTTAATTGTGATTTTTTTGTATGTGTGTGTTTGTTAGTGTGGCTTATGTACAGTGGGTGCTATAGGCTAGCATTTGTACAGAATCAGGAAGTATGATGAAATTATGGGACTATTTGTGCAATATAGATTCAGTGAATCAAGTGCTTCACAGAAGTACCAGGCTGACTATATGTGTACTGAGGTCAGGAATGTATATGCAGAGTATCCGTGCCTGGGATTTCTGCCTGGACAGGAGTCTAGCCATAACTCTGTGCCTTGCCATCCTTGACAGCTGTACAGTACCACTCACTCTGCCCGGATGCGTTTTCAGGAACAGGACCAGGCTTGTAGATGAGGCTCTTACAGACTTGTCAACGCCACAGATACTGTGTTGCCACTGTAGAGTTGTAAAAGCAACGCGAATATTTCACACACGATGCAGCTTGTTCATTTCTAACAATGAACCTCTCCAGTGGACAGATGGAGAGATTTCTTAGCTGTAAACATGGCTGTGAAAAGTAACATATTTTCCATGCTGCTTGCAAATATGTGCTTTCCAGAGATATTGAGTATTAAAAAGGCATGAGGCCCAGTAACATTAAAACTTAGAGAAGGGGGTTATATCACAGTGAGCCGTTGCATAAGCCGTGTTGTTAGTTCTGCTCACTCAATAGCCAGAGCACTGAAATCAGCTGATTTGTCATGAAACGAAGTTGCCAGTCAGTTCACAGCGGGGCACATTCTGTCCTTTCTTTGTGGGAAGGTTGGTTCGTTGTTTTTTGTTTTTTTTTTAGATTGTAGTGATTTATA
>VYZM01023540.1:161650-293793 GCA_013398915.1 Dromas ardeola
TTTTTATTCTGAGGATCTAAATGGCATTTGGCTTTACTTTATGAAAGCGTCGGATGTTCCTGGTGAGAAATAATACTTTTTGAATTAGAGGAATACATATGCTACTGGTGTACTAATTTTTTTGGTGTTAATTGGACGATGGGGGGGCGGTGTTGAAGCACATCAAAAACATCAACTTTGTGCAAAGCAAGAGGACAGTTACCGCGCTCCACTAAAAAGGAGTTTGCTGCCACCTTATGGGCTTGTGAAGTATTTTTCTCCTAAAAATAACGCAACATTATAAGAATAGTTCTTAAAATTCTTTTCCTTAATGTATAGATGATCTAGTGAGAGTCTAGCCTGTCCCTAGTCTAAATTTTTTATTTTAATTTTCAACTGCATTTTAATAAAAAAATGCCATATTTTTCCTTATTTAACTGCCTCATTTGGTGCCCTACAGGTCACTCTTCTCAGTAGATATTAACATCCCACCCCAAATACACATTTTTGTATTTATTTGTTGCAGCTTATATATATATATATATATATAGGATATTATGTTGTCTATTAATTATTTTGTGGAAATTCTTTTAAGATCTTGAGTTACCACTTCAAAAACCCTGCTAACAAAGTGGTTGACAGACATTTAACTCTCTACATACTGTACTGCTTTCCATTGGTTGGTTTCCCTATTGATTGCTTGCCTGAAGGAGTTTCCTTCTATGTCTACTGAAGATGTTCTGGTCTTGCCATGTACTCTGGAGTGCTATACATAGGGAATGCCCTTCTCTCTAGCCAGGGCTCAAGACTGTGTAAAACATTTTTGATCTTAATTCAAACACTGCTTTTAAATAATAATAGTTTTCCATACCTTTTAACATATAAGTGACTGGTCCAGATGAAATCGTAAGTCAGGCAAGCTCAGACTTCATATTGTGGACTTCTTAAGTACAAGGGAAGAAAGATGAACTACAAGCAGAATTTGAATTCTTGTATTTCTGTAAGCGTACTTCCCATCAAAGAAAAAAACCCCAAAACATGGTATTATTTGGGACAGCTATGAGGAAGTGTAGCTCTGAACGGGACAAAGATTTTCTGTTATACAGAAGTTTCTGACCTTAAAAAGACCTGTGTTGTCTTAGAATAAATCAGAAACTACAAATTTCTTGGAGAAAGAGGTTCCAGAACAGTAAATATGCCTTCAGTTAGTGCATTCACCTCATAAGGAAAAGAAAAATATCTGCTTCATTAAGTTTTCTCATTTGGTTATGCAAACTGAAGCAGCTTCTGAAGACTAGACCGAACACAGTGTTATCCAAGAGATTCTTGGTTGTGTCTCTCACCTGGGATGCAAGAAAGCCAAAAAGGAGGGACGAACTGCTTCTCCAGTGTTGCAATTCACACTTTTGCTCTGCCCAGAAATTCCATGGAAGTTGAAATTGGGAGCTTACTGAATTTAATTATCATTTTTATTTCTGCAGAAAAGGATTCTTTAGTGAGTCAGCGTTTTGTGTTAGGCTATTTCCCTTGAAATATTCTCACTCAGATTTACTCATAAACAGCTCAGTGATATTTTTGGGCTTTTCTGCAAATCTGAAAGAAAATGGGGCAGATTAGGTTTCAAAAAGTTGAATTGCAGGTAACAATTTTTCACTTCAAAAAATTTCACTTTCATTTTCACTTAAACCTTAATGCTGTGCTTTCTCTGACTTGAAATGGCTCAGTAGAGCACAGTCCAGGAACATTATGTAGGTGACATTTTTGAGAAAAGAATTCTAAAAGGAATATAAATAACTAAGAAAATGCAAACATCTGGGTTTCCTATGTTAATAATTCTAGGATGTACGTGTTCCCTCTAGTGGCTGACTGCTGGTTAGTGATGGCTGCTGATGGTGCTTGGACCAACGCACACTGCGGCAGCTATTTTTTCCAAAATATCTTTCTGTACCTAACACCTTACTCCCTGCGTGGGCTCCCTGCTGAAGCCAGAACCCCAGGCCTGATCCATCCCTTTATTTGCAGTGAAGAGGGAGCTCAGCATTTTTACCATCATCTTCATTGCTGCAGGTTGTGCCGGTTGAGGACAGTGACATTAAGGAGCAGTGGAGGCTACTGTCTCTGCGGCAACACTGCCAAACTCTCACTGAGTAAGATTCGTATTAAATACACCCAGAGAGGTGAAAGGACCATGGACCTCACGCTAATTATAGAAATATATTCTTCTATCTTCCATGTCTTTACCTGCTTACTAATTTAAAGGAAGGTGCAGCGGGGTGGGTGGTTTTATATGCAGCTGTACTTCAGTTGTATGAATTGCAGGAATTGGTTTTTTTTTCCAGGGAATTTAAAAGTATGTATGTCTTATGATAGGCCTCATGAATAAAATTGCAAGACAGAACAGGACAACATGCGTGTCACTGTATAGCTGTCACTCCAACACTCTCCTTTTGACTTTAAAGGAAAAAATATTGTTCCTTTTCTAGCATGACATGCAGTTATTTACTACAAAGAAAAAACTTTTTATTTGTGACATAACTTACTATTTGTCATTAAACATTTCCTTGTTAATACATGACCAAAGACAGAATTGCCTAAGTACAAAATGACTAATTCTTCCCTTATAGGTTGGTTCCTTCTTCTCCTAGACTTGGATAATTTGTGCGTTCAGATAGCAGGCAATGAGAGTACGGGGGAGGGGTACATAGCCATCCTTTTTACATATGGGTACATATGTAGAGGTACATATGGGGCATATATTAGTCAAGGGAACCTATACTGGACATCAAACTTAAAATTTCATTGATGAAATTAGGTTTTCGTCTTTGAGAGAGAAAGTGGGACAACTAGTTTGCCTAAGGCAAGTATATAATCAGTGCGGACTGGTAGGTACTACTGGCGATGCCCAGCTATCTCAGGTTATATTCCTGTCTCTCTTTATTCCCTAGCTAGGGAATCATTAGGAAGTGCTGGGGGAGCCTCCCCCAACCCCAGGTTCCCCTCTGCCTGTCTCCCTCCTGAGGACACAGCCTGTGGCAGTACCCAGCCTGCAATGTCTCTGTGGCGTTTTGGTGTTCTTACAGTTATTTTGGCTGGGACAGAGACCATTGATCGTCTCCTTGTCTCGGTAATGATGTTATTTTTCTTTTATTTATTTCCTTCTTCCTATTTGCTGTCATTATCATTTATCATTATCAGCTTTTGATTTAGCTTTTAAAAATAAACAGATCTCCCTCGCCACAGATTGCTAAAGAAATCAGTGTCAAAAATGTTACATTACTTATGTTGGTTTTCTGCATTGAGGACTGTAAGAATAGAATCACAGAATCTATATAGTTGAGGCTATATATCTAGAGTTTTCCTCCTTCTTAAGTTCAAGAAACTCTATTTTCTAGCATAAGGACTCTTGCAGGGTGACGGGGACATGCAGTCCCACTGAGTGGTGGGTAGGAAGCTCAGACACTCCATCCTGCTGAACGTCCTGCTCCACCGTAAAGGTCTGCAGTAACTTTTCTTAATCCTGAGTGCTTTACAGTAGTTATCTACAAATATAGATCCAGAACAAAGAATTTTACTACCACTAGTGTTTTTGATTTAATTTTGGTGTAAATTTGTAACTTTAGAAGTCGCTTTTGGTATGATCAGATGACACAATGACTCAGCAGTTAAACTCCAGCATCTGCCGCAACAGCACCTCCTGGGAGTTTCTAACAAGAACTAGGTTGTTATCAGTTTATAAATTAGTCATATTGAAGAAAGAGGAAGTAACCAGTAAGTAGAGTAGGGAAACACAGATAAACTTCCTATAACTAAACAAATAATAACCAAAATGCCAGTAATATTTCCTTTTTCCTATTTCAGCATGACTGTTGAGACAATCAAAAATTCTGGAGAAAGAGACAAAGTGGTCAGAATCTTTGGTTCTTAGAGGATGCTCTAGAATGGCCTATAACAGCAGAATCATATTATTACAGGGTAGAAGGTCTGGTTCATCTCTAAAGGCTGAGGAGATTTTGCTACTGATGCTGAATGAAGGATTGGCCTCAAAGAACAGATATATTCGTTACAAAGAAGATATTTATTAAGCATAAATAATATCAGTTTCTGCCATTTGCTGTTACTACTCTTCAACTTCCCGTGATAGCTGTTATGGTATGAAGATTTACTTTGCAATGAGATGAAACTGTGGAAAAGTTTTATTTTTTTTTTTTTTGTGGAGGGGGGAATGCTTTCCCTTAAAGTTCCTCCACAAGAGCTTGCAAACCAAACGGCATGTTGAGGCGCAGCATTTGTATGTGTGGGTGTGTGGGGAGCAGGGTGTCTAGTCAGGGAATTTCAGGTGAAGCAATATAATGAAACCGTGGGAGTATAGAGAAGGGCAGCGTGGGTGGAAATCAACTGAAATGACATCCTGAGGGGCGATAAGCCACATTTGATCAGATTTTGTTATGTCTAATGTTAAGATGGGAATGTGGCCTTCAGCGCGCTCTCAGCAGGGGTGGGAGGAACCCAGGTGGTTCCCATACACTGGTGGGGTACCAGCCTGGCTCCTCAGTGGCCAGCGGAAGGGCTGCAGTTTTGGCCTGACCAACAGCAGTGCAAAAACTTTGTAAACTATCAGCGTGTATATTTGTCACTTAGGTTTTAATGGCGAAACTCAGAAATAGCAAGGAAACCGGTTATAGTAAAGAATTTAGAAAGCAAATCAAATGTGAGGAGAGACTTGCTGATCTTTGTGGTTATGTACTCATCATCTTTGGATTTGGAAGTTACTAGTAGGTGTTAGGGATGTCGAAACCTAAATGTTGATCCTTAGTCACGGGAAGAGTATGAGCACTTGAGCAGAGGAGTTCCTGGAAAACTATGTTACTTCTTGTGAGCATGCACTAAGAAGCTCAGAAGTTATAAAGCCAGAGACACTGAAGAACACTGAATTACCTGCAGATGGTAGGCTCCTACGTCTACATAACCAGACATTGTCTAATACGGTAACAAATTTTATGGGTGCGATTTAGCTACACACTACATCCGATGTTTATAAGAAGTCCAAGTACTTCAGAAATACCCAGAGTTGACTGCATCTTGAATACATTGAAGTACATCTTAGAATTCTAACAAAGGCCAAAACAATCCTGAAAATTTAGCCTGGAAAAAAATTTCTTATGGAAAAAGAGAACATGCCCAAGGCAAAACCATATGCATGACAACTTTGGAAAAGGCTGCCTCAAACTCAGAAAAATGGTTTGTAAAGCTCTATGAAGTGAATGGCACCTTTTCCATTCAGAGATGCCATTTTTGTGTACAGTAAATGCAATGTTAGGGAGGAAATAAGGTTTGACATAAAGAATTTTATTTCCTGAAAGCTCCTGAATCGGTCAGAAAAACATCTAAAACTCATCTAGACAAAAAATACATTTAAGCACCAAATGCAATAGAAGAAAAACTGGATTCAGAGCCATTTTCAGAGCAGGGAATATGTTTTGCATTCTGAGTGTTAACAATACAAAGCCACATGCTATTTTCTGAATCTAACCGTCACAATGCTTGGTAAGCATACTCACAACTTTATTGAAAAATCTATAAAATATTATAGCCTGCAAAATGTAACACAAATTGTGTATTGATTTGCTGGACCACTTAAAGTGAATAAGGAGAGAAATCGTACCCATAATCTAAGATAATGTTAAAATATTTACATATATTATTTTTTTCTAAATTGAGTTGATCTTATAAGGAAATAGTCATCAGTTATACTCATTTTCATTTAGCTTTTGGTATTGGATAGTATTGTTATTCATTAGATTAAATACGTGTATTTGATTTTTTTATCATATGCAGTGCTGGACACTTGCTAAAAGATACTGCTATTTTTCATGGTCTCTTTAGAAGAATTGTGTTAGAGGAGCAGCATTTTAGAAATACCTATTGTTTCTAATTTTAGAGTAATATCCTGAAATTTCTCTGAGAGGCTGACAGTAGTCAAAATAGTTATGCTTTTACATTATTCAGAGCTTAACATTTCTGTTTAATAAATGGGAAATGAGTTTTCTGTGAAAAAGAGGAAGCGACTTTGGTTTATATAGCATGACCTTGTCTAAGGGAAGACACAGTCGCTCATTTAGAACTGAAGGAGAACATGTTCTGTGTCTGAAAAGCCAACACAGAAAATACATACAGCGAATCATGTGCCTGCAACATTACTGAAGGTAACAGTTTTCAGAATATTTCTTCAGGAAATAGAAACAAGAAAGCAGATACTACTGATGGAAATGTATTACTTATTTAAAAAAAAATCCAAAAATGTAACTTCACTGCAGCAAGCTATGAGAACTTAAATGTTTTTCAATTATGTGTTTGTATTACAGTGATGCCCTGAGATGTTCTGAACAGTTTGGGGGTCATTGTATTGGACAAAGAGGAAAAGACATTTCATTGCCATAAAATGCTTGGTATCATAGTTCAAAGGGCTAATGAAATGAGAAAACTAATGTGTTAAGTGAAAGAGTAACACTAATACCACTGTGTTTGTCTGTCTTTATGAGGATGCTGTGATGTTCAATATTGTGTGTAAAATTTTGCATGTGATATATTGGGTACATTGATGTTATTCCAGGGCTATTGTAGTGTTTCACAAGGTCGGTGCTATAATGTTTAGACACAGGTCTGATGTTCTTGACTGAATCATGTTCTTCGATGTATGCTGCTAAAAAATCACTGTTACAGCACTGTGTGCAAATGCAGTACGTGTTAGTTGTTGGTGCTGGCTGGTGCCCTGGCCTGAGTCAGCTTCTTGTCCGTGCTCCAGCTGTGCATTCCCATCCACACTGGGGGAGGGCAAAGGGAAGAGCGACAGCGGAGGGAGCCGTGGCTCTTCCTGCCCTGCTGTCCGGTGCGCCCCTCAGCAGGGTCAAGGCTGATGGCTCGGTCCTGATCAAGCTCTGGTGCCCTCCGTGGGGCTGCGCTTCTCCAGTCGAGCTTTTCTGGAGGAAAGATTTCCAGCCACGTAAAACCCAATGCGTGGAAGTGAAAGACTAGTTTACTGGCCTTGATCCCTCGTCTCTTGGCTTTCTGTTGCGCTTTTGATGAAAAACAGAGCAGCAAATATGGTGTGGGATTTTGAAAGATGTAGAATTTGGTGTAACTTTATGATTTCACACTCAATTAGACTCTCGCACACCGACTTCCTCTTACCTCTTAATTGCAAGAATTAGGTATAAATGGCATTGGACATAAAGTTGCATCATCGTTGTGGATTTTGGTCAGAAGTTTTATAGGTGTTAGATCTAGAACTTTATTTTCTAATTGGAATAGCTGGCCTGGGAGTAAGGTAGTAGGAAAGTAATCTCCTCTCTGACGGACTGTCAGAGGTTTCTCAAGCCAAGAAAATGGAAACTAGATGAAAGAGAGAGAAAAAAATAAAATGACAGTGTGTTCTTTAAAATCTCTGACACTGAGGAGGTAACCAGGTCTGGATTTTCTGTACCTTCTTTGGTCAATCTATATTTAAAGTCCATTATAAAAAAAAAAGAGAAAAAAAAAAAAAACTGGATGTGTTACTGGCATTCAGATTTTGCAAATTTGATGGATGCAACAAGCATATTCATGTGCTGCTGCCCTCAAAATATCTGTAGAACTGGATGCCGTATAAAAATAGGTGTGTGTAGCAATTTATCACAAAATGCTAGAATCGCTTTCATAAATCCAAGATGTTTTCAGTATCCTAATAGCAGTCACTTCCCTCATATTTTCCAAAGCACTTAGGACATTTTTGCAATTAATAGTCACAATGAATACAAAAATCTTGGCTTATCAATTCAGCTACAGACCATTACCTTTTCATGACATACCTAAGATTTAAAGTAATCTTTTTACTATTTTACCCTGCTAAAAATATACTAGTGTTTGGTTTGTTCCACTTATCCTTGAAGGAAACCTTCTTCCAAAATAAACCCACAAAAATGGAAGGATGTATTTGTATTTACTTACATTTTAAAAGAACAATAAAGGAATAAAAAAAATACAGCTTTAGAATATGTTTATTTGTCTTGTATGAGTGCTACCACTGACATAAGTGGAGCTGCTCAAGAAGTAAAGCACTATTAAGCATGGGCAAAGACATCAAAATCATGTCCTGAATGTATGGAAAATACACAGTGTCCTATAATTGCTCAGTTTCTGGTAACGGCTCTGTGTATATGGAACAATGGGTGTTTAGTTATTTTATCATAGTTTTTAGCAGCACAGGATGACAATGCTGAAATCTCCCATGTCTATATTTGGACCATACTTCCTTCTTTCAAATGTCACTACGTATTTTTAGATAGAAAGAAAGGGGGATCTATATTCTTTCAACATATTGTACAACATGTGATTTTTAAACGGGACACCATGCATCATGCCCTTTTAAAATTGATCTTAAATGTAGTTAAGCTTCTCCACCAGTTCCTTCTGAGGGAACGAGTCTCGGAGTCTAGAGCGAGGACTTAGCCTCCATAATGGAAATGTCAGTCTTGCATCCAAGGGGCTTGGCCTTCCCTTGGAGGAGATGCCCCCAAATGCGCACGCCGGGGCTGCAGAGGCACAGCCGGTGCTGAGGTTGTGCTGCGTGCGCTTGTTTTGTGTGTGTGCACAGTGTGTAAGTGCTGAGTCCAGCGTCACCCAACTTGTGATGGATATTGAGTACCTGGAGCTGCGTAGCCACATATAGGCAGCATGTAGGTGTACATGCACAAAATACATATACACATCTACATATGTGTATACAATGCAGGATGGCTCGTTCCCTACCACTTTGAAAGCAGCTTTGGGTGGGAAGTATCATGAATCCTCTTTTTCTCTTCTCTGCTTACCCTTAATGGTCAGGAGCTTTCTCCTTGTGGCCTACGAAGGAAGGAGGGCTATACATTTACCTGAAAACAATTGTCCTTCTAGTAGGAGAAGAGGTTATGGTAGGACTGGATGCTAAACAGCTAGTTTAAAAATAAAATTTGCCGTAGCTTCAAGAAGCTCTTCTAATTACGTGTATTTGGATTCCAAAAATGGTGTTTTTTCCTTGCTACTGTTGTTTGGACTAATTTCTTGTATCATGGCCACGTTTTTATCAGTAGCTTTTTCCATAAGATTGTCTCTATGTCATGTCCAAATGACTCACTATAGTTTCAGAAACTTTGTGACCCTTTTCCCTCAAACTTCCGCTGTCTAACACAGAAAGTTTCTCCATTTGCCTTACTTATCTGAGAATATGTAAAAAAATAAGATGTCGTGTTCTTAATAAGACTAAGGCTGTCGGGTGATAAAGTAATAAAAGGACAAGGTAGAAAAGTGAAAGAAATGAACAGTAAAAATAGCTAGAAGAAAAAGCTGTTTATTGAATGCAAAGCTGCCGCCTGACTTAACGCAATGAAATAGTATCGTGATAAACTATGAACATATACACAAGGCAAGTTTATCTTGTATGTTGTAGATTTTAATGCTACCATTTTGCTTTGGTTTCATTTTATACTTAGCTTTCATAAATATAGATATGAATAATTTCCTTATGTAAAGCATTTAGCCTGGCACTTGCGTGTCATTCTCCTTTCTGATAGGATACATGTTTCTCTTTATGTTTTTATGTATTTTATTGAATCGTTCTCAAAATTCTCAGAGGCTCTGTTCGCTAGTTCCTGAGCATGTTGCATGTGCCTCCTACCCAATGTGGAAATCGATGGTGATTTTTTCAATGCTATGAATGCTCTAACCCCAATGGAATAAGTATTTACTGGTGAGATATTGCTCTCTTGTTAGTAACTGAGAAATCATCCATGCCAGTTTTCTTTTATCACCAGAGCTTAAGGACAATATACATGTTTGCGGTAACTTGTGGCTTTTTTTTACTCTGCCACTTTCACATCGTTCTGCCGTTTTAGAAATCATTATCTTGTTCTTGACTAAACACTCCCATTGGCTTTTTTTTGAAATTAATACGCCCATAGTTAAATTCTTCAGTTTGGAATTGTCCCATTTTTTTCTCTAGCTTGACTATCTGTCATTTTTTTCCTTTTTACCACGTTATTTCTGCTGCCAGATGTGTTGATTTATAGTTATTTATTTTCTTCCCCTTCTTCTGAACAGTCTTACTGAAAATAAGAGAGAACCTGACCGCTGGCTTTTCAGAAATGACTCAGTTTTCTCCCCTCCTAAACACATCTGGTTTACTGCTATGATTTTTTCTGTCTCCTCAAGTTTCTCACCTGCTTATGACACAGAATCAGAGTGAGGTGACAAAGGTGTCTTTTTGTCACTTTTTCAGTGTCCTGGTTCTGGCCCATTCATTGGAAGCTATTTTTTTAACTACAGATACCACAGTAGTGCTCCTTCATTATTAGCTTTTCGCATTCCAACTAAGTTTTAGGAAAAAGGGTAAAGACTATATCCTGGCTCAAAAGTATGTAAGGAATCCTCTGGTGAAGGAAAAATCCCCTGTTGGAATGGCTGAGACAACTTAATGTCTTCTGGAAAAAGGTCTGAGGTTATGATGCCATGTTGGCAAAATTTCATTTTCAGAGTGTTATCTTGACAAAAAGTGAAACTAGAGTGAAAGCACCAGTCTAAGACATTTGAGGTATAAAGTCTCTGGGGTAAAACATTGTATATATTATTTTTTGTGTGTGGGCACTTGAACATCATGTGAGTGAGAGTGACTCAAATCTGTCCTCAATTTCCTCAACTGAATAAAATGCCATCACATTTACCAGTAGTAGGTGCCAGCCCTTTTTGGTAAACTTATTTATTCTATGTTATGGCATGTGTTAATATAAATCCTTGTCAGACAGCAAGTATTGTTTATAGATGGACAATATTTGTTGGAGGTCTGCAGGCCCTGATAATTAGGATAGTTGAGATTAAAAGAAAATAGTCAGTGTGTTAAAACCATGATGTGCAGCTTCTAAAAACCACTTACCATTTCTAATAGTGAGATATATTTGTCTAATAAAATTGAATAGCCAGGAGAATTTTCATGTTATAAAGTTTATAAACATAACTATACTATTATATAATATATAAAAATATGTATGTATATGCATATACTTTAATATATAATATAAATATGACTTTAATATAAAAATAAAGTGATTTCTGATTTATTTCTGATTTAGCAAATAGTACTAAACAGGTAATAGTACAAACTGAGTTTATGCCAAGGTCTACACATGCTGCTACTGAGAAGTATCTGGTTTTCTGCAAAGGAATTTCTACAAGAGCTTTTAAAAAAAATATTATATGGACATCCATCAGGAACGACATATGTACAGTTTGTCACACAGTTTATCTGGGGAATGGATGAAGTGATTTCCTGATTACCCTTCAAGCTGTTATTTTCTATGATTTTGTGTGGGAGACTGTAATGTTGTTTCTGATTTATGCTGAAGTGTTGGGAAATGAATTGGTCTGAAGAGCTTGAGGAAAAAATAAAAAAAAAATTACTCTGTATATGCAAGACAAACAGAAAAGGTCAGATGTAAAGAAAGCAAGATTTAAAGGCTGCTTACACAGACTTGAAGCAGATTTTTAAACTGTGAACATTTAATGTTTCTTCCTACTAATCTACCATCCTGTTTAGGACCTAACAGCAGAAAATCTGGCAGCAAGCATGTGCATGTGCTCCTCAGTGCATACTTGGAAAAAATTTGGCAGAGTAAAACCAGTTGCTAAAGAAGGGATTTAGTGCATGTGAATTCCCTCACTTCCTGCAGCATGCCAGGAGGGTTACTAACTTGGGTGCTCTGAGCATCCTACCAGACTCAGTTCCGCTGTTTTGCTCCAAGCATCACTATTTCCATACATTAACAACTCATGGGTCGAGTTATAGATGATCACTAAATTGGCTTCAATATGGATGGATTCTAAGGATTCAAATCAGGAGGTGCCTTATTTTTGGTTTTAGCTTGTTTTCCTTTCTCCAGCTTTTTGTGGTCAAGTGTGATGGCATTCCTCAAAACTGGTGGTACCCTGTCAGTGAGATGGCAATACCAGTTTCCTTTAAGCGGTGCTTTTTGAAGCCCCTGCCAGTCTCGAATTTATTTAGGTGTCTATGCAAACTCCCAGCAAGTACAATTTGTTATAGAAGTAGTACTATCTTTCATTCATAAGGACAAACAGGCCTATCTCTTTGCATCAATATTCACACTTTGCATAAACCCCTTAGAAGAAGATTTCCGTTTTTAATGGTTTTAATTAGCATTTATGAAAAACTGTGGTTTCACATGATGTAAAGCGACAGATTAAATTTGTTAAGTGGATAATAATAAAATGTGAGTTGATTTGTTTCACTGGAGTTTAAAAAGCTTTTGCTCGACGGGGCCTCCATGTTAATTCATTAAGCATGCTTTAGACCTTATGGAGAATTTTTTTGGATTTAATTAACACAGATCAAACTCCCAGGAGATTTCATGTCCTCCACAACTCTGTGTGATAGAGACAGTAATTTAAAACCTATTTATAGGTCTTTGTGTTCATTTACTTGAAAGAAAGGATTAAAAAAACCTCTATGAAATCATTCTAATTCGGCAGAAGCTACTGAAGTTCTTTAGAGTAGGAGCCAGATGTATTTGCAAATGATGCTAGGGCCAGGCTTCAGAGATCTGGTTTGTTTTCCTGGCTGCCACAGTGTCATCTAGTCCCTGCTACCTGAGCCAATTGCACATTTTCTCCACTGATGGTTTAATCCATGGTGCATAAGCAGGTCCTTGAGTAGGGTCCCAAGACCTTGGTCTCTGCCTCTCATGGTGTTCATTAGTGGGCTATGAGACCAAACTAGCCATTACTTGCTCTCTGTACCAGGAACTCCTGGCTGAGCTGTGGCCTAGTTTTAAGACATGGAATGAAAAAATGTGGTGTGGCTAGGGCAATCTCCTGGGAAGCTGTGGGTTGTAGGTTTCAGCCTCAGCAGGCTGAGGAGGTTCCCAAAAACGTGGTTTCACAGTTCTTGGAGCACTATAATAATTTCTTAATATAAGATATCACTGATAGAGACTTCTTCGTGCTTCTCTCAATGTGACTACTGCCATTTTTCATTGAAGTCAGTGATTTCTAAGCACAGAGTGAAACTGCTGTACTCAGGAAGTGCCATAATATCATGCTTTAAATTCCTTTGAAGAGATGGGATTTGCTGTGGGACTCAGACACCTGTGAGCTGGCTGGCTAAACTCCCTTAAACTCTATGGAGATCTGGTCAATACAGTCAGAACTGCCTGGAGAGTGATTCAACTGACCAGCTACTCCAAGGTGAGCTGAGTCGCTCTTAGATTGCTGCCTTGATATCCACTGACTGTAATGGAAGCTTAGATACCCAACACAGTGAGGATTTCTGCATATAGGCACCCAAACTGACAGCTCTTAATCTTGAGCTGAACCTCAGCCAGCGAGAATCCCCTTGATATTGGCGGTTTTTGAACAGTCACTATCTGAAGTACTTCTGTAGCGGTGCATTATAATCTATGTGGTCTGCTGTAAAAGTAGATGAATGCTGGTTTTTTACATTTTATTTTATGATTGTAATGCTAGCTGCTTTATACTTTTCAGAGTTCAGTAGAGAATTTCCAGTAGTGACTAGAATTCTGTGTGTGCTGAAAGGCTTAATGATGAGTATTTTACTATTCCACTCTCCCAGCAATTCTCCGAGAGGTGCTGATGTTATGTGATAGTAATCCGGCAGTTCTGTATTTCGGTGCTGAGACATGGGATTGCTGTTATTCTGTATTCCTACACTTTGACTGATAGGAAAACCTGGAGCTCTATCTCCTTTGTTGGTTTAGTCAACAACAAATAGAAAATTTGTGTGGGCTTGTGTTGGAGGGCTGCTGCTCCCTCAGGTAAAATGTCAGCATCATCCTTCCCAAGTTTGATTTTGTCCAACTCTAAAGTTAATTTTAAGTCGTCGTCATTGTTGTTATTATTACTATTACTTTTATTATTAATAATTATTCTATTCTATTGCACTTCACAGATTTTAGCAGCATCCCTGTGGGATTTTTTTTGTGTGTCATTCCTTAAAATGTGCAATTATGACCCTGAAGGATCATAAGGATTTCCTCTGCTCGGTGCTGTACTTTTCTCTTTGAGGACGGATTTTAGGGACTCCCAGAGGATTACTGGCAATTCCTCACCACTGCTATTAATTCTTGGAAATATTTTAATCTCCATCAAAAAAAAAGAAAAAAATGCATAAAACGAGCATCTTTTAAAGGTTCACTCCTGAACTGTAATGATTTACAGGGTCTGAGGCCTGCCTGAGGTCTAGTAGTACATGTGAACGGTTTGGCAGCTTTTATGTTAGAAAAGAGAATTACATTCAGAAGGAACTTCTAGCAAGGTAACCAACAGAGCTATTGAAATTGAACTTTTAAGGGAAATCTAATTTTTTAAATCTTAACCAATTTAAATTAATATTTTATCCAGAAATTAAAATTCAGAATGCTTCAGCTTCCCCCACGCTTAAACACATGCTGAAGAGTGAGAGTGCAAGTAACACAATAACTTTATCAACTGTATTCTGGACAACTGATGAATAATCTTCCTGATTCTGGGCTTATTATTTCTATGATAGGAGCACGATCTGTTCTGGAAAAAGTTTTACATTTGATCAACCATTTTGGTTGGTTCAGACCATCTATCAGGTTGTGCTTTTCTGAACACTTTATCAAAATCCTAGGCAGAGCAAGTTTTTTCGAGTTTTATCTTTCAAGAACATAAAAGCTATGAAAAATAAAAAGATATGATAAAACTGTGGAGGTCAGAGGGAAAATCACCCAATCTCATCTGAAATCTATGTCTTAATACACGTTAATGCCACATAATATCATGAGCATAATATCATGCAATGATAGCGGTTTTATCCACAAGAGCAGTAAAAATTCTACAAACTAGTCATGTGTAGTTAGAAGACTTTATTATAATATATCAGTTTAGTTGGGAATTTTCAAAACACTCTCTATATTAGTGTTTATACAGGGCAAAACATGACTTTTTGTTAAAAAAGACATATAACAAAATCTTTACCGTCTGCTTTGCATTTTCATATTGGTATTTTTATCTCAATTGTTTATGCTGTTTAAAGATGTGAAATCAAAAATCACAAAGGGTGAATGATATTTCCAACTGCCTCTATAGAAGAAAAAAAATATGTTCAACAAATTGTAAGGAAAGACCACCTGGTCCTATTTACTGAGGCCTGGATACAGTAAGCACTCCATGAGTCTCCTAGAGGAAAGGGTTAATACATCTTAGGCCGATGGGCAACTAGGTGTCACATATGCATACAAAATAGTAGTCATGTTGGTAGTTCCTCATGCAGAATCCTGGAGGTATATATGTATGTCAATCTGTGCATAACTCAGTGTTAGATATTTGGCTTGTGCATGGAGTCTTGAGTTATGGTAATTTGGACGTTCTTTTTGAGAATGCAATTTAACTTAGTGTTTTCTTGGTTTCGAATTTGTAATTTTTGAGCATTGAAGTGGTGGGATGGTGGAGGTTCTTGGAAGTAATGTATCCCCTTTTTCCAAACATCCCATATTTTGCAGAGGCACAGACGCGGCAGGCAACACTAACCTTTTCCAGGACAGAAGACTGTATAGTGTTTCCAGTCCTTTTTTGGCTCAGTGGATCAACTGCTTGGCAAGCCTTATAAATCATGGCATGACTCTTTCTTTTTGATGCTCCTTGAGAAGCCTCTGCAATTTCCAAAAATATTAGAGTGGAGGGGCAGGGCAGCCACTTAGGGGGAAGCTTTTGCTAAGCAGGACTGAAAGTCATCCCATCCAATTTTCACCAAAGAAATGTTAAACATTCAGTCAAACTTGTTGTCTAGACTTCATCCAGGGGGAGAGAGAGAAGGAAAGAGGTAGAAAGACTCCTCCCAAGGTGAGTAATTTTATCCTCTGAAGTTTTAAAACAGAGATGAAATTAATCATTTTCTATGTCTCCATTAAGGAGCCTAGATGGCGAGCTTAAACCACACATGAACTTTCAGCAAGATGAATTTAGTCTGGGAAAAGGTGAGAACGAGAAACAAGGCAGAACTCAACTCTGTAGAAGAGGATAATGAGTGGGCTTATGTAGTCAATGAACTTTCCCTACTTTATGGCATCAGGACACTTGAGGCATGGAGGAAGCATCTGGTTTTCTAACAGGGACAGGACAAAGAGTAGTCGGGAATGGGGAGGGAAATATTTAAGAGCACAGCACATGACAAAAAGAAAAGCTGAGGTTTTTACATTGTCCACTGGAAGAGCTCTATGGGTATCAAAGGGGAGTTCCAGTCCAGAGGAACCTCAGAGGACCTTAGACAGTCTGCAGACAGGAAAGAGTAGAAGAAAACAGATGATCTGATATATCTGGCAATATTTCCCCTGCTTGAAGTCTGCAGAAGGGGAACCCCCAGAGAGTTTTAGTCAGCCCACCACGTGAACTTCAGGGAGGAAATGTTCTCCTTTTACATTGTCAAACATCCCTTGTAAGCAAGTTACATTTTGAACACTCTGAACACTATTTCTGCCACAAAAAAAGTCAGAGAAATTTTGCACTGTATCAGTTCAGATACTCTTCTAGTTTTGGAGAAAATCCAGCCACTCACACACCTCCTCAGCTCTCTGTTTTGGTGGTATTGGGATGCTTTTGCGAATTTTAGGGTACAGAGGAGGCAAAAGTAAACCTCTGCACATTGTTCAGGGAAACCTTAACTCCATGGTGGCTTACCTCACTCTGAGATTTTGTTAGCTTATGTAAGATGCAATGAGCATGCAGAACATATAAAAAAGATTAGTTCCTAGAAGCTGATACACTCTCACAGACTCCCACAGAGTTAGGATGGTTGAGTATTATCTCTGCTTTCAGATAGGGATGCTTAGACAGGTAGCTCTTCAGGGACTTGAAGGTGACACAGGAAGCCAGCAGTAAAACTGTGCTGTAAGCTCTTGTGACTTCTGGCCTAATGCCCTATCCACTTATTGCAATTTGTTTGGCTTAATTTGCTTGAGGCCTAAGCGAAGAAGTGCCAAACTAGTTCTGCTTCACATAGACCTTTTGAAAGGTGCTGCCTCCAGACAGTTGTACGTAGAATAGGATGCACACTGCTCCAGCTGGCTGAGCTAAAAAAGGGGGAAAATAAAAAAGAACCGGGGATTTCATCTGGCCTATCTTTAGCCAGGACAGCTACTTGTTTTCAAGATATTTGTGATATTGATGTTCTTCTGTTTGATTTCTCTGACTGAGCACGAGGCAACTGGTAGGTGGGAGAAACAGCCCCGTTCGGTGGGACAGGGTGAGCAGACGCTGCTTCCCTGTCCTTCCACCATTTTGCCTCTCTCATCTCCCCCATGCCGGCTGCCCCACCTGGCACGGCATTCCCTGGCTGCTGTCCCCCTGGCCGACCCCACAGTATCATAGAATGGTTAAGGTTGGAAGGGACCTTAGAGATCATCTAGTTCCAACCCCCTGCCATGGGCAGGGACACCTCCCACTAGACCAGGCTGCTCAAAGCCCCATCCAGCCTGGCCTTGAACACTTCCAGGGATGGGGCCCCCACAGCTTCTCTGGGCAGCCTGTTCCAGTGCCTCACCACCCTCATAGTGAAAAATTTCTTCCTGATAGCTAATCTAAATCTCCCTTCTTCCAGTTTGAAGCCATTACCTCTTGTCCTATCACTACGTGCCCTTGTAAAAGATCTCTCTCCAACTTTCTTATAGGCCCCCTTCAGGTACTGGAAGGCCACAATAAGGTCTCCCCGGAGCCTTCTCTTCTCCAGGCTGAACAACCCCAACTCTCTCAGCCTGTCCTCACAGGAGAGGTGCTCCAGTGTGTGGCGGGGGTCCGGAAGCTCGGCCGTTCCTCCTCAGGGCCACCTGCCACCCCTCTGTCCACTCACCCCATAGCTGGGGCTGGCAGGCACAGAGTTCCCTGGGGGCCCCGTTGTCCCCTGGGGGAAGGGCTTGCGGTGAAGTGGGAGTTTGGTCTCCACTCTACCGTCAAGGCGGGGGCGAGGGCAGGTGGCGGGGCTGGAGCCTCCCCAGGCCGGTGGCAGTCCCCAGGCCACCAAAACCAATCCAGCACGTGCAAGCCAGCGGCCAAGCGACAGGGCGATATAAGTGAGAAGGTGTGGAAAAGTTGTAAAACTGTGAAAATTCAGGCTGGTGTGTGAGGAGTTATTACCGAACCCCAGGCACAAGCTGTTGTAACTGACAACAATAGAGAAGGCCTCTTGGGCCAGATGCTCAGGTCCCGCTGATGCATAAGGGGACCAGAAAGCTGCCGTAATGGGGTCAGTGAAGATTTTCCCTGGCATGGGGGAATCCCTTCGTTGCTTACATGTTAATGAAGAGAAAGCAAACAGCAGAAAGTTTTGAAAATGTTTCAATCTATTCACTTTTGGCTGCTCAGTTTCTGCTTCCCTAAATCCTGTGGTGTTGTTTCACCAGTTTTTAGGACAGCACTGATAGTCTGGGCTACAGAGGAAATTATTTTGAGAGGAACAAGCTGAAAATTAGACACCTAATTGTCTTTCCAAAACCAAACCCTGCACAAACCCTCCAAGACTCCTGTCATAAAAAAGCAGAAAAATCCTTTCAGCAGCCTTCTCAGCCAGCTCAGTTTTAAGACTGCTGTTTTTCCACTGCAAAATTATTTAGAATGTTTTACACAAAAGAAAAAAAAAAAGACAAAAAAAAGCCTGTTTCTGGTAGCACATAGCATCTCACTTGAGCTCTGGAAACTGAAATACTTAAATATCTGTAGCAAATATGTGGCAACAGGAGCACCTGGCTTTGTTTCACTGTTTCTTACATCTGTTCTTTGTTAGTATTGGCAGAATTATGCCCTTTATTGTCACAGTAAGTCCTGGTAGCTCTGGATGTGCCGTGAAACCACTGGAGGTTGTGGACCCCCAGTCAGTGTTTACCATTGTTCCAGGGATGTGTGTGAGCTGCAGAGTAAAAGGTCACTGAGAGTACTTGCTTTGGTGGTTTTTTTTTTCTCTCTGGGACAGGAGCTGCTCATCTACACAGCACAAATGTTTTACCTGATGCCCTGAGAGTCAGAAACATGCTGCTAGAGTGCTTCCAGTTGGAGACCCACTGGCGCCTCTTAGAAATCCTTATTGCATCCCTGAAAGCAAGAGGCACACAGCCCTCCACTGCACCGAGCCGCAGCAGAAGCACTTACAGCCGAGTGAGAGCAAAACCTGAAAGCTTCACAGAGCTTACTGCATTTTCAGAAAAGCCAAAATGTTGCAAGATTAGTTCCAGCCCAGCTTACCTGCTTTAAGAGTCTAATATGACAGCTTTGTTTTCAGCCTCCTATGCTTTGTTGCAGGGGCCATTTTGGGGAGGTGGGAAAGGCTTAAAATGAGATTTGTGATCATTCCAGATTTTGCTCTCATCTTACTTTAAAGATCCATTAAAGCTCAAATTAAGCAAGACTCCTGCTGTTAGCTCAGTCAACTGTGAATGCGTCTGTGCAACTGTTACACATCCTTTGAAAGTAATGGAGTAACAGGAAAAAAACCTGCTAAGGCTTCCCTTTTGATGTAGAAGGATTTTTACTGCAAGGATTTTCGTTTGTTTTAAGGCTTTGATTGCTTAAATATTTTCAGAGAAGAAAGCATACATGATTCTTAATTGCTTCCTAAATTGGGATGCTGCTATATCTTAAGAAGAGAATTAAATTATTGTGTTCTTCTTGAGGACCTATGTCTTGTTAATCTTCCAGATAAATTAAACTCTGGAGTGAAAGTCATTAATCATGATATCTTAATAACATAGCTTCAAAAGAAGTATATACCCTTTCAGATTACCGAGATACCATCAGTGAAAGCAAAACATAATGTGACATGCTGGGGACATCTAGTGGAGAAAAAGTAAAATAGTAAAAACGCACAACAGGAACGTTGCCTGCTGTTACAGTAAAATCAAAATCAGGACTCACACGACTAAGCAAAGGTTCACTCTATTTAAACTCTAAATTAAACGTTTCTGGACAAAAGAAAACTGTTTTCTATTTCTAGAAGAGCCAACTATCCCTCTGTAGTTGCCTTTAAATAATACATTATAATAAATTTAATTTCATTTTGGATGTGGGAGTTTATTTCATTTTTTTTTTCTACAGTTTTATTTATTTGGAAAATAAATTTTTTACATTTATTTCAGATTCCTTTCCTGCAGTAAGAAAAAAAAAAAAGGTAATACTTGCCAAATAATAGCTGCCAACTATTTTACTAATTCTGAGATACTTGGGTGGAAGATGTTAAAAGCGGTACATACAGGTAGCTCAAATGTTCCTCGCTTGTCAGAATTAAAGCTGTCAATGAACTTGATTTGTACCACTAATATTACCAGTGTTATTGTATTTAATCTTTGACTTTTTATATATGTCCATACAACTCAACTTGGTTTTGGAGCTGTACTGTCATATTAAGGAGCAAAATGGTTACTTTTACTACTCTCACCAGAGATTCAGACTGCTGAGTCCTTGTCAGGAATAATTTCAAATCTTCAGGAAGTGATATTGACTTGCATGGGCTCCAGTGAGACTGGTGTACCTTGAGGTTGGTCAACTGAAAGATCCTGCAGGTTTTAGAAACAAATTGGAAGTAGTATAAAAACAATTACTGACTTGCCATTATGAATACAAACAAGTCAAATAGTATTTAATACACACAGTAACCATCTTCCCATCTATCTCACTTCACTTACATACCCAATTCACTTACAAACAAACCCACTCAGCTATGTACATGCAGGCTCGTAATACGCCAAATCACTGTTTATGGGAGGAGCCTAAGACTTATTTCAGGAGCCAAAGGCAAAGAGAACCACTTAGTCCTGAGCAAGGCTTCAGACTAGAAAGCATGGGCGGGCAGGTGTTAGGATATAATCATAGGGCCACAGAATGGTTTGGGTTGGAAAAGACCTTTAAAGATTATCTGTTTCCAACTCCTCTGCTGCTGGCATAATACTGGAGTATAGCTAAATGGAGCTATGCCAAGGTCCTGCAGGGAAGTAGGACACCACTGATATGTGGTGTCTGATGTGCATGCACTGATATGGAGAAAAGGGATGTGACCGAAGCCCAAATAACAGCTGGGTGCTGCAACTGGCGCTTCAGTCTATGAGTGGTGAGGAGTGCTACAGGAAGACCAGACCTTTCACTTCAGGTCCCCAGATCAAAGAACTGCAAAGGGAATTTATCTGCACTTTTGTTGTCATATCACAATTTTTCAGGGAGCTGACCATGATGAAGCACTTAAGATGCCATCACGAAGCAGAGTAGTGTGAGTAAACCCCAAATCAGTGCATTGGCTGTGGAAACGAGAGAGCTCTGCTGCCAAAGATTGTTGCTGTTGAACTCTGAAGAAGCAAAAGGCAATGTAATGCCCAGCAACCTGGTAATTTGACTTGAATCATAGTACATCTCTCAGCAGCTGATTCCTATTACTGGCAGGAATCAAGAAAAAATTAAAACACTGCCCGTCATCACGACACGCTTCAGTAGAGCTTCTTGTGAATCTAGCCATAAGCACCGTTCCCTTCCTTGTAGCAGACTTAGTTACACAGGACAAAAGGTAGACTTGGATAATTAGGCAGACCATGAAATAAAGTGTTGTGTGTGCCTTCCTGTTCCTGTTTTCATGCCAGGTGGATCACTTCACTGACTTAAAATGTCTTTTCAGAAGTTCCTTTCCTTTACATTTACATTTTGCTTTGTGAAAGACATTTACATTTTTGGGCCAACGGTAGTAGCGGCTTCAGACAAGGACTTCGGGTGATGCCTCTGTAAAGAAGCAGAGAAGCATAGCTTGTGAAACAACCACTTTAAGGAAGAGCTGGGTTACTTTGGATCTGAAACTTGAGAGAATGAGGAAACAGATAGCAGTTCCTCAGAGGTATTTTTCAAGCTAATCTTCTCAGTCTATACTGTATTTTTCTCAGTGCTTCAAGGGATTTTTGGATAAAGGAAATGGTGCCACAGCTTTTCGTTTTAGCATAGAGGTTTTTGAAGTAGTTTTCAGAATGAAAAAAATCTACAACAACCGTTAAAAGGGAAAAGTCAAATAAATGTACACGTGCTGTGAGCCTTCCCCATTGGGAGTTATTATAAAAAGCAATAATCAGGAAGGCAGGTAGGTTGAGGAAGAGTTATCTCTAAGCAAGGGTAAAGTTTTCTGCCGTCCTCTCTCCAGATAAATGCCATGATAATTGTCTCTCCCACAAAAAGGGTTACACTGGCCAGGTTCTCACTAGTCCTGACTGTTGTTTTCCAAAGACTTGTAAGAAAAATGTGTGATCAGGCACTACGACTAGGGAGTTGTACTGTAAGATCAGCAACTGAAGAGATTCAATATATGATAAAATTTTCAGGTCTTGGAATCTATGGGACTGTGATAAACTGTTACTATATCTGCTGTTTGTTTACAGGAATTGTCCTCAGAAATCTTCCCTTCTGCATCCTGCATTTTATAAGGGCTGAGGGAACAGTAAAAGCCTCTTTGAAGGAAGAATCAGTAGTGAAACTCTGACAGTTATTTAAGTAAGATTTTAAGCTTAAAAGAAATATAAGATTTGACAAGATTATGCAGCACATAGCTAAATCACACACTATTGAAGTCCAACTCTTACTCCTGTAAGAACCAGTCCACTAGGGTCTCTAACTAGCTAAATGAGGCAATCTACATTTTTGGGGTGTTTTTCAGATATTTCACACTGACACAGTTCACATTATAGTTCTGATGAAACTACATGTGAACAGGAAATAATTTGGACCTAGTTGTGTCTGCACAGTAGATTAAGAAAGAAAAAATCAGCTTCTGTTAGTCCAAATGGGACCAGAGATTTTTTTCCTGCTGTAACCAGAGTCTATCTTGGATCAGTAGACCTTTTTGATAGGAGAGTCTGTCCTTCCATTAAATCAAAGGGAACAGAAATCAGTTCTGTAAGCAGGTGGTTGTCTCTGGGTGATGACCAAGGTCAGATTTTCTATTTCTAACTCTTATATGAGTTACTGGGGAAACTGCCCATGAAATTGGAGCCATTGTGAAGACAGAGGCTAAACAAGCTTTTCAGTATACAGTGTTCCCCTGCTGGTGTTACTGGGACCCAACGCTAATGGGTCTTTGCGAAAACAGAAAGGCTTAAATTCTCACCCTAGGACTGCTGAGATTTTAAACAAGCTGCACCATGCATTCTATCCTATGGAAGAATGCTATCTAAGTGTTATTGGCCTCTAGACTTGGTTTCAGCACCTGCTGGCTGAACCAACTCATTGAGGAGAATGAAGATATTTGCTCAATGATATATTAATAGTATTTTGTTTCTATCTGAGCAAAACAAAACATGTTCCCAAAGGTAAGCGTGAGTTTGATCACCTTCAAGATAAGGTACTGACTGCAAAGACTGAAAAATATAAAGTCGGATTGCTAGAGTCGGATTGTCAAAGTGACACACGGTCATTTAAAGCCACATGTAACATAGGCAGGACATACTGAGGGTCGGTGAAGACCCCAAGAGCATGCCTGGTCCCTTTTAAGACATTGGACTTTTATGGAAGATCTGTGCCCTGTTCAAATTTGGTTGGCTTAGGTAGTAAAAAGCCAACATTTTCTGAACTCGCTGGTGTGAAAAGTCTTTGCATGGCACTTAGAGTAGCACAACATAAAAATCCAGGTCAGGTAAGTACAGATTTTGACTAAACTTCCAGAAGCTTCTCAGTCACAGATCTGTCAAAGTACTGTGCTGATGCAGAGTACTGCTAGGGCAGGAATGTAAAGAATTCTGTACTTGGGAAAACAAGAAAATCTTGTTTGCCAAGTAAGTTACTTGTAACTGTAGAAAAAGAGGGCCCTGAAATTTTTGATTCTTAAAAAGATGGGAAGCCTGACAGTATTTTTGTCTAGGCACTGATCTTTTGCCCTCTGTGCTGTTTAAAACAATCACTTCTAATATTTTATCTGCTTGATTTGAAAAAGCTGGCCATTGTAAATGCAAACTTATTAGTTTCTCATGTCATAAAGTGATTTTAGAGATGCTGAAAAGTTTTTGGAAGAATAAATGAAACAATGGCCTAGTGAAATCTTGATATAATAAAGTCAAGGTAGGGTAATCAGTACAGGACAATACTGTGGGGAAATCGACCAGGTAGTGTGTTGGGGACTTTTCAGCCCTGTCGTTCTGTTTATCAAACCTGCTCCTAAAAACCTCCAATGACATTTTCCAAGTAGCCTATTGGAATACTTAACTATCTTCATCCTTAAAAGGTTCTTATTTGTAGCAAGCCTTAATCCTTTTAGTTTTCATCAAATCTGCAGAGGGCATAAAAAACAGTGGGCGTCACACTAGCTATAAAACCCTTTCATGTATTGAAAGAATATTCCCAAGTTTCCTCTAAATGTTTTCTCTCTTTTTTGGATTAAACCAGCACAATTCTTTTAACATACCTTGCAGATCATATTTTCTAAATCTCGTAAATCCTTTTTATCTGCTGGGCTGTCTCCCAGTGGGGAGGTTATCTCTGTATTGCATTGCAGTGCCCAAAAGTGAACACAACACTGTAGGTGACATCTCCCCTATCCTGAACAATTCTCATGTCTTGTATATGGTGCTCCTCGAAATACGTCCTGGAATGTCCTTTTGCAATAGTTTCACGTTCTTGACTCAAATGTCTGATTCACTGAAAGCCCACAGCCTTTTTTTCAGTACTGCTGATTAGTCCGCTATTCCCCTGTTGTATATGCATTTGAATGTTCCTTACTAAGCACTTTACTTAGTCTGTATTGAATTTCATCATGTTGATTTCAAGCCATGCCTTTCGTTTATTAACATTACTAAAAATTTGAATCCCATTCTGCTGAGCATTTGCAACCTGTTCCAGTTTGAACTTCACTGCAGATATTACAAATATGCTCTCTAGTCAGTCATCCAAGGCGCTGAGGAACATACTGAATGCAGCCTACAGTGGATCTCTGCAGCTTCTTGCTTGGTATCTTCTGACAGAGAGATAATTTTTGATAACTCCCTTGTGAGTGCTTTCTTTTTCCTGGGTAGTTACACAACTATTTCATCATGTTTGTCTATAGATACTCTGTATTTGTGTATTTTGCTAGCAAGATTGATATTTAAAACAGTGTCTGTAGCCTTATATGCAGTGTATATCAAGTATTTGATCAAATCTCACCCTTTGTGAGTGCTGAGGCAAAGATGATACTAACTTTTTAGCCTTCACTATCTGCTGTTCTCTTTTCTTCCTTGTTAAGAAATAGACATTCTTTTCACTGTCATCTTCCCATCTCTAAAATATTTTTATTCTTGCATTTTATGTTCCTGGTTAGATGAAACTCATACTCACTTTGATCTATGCTGCATCTTATTCCTTTATAATCTCTTTTACATCTACACTGGTAGGTTAATGTTCCTGCTTTTGTATTTCTATTTATATTTTTCTGCTTTCCTTTTTATTTTCCTGGCTTTTATAGAGCTTTTGATGGAGCCATATTGGTCTCTTACTATGCTCCATGTTCCCTTTGCATCATGACAGTCTACCATTGTATCTTTAATATAGTCCCTTTCAGTAACTGCAAACTCTTTTGCAGTCCTTTTTTCCTTAGAATATCTTCCCAAGAGACCCTACCTTCCAGTTCCCTCAGTTTGATGAAGTCTGCTTTTTTGAACTCCATTGTCCTTATTCTGCTGCACTCATTCCTCCTTTTCTTTAGATTTGTGAACTCTATAGTTTTGTAATCACTTTCACCGAAATTACCTTCTATCTTCTACCTTCAGCTTCTCAAACAGATCCTCCCTATTAGTCAGAATCAGTTCTAAAACAGCTGCAAGCTTCTCAGTACCTTCTTCCATCTTCCTAAAAGAAAGTTGTCCCCAACATGTCCTGAAAGCTTACTGGACTTTCTTCATCCTGACATTATTTTCCAGCACGTATCTGTGTATAATTCAAGTCTTCCCTTACTATAAGTAAGAGGGCACCCTTTGGATGCTTCTATTAGTTACAAAAAACCCACCCTAAAAAAGCACTAAAACCCACTCTTCTATGTCCTTCTGATGAGGTTATTTCTAGCAGGTCTCTATTATGACATTGCCTTTATTTTTTATCCTTTTTACCTTTTTCTTGAGATGCTCAATGCACCTCTCACCTCTTCTGGCAGTTGAGCAAGGATCTACATTTTTGATGTACAGTGTGGCATCTTCTTCTTTTTCCCCAGAGCCTGTATTTCATAAACAAAGTGTACTCCTTTATCCCAGCACTTAGAGGAAATAGCATGGAAACATGACCATTACGCAGCAGTCATAGACAGCTGCTTAGTCCAACTGGGACTGTTTCTGTCTCAAAATCAATGGCTACCTTAGGGAATCAGAAGGCTTCAGAAATTTCCTCAGTTTTGTCATAGTTTTATCTGTGATTTTTTATCTGAATAAAAGTTTTTAACAAGTTTGAGGCCTAGTAGAGTTGGAAAATTATCTTCTTGAGCAAAATACCTTTAACGATTTACACCATATACAATCGTGGTGAGAATTCCTACCTTAAATCTAGAGCTAACTGATATTAACTGACCAGAAAATCATGTAATAAGTAAACACCGTATTTTAGGGGAAGGAGACAGGGTAATTTTCCAGCAGAGCAGGGTTGATTTTTTTTCCCTTTCAAAATTGCAGCCCATTCCTGCTGCAGTAGGCTGTCTTTAGCTGTAAGTATATTTATCTGAAAAGCTACAGAAATATTCATAAAATTGATGTACCTCTCTAACCTAGTTGTGGTTATTTGGATTACCTGGGTTATGAATAAGCCATACTAGTCCACTGACATTGCCCTTCTCAACACTGAAAGAGTTTTTTACATTTTCATGATGGAAAATACAGCCTCTCCCTGTCTGGTAAATAGTTTTAATCCAAACAGCAAGTGATACCAGCTACAGGGCTCCCCTGGAATTGTTCCATGACTGTGGAAACTAATTGAGAACATTTATCATTGTCCCAGAAGTTGTTTCTGGTGTCTTTGACTCTCCTGCACTGAAAAAACACAGAATCACTGAATGGGTGAGGTTGAAGGACCTCTGGAGATGACCTAGTCCACCTCCCCTGCTCAAAACAGGGTCAGCTACAGCACATTGCCCATGGCCATATCCAGTTTGCTTTTGAATATCTCCAACGATGGTGACTCCACAACCTCACCAGGCAGTGTTTGAACAGGTTTTTCTTATGTTTGATTGGAGTTTCCAATATTTCAGTGCCCACTGTCTCCTGGGCCTGTCCCTAGGCACAACTGAGAAGAGTCTGGTTCTACCTTCTTTACTCCCCTCCATCAGGCATTTAGTATTCTCCAGGCTGACCAGTCCCAGCCCTCTCAGCCTCTTCACATAGCTCATATGGTCCAAGCCCTTCATCGTCTTTATGGTCTTATGCCATACTCCCTCCAATATGCCTGTGTCTGTCTTGCACTGAGGAGCCCAGAACTGACCCCAGCATTCCAGCTGTGGCCTTCCCAGTGCTGAGGGCACCACACTCGCAACTTGCAGGCAAAGTGATGCTGTTCTTGATGCAGTCCAGGACTGGCTGTTAATTTTCCTTGCTGTAAGGGCTCATTGCTACCTCGTTGTCTACCAGGACCCCCAAGGGCCTTCTCTGCAAAGCTCCTTTCCCACCAGTCATCCTCCAGCCTATACTAATGAATGCAATTTTTCTCCCGAGGGCTACTTACCTTTACTTCAACTTCTTGATATTCTTGTCTGCCCATTTCTCCAGGTTACCATGGTCCCCCTGAATAGCAGCACAACCATCTACTGTATCAACCACTCCTTCCAGTTTTGTATCTTCTTCAGTCTTGCTAAGGGTGCAGTCTGTCCCATCATCTAGGTCATTAATGAAGATGTTAAACCATATCGGACCAAGTATTGACCCCTGGGGGTAACGGCTAATGACTGGCCTCCAGCTGGACTTTGTGCCACTTTGTGTCCAGCATTTCAGACAGTTTTTAGTCCACCTCACTCTATGCTTGTCTAGTCTGAACTTCATCCTTTTGTCTGTGAGTATGTTATGGCATACACTTTGGAAAGCCTTACTGACGTCAAGATAGGCATCCACTGTTTTCCTCTTGTTCACCAAGGTAGTCATATCACTGTAGAAGGCTATCAAGTTGGTCAGACATGATTTCCTCTTTGTAAATCCATGATGACTCTCAGTCACCTTCCTGTGCTTAACTTCTTTGTAAATGGCTTCCAGAAGGATTTGCTCCACCAGCTTCACAGGGATCGAGGTGAGACTGACTGGTCTGTTTTTCCCTGGATCCTCCTTCTCGCCCTTCTTGAAGGTAGTAGTGACATTTGCTTTCTTCAAGAAAAGATAATCAAGAGTGGCCTCACAATGACATACTATAAAGTCACATGCACTTATTTATGTCCAATTTTTTAAAATTTCCTTAATCTCATCCTTCTCCAACAAGGGTAAGTCGGGTAAGTCTTGTTGTTCCAGAGAAATGCCATAACAAGACCTGCCCGAGTGTGATGGGTGGCCAGTCTAATGGTATATTTTCAGTTGCAGGTGTGTTCACAAAGCAACCTTATTTTTTGCCTAGAGGTAGGTTATATTAATGTAGGCTATATTATTTATTTCAGCCTTAATTTTAAAAATCAAACAGAAATATCCCACCATAAAATCCAACCCAATGATCTTTCTCTTTATTATGAAAAATTTAAGTCCAGCCAAAGTCAAATACACAAATTATATCCTCTAACAAAACTTGTTTATTCGTATAAAATAAGGAGGAATCATATTATAAAATGAAATTATCTCCTGAGAAATATGGTAGAAGAACATTAACTTCATTCTGAACAGGACTGAATAGAACATTGTTCTTTGTTTTTGTGTAGAGATATAGAACAGGACATATTAACAAGAGAGTACTTGATGACCATTCACTGATGCACACGTGTACATAGGATATTTTGTAAGTAAGGATGTTATGAATATAATTCTGCCTACTTATTTGGAATACTGAAAAATATATTTGCATGCATTGTATTTGCATGTCTGTTCCTCTTCGAATGCATGGTAGAAAGCTTTCCTATAAATTTAAGATTATTTGGATTTGAAAAATTTTCACCAACTTGCAAGTGTTGGCTGACGTTACCTTTTTTTTTTCTTACTGTGCCCTTTTGAGAAACTCTCTGCAGCCCAAGACATTAGAATGAAATTTCAAAAAGAATATTCTAGATCATAGCTTGGATCCAGAAATTTCCTTTCTTTGTAGAATATACGGCAGCAACCAGGAATGGTTAACTGGTGGGGGCTTCATTTTCTCCAGATAGCTGAGTGATTCATACTTCTGGAAAATATCCAGTACAATATAAAACAAATTAAAAAGATCATTTCTCAACCTCAGGTCTCCTACCTGCTTCTGCAGGTGAATAGTTGTCGTTGGGAGCTATGGATATAGGGAATACTGCTTCTGTGTCATTGCAGTACTTTCCACCACTCCCAGAGCCCATGACTACACTGAATAGCTTGGACCCCAGAGTTCTGGAAACAGACAGCCGGGATGGGAGAACCAGAATGGAGATTTATAGCAAACTTCCCTCAAGAAGGGTGGATATCTTTTCAGATGCCCATACGCAGTGCTGGGATAGCAGCATGCTGGCAGTCCCTGTGGACAGGGGGTCTGCTCAGGCGTGGGGTGGCCCCTGCCGGACATGTGCCCACAGAAGGCACAGGAACACAGGGGAGCGTTCTGCTGGGCAAGGGATTTCCCATCTTGCAGCTATCCCTGGGCTCGTGAGTCATAACACTGAGCTTTTCTCCCCTTAAAAGGCAAGATTTAGTACTTTCTCTCCAAGAGGTCCCTGTTTGCCCTCTCTCCCTACTAGAAAAGCCTGAGAGATGCTAAAAGAAGTGCTGACTTCATTACTTGGACTGAAATCAATGGGAGCGAAACCAGGTTCTCCATGGGTTTAGATAGGTTTGGATTTACAAACGTTTGGATTGAAATGTTTTGGTTGAAAATTAAATACAAGTAATAATGCCATTTTTTTTTTTTTCTAATTTTTCAGCTCTCTGAAAAAAACGACACTTGGTTGTAATGGAAATATGCCAACCCATACAGCCTTCCTTTCCAGATATATGTCTTACGTATTAAAAGCTAATGCCCTTACTGTTCCTTCTAACAATTTGCATACACTGAATCTACTATGTGGAATAAAAAATATGACTTGCATAAGGAATTGCACACACACAAAAAAGAAGGTATGCAAAATAAACACCTCAACTAGCTGAATGCTAATTACGTATACACAAATTCTGGAGACACTCAGTATGCAGAACCAATCAGTTATTGCAGCGAACACCTATAACTAATTTCCTCCAGGAAGAAAATTTTCCATTAGCTTTAGTGAATTTATATCCATTATAGAAAGGTTGTACCTAAATAAATATTATTTTAGTTTAATTGGATTAAAAATTAGAAATGCAAATTCTGGTGCACCATGTCTCTAAGTCCTTGTCTCCCTTTTTATGGTAATACCCTTCTAATGGTTTAAGCCTATGAAGAAAAAACACTGAAGATTTTAACTAGCAGCTTTGCAGGGGGGCAGAAAGGAGCAAAGAAGATTTAGTGGTGAAAAGAGCAAATAAATAGGTGCTCCAAGATTAAAAAGAGGGTAGAAGTGCATGCTGAGCTGTTGAAAGACCTCTCTGTGTTTAAAGAAAAATATTGTTTGGTTCTTTCACCAGTGCATGATCAAAATAAGAGGTACAAATTAGTTCATGGCTGCTGAAGCTACAAAACATCATGCAGAGAGCTGTCTTTGGGAACGTTTTAATGAGGAGAAGAGGTCATCAGACTGTGACATTGCTTTTCAGAATTCTTCAAGAACAACACAGACTTCCTGTTCCAAATGTGGTAAAGAATAAAACAACCTTAGTAGTAATCGTACAACTTTTGAACCGTGTTCCTTGGAAATACTGTACCGTGCTCATTTTGTAGCTTTAGTTAGCTATCTCAAAGGAACTCTTCCATATTTTCCATGTGCCCTTATTTCAAAAGTACAGTGAAATGGTAGAGCTTCAACAAGGATTATATTTATAAAATAAAGTTTTATTCAGTCTTCTAAAGAGATTTTAATGTTTTCATTGCTCTAGGTGAAATGGTACACTGTGGCTCTGTTCATTAACATTTAGCATCAGTGCAAAAATCAAGGATTACCACATACAGTTTGAAAGGACATCCAAAATGACTTTGAAATTAAATTCACTACAATCTTAGTTTTGCAGCATTTCAAACGTGATTTTAAAATGTATAAGTTAAGTTAATGGCATTCCAGGTCAAATATCCCCAGCCCAATAATAAGTCCCACACAGAACGGCATTATTTAAATTTGTGGCATATTGTATATGCTGACTAGGATTGAAGAAGTCCACTGTAAATTTAATAAACAAGATGTATACTACAGTGCAGTTATTGAAAAAAAGCTTCCTTGAGGATATTTAGAGAGACTATTAGCAGACACTGGTAAATCAAATAATTATTCTAAGTTATGGGCATCATTAGCAGAAATCTCACAACTGGAATGGCTTCAGGATTGCCAATAATTATAAAAATGCCAGTAACTAGCAATTGACAGTGGGTTTTAGTCCTGATAAACAATTGCTCCTGTGAAAGAAATAGGTATCAAAATCATCATTTCTAAACGTCTTTTTCAGAGGTTTCTAACAGTAAGAAAGAATACAAATGTATGTCGAAAAAAGTTAATGAATCAGGTGCTATAGTTAATAACTTCCCTAAAAAATGACTAATCTATTCATTAAAAAAGAAAGATCTGTATTACAAACCAGCCCTTTTTCTTTTTAGAATAGTGTAATAAAACTGCATTTGGAAAAGCATCAGCAGCAATGATACAAAGCTGGTGTAAAGGGACTATTTGCTCATGCCATAGAAATTCTATTGTAATTCTTTCACTGCATATTCTTTTAAATTATGATCACTATGTTAAGAGAAGCAAGGATAACATAAACCATACTGTATGCCACCTGTCTCTTCCACCAAACAAAGGGAGAAAATGAATTTGGTAACTGTCTTCTGTAATCAGAAAGGAAATCTCTATCGTAGTGGCTTCACTTGGCTTTTCTCAGGTATAAAGAGCGCTGGCAAATGTCTGCCATCTGAAATATGTAATTCTAACCTGAATATTGAAATTCTACAAAAGAAACATATATGTATTTTTTAACAATGGCATGGTCTCATTGACAAATACATATATTAAATATTAATGATTACCGGGTCATTGCACCCCGCAACATTCTCCTGTGAATCAATTTACTTAAGCATTTATACTGATTTTATTTTCTGTGGTATAGTTTTCTTCTCTTTCACATGATGTACTAAATAGGCATTTAGAAATATTTTAGCTGGCTGTTTCACCTCTAAAAAAATCCCAATGCAAATTTTTTCCCACAAAGGCTAACAAGTTTTTTAGTTTTCAGTTTAAACCTTTAATCCTGTTTGAATGGATTGATGTCTTTTTCCTTGATTTACCAGATTCTTCCGTCAGTGATTAGGGCCTGGGAGTTTGGGCTAATCTGAGATTTCTCCTCTTCTTGTATTGTCATTCTACTGCCCGTTATTCTTCTCTTTTTTTTTTTTTCCTTTCCAAGAATACCACTGTATTCTATTCAATAACCATTGCTTGCTGAAAGAAGACGTCTTAGATAGCCAATTAGCTGTTATGCATAGAGTTTTTAGCCAGCATGGTAGCAGTATTTGTTACAGGACTGTAAGCAAAGCATTGAAAAGTAGATGTTAAAAAAGAGAGAGGAAGGAAAAGGAGATTCTGAAATTCTGAATTTTGCTTTCAATTATCCCAAACTACATCTAGAGGCAGTAATGACAAGTGTAAGTTTTGCGAATCAACATGATAGGAGAAAAGAATCTTTGATTCAGTGGATAAGCTGTGATGTAGAAATCCTGGAGCAGTTTTACTAGTAAGTATGCTTTTATAATTAGAGTATCAACGATTCTCTGTCTAATGCAAAAGAGTTGCAGGGTCTTTTGATAGCAAATGTGGGCAGCTCTTAGAAACTTTTATATAGCTGTCATAAAACAAGACACTACACAATGTTCCTGAATTAAATGCCATTAAATCCAATGAATAACTTCACTGCAACAGATTTCTACTGATATAAACAAAATCAAGAACTTCTCCTTGATACATGTAGATGTGAGTTTTGAACAAAATCCACAAATATAGGCAGTCATAAAGTAAATGCGTATAGTCTAGGAAAAAGTGTATATATGTGTTTGTTGTAATCAGAGTTTAAGCTACCAGTCTTCTGTCAAAATCTTTTTTGGGTAAAGAAAACAAACAAAACCCATAACAACATCCAAAAGGATTATGTTAATTTTTCCATCAGCATAAGGTGATGTTTTTCATTAAATGGCAAACAGATATCCTCAAAATAGAATGATACATAAGCTAAAATATCTGTAAGATTGTATAAACATCATGGTATATGCATATGACTAACATTACGTATTATTATTATCATTTGAGTACTTATTTGTATTACTATTAGTGATTTGCTATCTATTAATAAGTTTATTGTTTTCATGCATATATTTTATCTTTTCAATCAAAGCGTATGAACTGCAGTTTGATTTCAGAATGTCTCCAAGACTATTTGATATTCTTTCATTTGACAAGTGACTTAAGACGTGCTTACATAAGCATTTTGTTTAAAAGTTTTAGAAATATTTTGTAAAATTTGCATCTTTATATAACTCTTGTGAAATTTTATCAAATACCAATTGTACAGAAAAGTCATTGGTAGTTGTATCAAAATTATTTTTGCAACTTCATTTCATTCGGTTTTGGTTTTCAGTATGAATTCTTTTTTTTTCTTTTTTAGTAAACAAAAGTCTGCAATATTTTTTAAGCAGACTTATATGCCATTTTGGGCAACGTATTACAGCAAATCTTGAAAAAGGAAGAGTAATCTCTATAATAAAGAAGAGGTTTCTTGGGAACTTTCTAATCTAGAACGAGATGTGTTAAACACAGCATTTTCTATGAAGATGCCACTCTAAATATCTATTGGTACTGAATGAAATGTCTGTTGGTACCGAAGTAACTGCGCCTGTATTTTAATATTGCAGGATTAAATCCTGTATATTCCACATCTTGTTGGATTGTTCCTTAAAATTTTAACTCAGTGATAACAAGCCATTCCAGTGAACCACTACTGAGCAGTGCTTGGCAAGCAGATGTATACGTCTATGTATATTACTGTGCACTGCATAAAATAACGTACTGCGTTATCATGCTGTGCATGCTTTATGATCTTGTCAGGACTTAGGAAAGGTATTTAATGAACATGAGACATACAGAAAGAGAGTCTAGGTGCTGTACTCTGCCATGGAAATGATTTAGCAAATGGTTAGTTAATTATATTAAGAAAGTACCACTGTTACCATAGGGAGCTGTGAGACATTATGCATTGCGGAGTTATTGTTCGGATGAAACATAAACCTTAGATTGGGTTTCGTTGCAATCGCCACAAATTCCGTGGTAATTTTAGCAGGAGCAGGAATGCTGTGCCCTGTACCCTAACCAAACTTGCCAGAAAATACATCCATGGGGTTTCTTACTTCCTAACCTATTGCACAGTGCTGCACTACCTTTGTAAAAAGCTGTTATGTGTTTTGTATTAATATTGGGAGTAGTGACTCACATCCATAAAGTGTACGGCATAGAAGGCAGCGCTTTGTGCAAAAATGGGAGAGACCATTTCTAAAATGTGTCTCCATAAGGAACCCATTAGCGATGGGTACTTTGAGACAGGTGAACAGGAGGGATCCTAAATCATAGCATTCTGTAAAAGGTAGCAGCTGTAATTAATACAGAATAAGCCTCAAGATGACAGTATGTGGTGTTTCTTCTACTGATGTTTATTTTTACATATATATATATATATATTTAAACCTCGATGTTTATTTATAGCACACCAGTGTATGTGTAATCAATCACTGAATTAGATGCAGGGTTTCTAGAGTGCAGAGACAGGAGCGCTGATCTCCGCTTCCATCAGCAGAGAGCAATTGGGTGGCATTTAGTCTTCTCTCAACAGTAATTCTGCTTGTCCTCGGGACCCTCTGCGCATTCCTTCCATGCAGCCCTGCAGGTTCATGCTCAAAGACTGAAAGGTGAAAGAGAAGAGGAGAAAATCTTTCAGAAATCTAACAGAAGCAACCTAATAGACAGTCAAAGTGCAGTGAGGCAAGGGCAGCACAGTGCTTGAAGGGGCCCTGATACGCGAAGGTAAATGGCCTTCTAGTCTGTCATAAGATGCAGTAATTTAGGAGGCCAAACTTCCATTTTGTGGCAGTCCTGGGAAAATAAACTGTATCCCAAAAGAAGAAGAAGAAGAAGGAAACTCTCTGAGTAAAAGGTATTGCCCTGTTATCCCTGTCAGTCCAGCACTGCAAGAATATTACTCAGGGAGATTAATAAGAGATAAGAGATAGACCCCTAGGGAAGGCAAATAGTCAGATATATAAAGAAGGTACAAGATCCTCATAACTGACGTTATTAGCTTGATGCTGCCAATTTCATACTCACACTGGTAGCTTAAATGGAGTAACTATGCACTAGTGGTGGCATGTATTAAAGCCTCATCACTAAGATTTAAAATCCTGGTCCTAGGGCTCATTTAAATGGTTATAACTATGGGTAGGCGGAGGCTTTGATCCCCTTCTCTAGAAATTTGAGCCTCACTCCATGGCTGATTGCTGGTGAGTTGAGAGAGAAGTTCTACCTGGTGCCACGCACATACAATATCAACACCATCCAGTATGAGAAGTTAGGTGGCATTTGCTTATATTTCTTTCCAGTCTGCTGCAGGACGCTTGTCCTCCCTATATTAAATAGAAGTTTCAGACATTTTTCTGTTTCTTTTTTTTCTCAGACTTGCAGACGCTTATCCTAGTTTTAAAAATGGCATGTGTGCTCTGCATGTAAACCCTTGTTTGGTCTCTAAGCTTTGAATATGAGTAATGAGAAACTGTGTATAGTATCCACAGTACCTAAGTCTTTTCAGCTACCTGTGGAGACGCTTTTCTATTCATATGCTGTGACTCTTCAGAGTTGAGAAGGTAAAAATGAAGCATGTGCAACAAGAGGAGGGTAAAAACATCAGGGTTTTGTTCCTCTGAAGGAGTTTGCTGTATTCACAAAATGATATTTATAATCTTGCCTGGGTTAAAGTTTGACAGTTTTTGCAGATGTTATAACTTTCTAGCAAGGAAGCTGCAAAATTACATATATCATTTTTATAACGTCATAGATCAGAGTAGAGTTATAAGAGATCAAGTGTCCTGAGAAGGGAGCTCTGAAACAGGAAAATATATCAGCATTCACTCCGTAATATAACTCAACACTGAGTCTGTCTATCCACCTCCCTCGTCATACCAGCACCTATCATGGGAGAAAAGAAATCTTGAGCAAGGAAGAAAGACATCACAAATAAATACATTTGTCAGCATAGAGGCATGATGTAGAGAGAATGATGTTATGCTGAAGTTGTTGCGTTAGAATACAAATTATCCTGAAACAAGATGAAATACCTGGGTTGCATTAAAAGTTATTTAAAAATATCTGTGTACTCTGGTGAACCTGACAGCAACACCTATTGTTTAGATTGTCTAAAATTGTTAACCATGTGATTGTTTCTGAACTGTTAACTGTTTGTGTTGAAATGTTCTCATTCCTGGACATGGGACCAGGCAAATTTCTATGTGCATGTGAAAATTTCTGTAGAAATAGCACCGTCATTCTGAGAGCAAAGTTATGGAAAAAATGCATTAGGCCAATGTTAAAACCTTTTATAGCTCTCTGTTTGAAAAGTAGTTGTGCTGCCGAGGGGTGGAGACGGTACTTTACATTTGCCCAGCAGGCTATTGAGGATCAGAAAGCTCTTATATATGTAAAAAACCCCCATAATAACAAAAAAAGAAAAATCCCGGATTATTACATTCAATAGTTGTAGATTGTACATAATCTCTTGGGGTTTGTTAAACTACAGCAACAAAACTCTTGTATCTCTCTGAGTGCTGCTGCAGCATATAGTTGCAGAGACTAAGGAACAATTTTTGCGCAGCTGATCTTTTGCCTGCTGGAGGTCACAAAAACAGGAACAAAGAGATGCTTCAGCTTCATTTCCAGGACTCCCCTTGGTACGGAGACAGGGAGATGGAGAAGAACACAGAGGCAGGAAAGTCAGCTATTGAAAAGCTGGGGAATGTCAGGAACTTAAAACTGGCCAGTGGGTATTCACGCTGTGTAGGTTAGGCTGTCTGTTGGAGGAATTTTTAAGCTCTCCATCTAATTTAATATGTAGCAACTGTGCTTCTGGTAGCAGGTGTGCTGCACACCATGTTACAGATTTCTCAGCAAAAACGTTAAGAATGACAGGATTCTGCCTTCTTGCTCTCAATTTGTGTGGTTGGCTGCTGCTAGGCTTGCCCGTGGTCTAGAGAATGATGACCTGTTATTTTTTCATATACAAAGGTCACTCTTAATGTATCAGAGTGCAGGGCCTCTTTGGGACACCTACTCATGTCACTGGCAGGTTTTACCAAATCTATATGGCCGTTTATTGAATGTGCTACTTCCTTTCCCCTCCTCCCTCAATATTTGGCCTTAAAAAGTTTAATACTTGGTGTAAAAATACAACCATATCTATTCTTCAGAGATGCAGCCCCCAACAAGTATTGTGATTGTACACACAGTTATGTTTTTTTTGTTAGTATTATGCTCTTTTCTGTTTTTCTTAATGCCTCACTCCTTCAAGTTAGGTGAATACAGTAGTATCTTACACTTATCTCTTCCAAATAAAGCTTTATGGTCTTGTGAGACAGAAAAAATTCTGAAGAGTTAGGAAGCTTAACCCCAAACTATGTTTTTTATTTTTATTTAATTTCACGAGATACCATGTGGTTTTGTGCGGTTATTGAATTCAATGGATTCATAACACTGTTTTAGATATACTTTGGATAAGGAGAGACAGTCAAACTTATCTGACCTGATTTTGTACCCTGTACTGGATACAGTGCATTTTCATTAGATGCTCCGTGAAACTTGAATTCATTCTTCATTCATCAGAAAAACCCTTATTCTAACACAGATCATGGAGGACATTGTATTGTGTTGCCTAGCAGGTCCTAAGGCCCCTACTGAAGGGACACCAAAGGACTGCATGAGCCCCATTTAGATCAGGAAGCAGCCTGTCCCTGTCCCCGGGGTGCTAAGGCTTCCACGCCAACGTAAGGGTGACTGCTTCTGGGTGGAAGTGGGAACTCCACATGTTGTACCTTTGGATTTTAATGAGATGCTTCTGGGCTAGGGCAAAACTGTGCTTGCAGTGCAAAGGTGTCCATTATCTGGCTTTGGGAGGACTGGGCAGGTTGTACATGGTCAACTGGGCAGTGAAGCAGCCCCCTGCAGGGATCCAGAATCAGACTTTCTGGCAATGTACCTAGTTTTGTTCAGGATGCATGCAGACTGTCAGCAAAGGTGGACAATCATGCGAGATAAGCTCTGGGAATGAAGATGGAGAGGGCTGTGTGGAGCCTTCCTCACCATCTCTCGGCCATATATAGCCCCATGCATTTAATATAACTGATCCTGCTGCTTTGATGAAACAAGGACTTCATGATGTCGTGCCATAAATCAGGAAAGAGAGGTTACTTCTTCCATCTGTTTGGAGGACACTCTTGCCTTGACAATATCAAGCATATCAATCAAAGGACTGTGTGTTTATTTCTTTATTGTTGTTGTTGGAGACCATTAATTTCTTTTATGGAGTTACAGAGTTCCTTAGGCATGTATCCTTATAGGCTGTATTATTAATGTGCATGCTTTTATATTTTCAAACATAACTAGCTGTATTGATTAGTGAGTTATATAAATGGAAGAAAATAATAAACTGAATTGAAGAGCTACATCATTCATCACTGGCCTCTAGATTGCTGGTGAAATTGGCTTCCTTCAAAGAGCCCTGAGGAGCCCCCTTCCCAAGGCCTGAACTGCCCAGCACAGTGGGATCCTCTTGCCTCCAGAAGCCCTCACACAGAAGAGCCGGCATTGTAGTGGTAATTACCAGATCTTCTGGTTTTGGCTCTGTGGGCTGAAAACCTGAACCTCAGCATATAAACAGATTTCTCCCAAGCAGAAAAGAAACTTTTCAAATAAAACTACACATTCAATGTCAATATCCAGACTGATCATTTATAACAGCTATAATATTTTTCAACAGATGCCTATACATAATACTCAGAGTCCCTAAAGTTTTCATTAACAAAATTGACAGTACTAATCAGCATTTTAACATACTAATTGGCCTTGTGCTGTCTTAATTTCCACTTTGAGTGCTGTAAGGCAATGTTTCTCAGTTATGAACTGTGGTCTGTAAGATATGAAGGAGTGATTCATGAAATTATTGCAAAAACACGATATACGCAGATGTACAATTGAAGAAAATAGAGAAAATGAGTAAGTTTTTGGTAGTCCAGAGAATGGATTTGTATCAAGGACTCAGGGAAAAATACTCTGAGGAACTAAAACTCCTGGGAGGCTGTGAACACACTCCACCCTGGCAAGCGGTTTGACAGCTGAGGGTGTCCAGAGCTGGTGATTCGAGGTTCTCTGTTTGTCATATTATAGTCTCTGATGTCTGTTATCTTATTAAAATATTCCTGTGAATAAATTATTGGGATTCTATGTCCTGTAATCCTGAACCTTCCATTGATGCTGAAGGCAGGAAGAGGCACTGATGTGGAATTTTTAAGCCCCCTTGCTGACTGAGGAGCACACGCCCTACAGAAAGGCAGTGAGACTTCTGCTATGGAAACACTCTTCTTAGAATTACACCACAAGATTATGTCAGCTCATAAATATAGTTTGTATTGTAAACCAGTGGTGGCTCCAATGCATTAGGAAAATGCGCATGTATTTACATGAGTTTGCATGTATGTTTTCAAAAAACACAACAGAAGTCGAAGAGAACAATATCATACAATGCAAGCGGGTATAGGTTATTCCTTATTAAGATAATGCTAATAAGGCAAGAATATCTAGTTGTTATACATTGGAAAACTTATGCCTAACCTGTGGTACTAAACTGTGGTATTTATTTAAGTTTAAACATAAGTGAAGTTTTTTTTCTTTTGTTTGTTCTGAGCCTGTCCTGCGGTCATTTCATCATGGGCATGACAGTCTTACCTTTTAATTAATGAAAAGTATGAAGCGTTTTCTCTTCACCTTCTTCACCCCATGCATATTTTACACTTACCTGTATCCTGTCTTGCCTGAGGTGTCTTTTCCCCAGGATGGAGAATTTTATCTGTTTACCTTACCCTCATGAAGAACTCATGATATATCTTCAACAACCTTTGCTGTTCTTTTTAGCACTTTTCCTGGTTTTCAACCTGATATTAATGCTGATGAGGAGCTCTCTTATCCTGCACTGTAGTCCTCTTTAACCACCTTTGGTGTGGGAACTTTCTAAAGCCTTTCGGAAGTCCCAGTGAACTGTACAAGCTACCTCCAGTTTTTCCACATGCTCAGTGACTTCCTTAAAGAGATTTGTAAGACAGGGTTTTTTCAGCAAAACTCTCATCGTCTATATCACCTGATTTTTTTACAGGTATTGTATGTGTCTGATAGTCGCTCCCTTTTATAACTCTAACAGTTTGTCTGGCATGAACATCAAATCCATACGTACAGTCAGCTTAAGAAAACCAATGCTAATCTTGTCCCTCAGATGACGCTAGCAGAAAATCAGAGGGCTTCTTCCTCAGCTTCAGAAGGAGGCAAATAGGGTGACTACATGCACAGCTGCCTCCATTTCTGTAGGTCATCAGCTGGAGGCTTACTGATGCTGCCCCTTCTCTATGTCTTTTTACTCTTGTGCTTCAGGCTGGCCACTTCACACAAGGTCAGCATGATGCACAGCCTTAATGGTGGTGTAGGCAGTAATATTTCGTTGTCCCATTCACGCGCTGTTAGGCTGACACCCAGTGCATTTGAACACACTGCTGATAAGAATGGAGGTAGGAAGACCTCAGTGAAATCTAGGGCTGATGGCCAGACTCTATGGTCACAACAGACTCAGGCATTATAGACCTTTATAACCAGTGGTTGCTACCCTGTCTCACCGCCTCCTGCCTTCATAACAAGAAACAGTAATTATCATCAGGATATTGAATTTTCCTGAACACCTTCAAATGAAACTGTTTTCTTTGGTTCTAGGTTATTTCTCAAACATTACTTTCTAGTGCTGTCTATTGTTAAAGAAAGACTGGAAACAGCATAGATGGGCAGCAATGAAAATTTTGCTAGGAACTGTTCTTCAAAAACTTGTTTCTATGTGAATAGTAATCAAGAAAAAAAAAAAAAGGTTGTGCATGAAATCCTGCCCCTGTCTTGCCTTTGAGACCTGCTTTTTCAAAAAGTTGGTGTCAGGGGACTGTACATTTTCTTTTGCTGCTGCTCCAGCCTGATCCCTCTTCAGTAGTGACCTCTACACTTATTTTGCCTTTCAATGTCTTAAAATTTAGTTTTCTGTGCAGTCATTCACACTGAACCCTGAAAAGAAGATACATATATATTTATAACAATAAAAGAGAAAGAATTTTTTGACTGTTATGGGCTTCTGATATTTTATTAGTCAAGTCTACATTCAGCCTCACCCTTACAGGTCTCCCTGTGGTAGCTCTGAGCTCTGCTGTTCTCGTAGACAAATGATGGAAACATCTGACTTAGAGCCTTTTAGAATCAAAGAAGTTTGAGAGGGAAAAGACCTGCTAGGTCATTTTGTCCATCCCCTGCCAATACAGGATCATGACCTACTGTACAATAACTTCACTAATGTTTTGCCAAGTCTCAATTTAAATGAATCAAATGATGGGGATTATACCACTTTCTTTGGGACAATATATCCCTGTTGCTTTGTATTCTCTATGAAGAATTGTTATGATATTCTACTTAACATTCTTAATATCACCATAATTACAAGGATAACTTATTTTCTTCTTCGAATAATTGTTTTCTCTTGGTGTTCATATTTTTCACATACATCGCGTTAAAGGTGTTGTATTTTTCATGTAATTTTTTGTGGCTTTCTTCAAAACTCAGCTTTTTACTCCCTTAGCAATATTTGCCATTTGCCTTCATTTAATTTCCTTCCACTTTATTCATCCTTCTGGTGTAGGCTGCTCAAAAACATAGGTATTGCTCATTAGGTTATTCTAGACGTGATTCTCAGGTGTTAATGTTCTACTGCAAGGCTTTTGCCTGAGTCGTAATGTGATGTGTCTGGATATGTAATTCCAAATATCCTGGGTGTCCCCCTTTATAGCTTAATGCAGTTCTCTGACCAGTTCTTATTCTTGTCTTTTATTGCACCAATATACCTTTTACACACTGCTGAAATTCTATTTTACTGAATCATCCTTCCAATTCTCAAGTAAGCGCACTTGTTCATTATCTTCGTCATTTAGTATTCTAACTCATCCTACTTATTTGCCCCTGCCCTTTTGTAAAATGCAAAACTTTTTTCTGCAGAATATCTGTATCTTATGTTTTACTCAAACTGGAAATAAAAAAAGTTATGCCAGACTTCGAGTTACATAAACTGTATTGAATTTTTAAAAATCAATTTAGTCTTTCCTGAAGATGCAAAGACTAAACTGCTATCAACATAAATATACATTTATTGCTTGGCATTGCTACAGATCAGAGCTAAGGTTCTTTAGATAAACTCACTCAATAGTTTCAAGCCAGTATATATTTACTTTTCATTTAAACATAACCCTCATGCAAAATTCTTATGAGTTTTTTTTTTTACTCTTAAATAACTCATAGCTACTTTTAATTTTAACACAGCTTTCAAATTTTTTTATTTCCAATGGAATTCTTTGACTTGTTGGTCTGACTAGAAAATTCTTAAAGCCTCAAACTATCCGCAAAAATAAAAATATGAGAAAGATATTACATTTTTTTTTTTTGGTACTACTTCTTGATCAGTTCTGAAGAAAGCATCATGGGAACAGGCAAATTGTATTTTAAATGACTGTAGAAATTAAGTAGGATTATCTTTGTTAAGCTATTTGTAAGGTATTGTGCAAATAATAAATTAAGTTGGATTTCAGTTTCAAAATATTAATTTAACTTACTTTTTACTTTTTTAGTTGCACAATTACTGAGATAAATTAAACTTTTAAAAATGGAAATATACTTGAAATTTCTGTATGCCTTTTCCACATAACACTTGTATTATGTGACTGTCCTTGTCCTCCCCCACTAATATAACTAAAGGATCTTAAGTATGCATTCCTTAATAAACAAGGATTCCTTCACTGGCAAAAGTTGTTCCAGGCAAAAAGTTGTCAAGGAAAGAGTTAACAAAAAGTTCAATGAAATGTGAAGAAATCTTGTCCTCAATGTGTACAAAAATAATATTTGTGGGTTTAGATGTCTTTTATGTTTCTATTGCTCAAAAATAGATTTTTTTTTGATTGAACATTTTCAGCCTTCCATTGACCGAAATAGATGACTGCCTTAGGGCATTTTTGAAGGGGAAAACTAAAAGAAAAATGAATAAATTCCTTTGTTCAGAACTGCTGCTCTGCATATCCAGTATTTTTTTTTTAAACAAAGACATATCAGTCGATGGGGAGTTTTGCTTGCAAAAGGACTGCAAGATTAGGTTCTTAGTATGCAAGTGTGACCAGCAAATAGGCATGATAAGACTGCAGTGACCAGGAAGGGGCAGTTACAGCCATCTTCTCAGTTTTCATATTTCAGAACTTGGCAGGTATTCACATTGGAGTAGTTGGCCATAACAGGAGACAGTGCCAGTGAGGGAAAGAGGAGAAACCGTTCACGCTGCAGAAGAGCAAGAAAGCGATACTAGCTAGTCCCATGGTCGAGGCAGCCTGGTGCTCAGAAACAAGAACAAGGTGACCTTCTGGGAACACAGGAAGACTTTGGGTTTTGTTGAGCTTTAGTATGGAGCTGACTATGCACGTACCTGCAAAGCAGGTAATTAATCCAGGCACAATGGATCAAAGGCTGTGTAGAGAAGGACTAACCATTTACTCTTTGTGTCTGAGGAGCCGCACTAGCAGTTAGGGGATACAGCACGTTTCTGTTCTTACTTTATTATTGAATCAGCACAGAAGAGTTAGCTAAACCGTTCCTCAGCTTTCCCTCTTGCTAAAACTCTCTATTAGAAGAGACTGCTGTGAGAAGTAGTGCTGTAGTTTTTGTGATGTATTTACATCAGAGCCTCAGTTGAAGATGCTCTGAAAGAACAAAGCCGGATCCTTGTCCTGGCATTTATTCTGGACACCCAGGCAGTGCTCTGTGCAGAATTGCAGGGGTCACATTACTGGAATAAGTTTTAGAAGTGATGTTTATTTTTTGAGCAAAAAGATGAGGGGACGTTGGAGTGTTAAAACTTGCATTTTTATTCAATTACAGTTATGCCCTCTTCAATGCATATTAGCCAGTAATAAACACATTGAAAAAGCCTTGATCAAAAGGAAAAATCTACAAGGCTTTCTTTTTCTCCACTGCTGCCACTGGCACTACCAAAAATGTTCTATGTAATATTTTAAAATTTTTGTTATGTTCTTGGATATGTATTGACAGCTCATAACAGCTACTTAACGGCTAATACAGTTTAACAGTTTCATAAAACGAATTTTTAAAAAGACCCTAAACAGTCATTTACATAATGAGGGAAGGAATTCTAAGCATACGAAACATAATACACGTTTTAAAAGGTCCTGTTTATATGTACTGAAACACTGGCTAAATTAATAAATTTCATTTTAACCAAACCGAACCGAACCAAACCGAACCGAAGTGAACCGAACCGAACCAAACCGAACAGAACAGAACAGAACAGAATAGAATAGAATAGAATAGAATAGAATAGAATAGAATAATAGTTCAGTTGGAAAGGACCTACAATGATCATCTAGTGCAACTGCCTGACCACTTCAGAGCTGAAGGTGGTTGTTTTGTTTTTTTTGGTGTTGAGTCTGGAGAGGGACATGAATGGCATCATAAAGGGTTTCTACAGGTAGATCAAAAGCAAAATGCAGTCTAGGGAAAAAGCAAAATCATGCCTGACCAACCTGATAGGCTTCTACAGCGAGATGACCAGCTCAGTAGACAAGGGGAGAGCAGTGGATGTTGTTTAGCTTGACTTTAATAAGGCCTTTGAAGCTGTCTCACATAGCATCGTCATAGACAAACTAATTAATTACTGATGAGCCAGTAGATGGTGAAGTAAATTGAAAATTGGCTGAACTGCTGAGCTCAAAGTGTTGTGATCAACATCACAAAGACTGTCTGGAGACCAGTAACTAGTGGTGTTCCTCAAAGGTTAATACTGGGACCAATATTGCTTAAAAACTTCGTTAATAACCTAGATGATGGGGGAGAGTGCAAGTTTGCAGACAACAGAGAATCAGGAGGACTGGTTGCTATACCAGATGACTGTGCTTCTCTTCAGAGGAACAATCTGGAGAAATGGGGTGACAGGAAACTCAAGAAATTAAAAAAATGGAAATGCCAAGTCTTGCACCTGGGGAGAAATAACTGCATGCACTAGTGCAGGCTGGGGCTGACCATCTGGGAAGCAGCTTTGCTGAGGAGGCCTTGGGGGTCTTGGTGGACCATGAGCCAGCAACGCACACTTGCAACAAGAAAGGTCAACTTCCCCTCCTTGGATGCATCAGGAACAGCCTTGCATCACCTGCAGGTCAAGGATATGATCCTTCCCCTCTCCTCATTGCTAGGGAGGCTACAGCTGGAGTGCTGGGTCCAATCCTGGGCTGCCCAGTATGAGAGGGACACAGACGTACTGGAGCAAGTCCAGCAAAGGGCCACAAAGATGCTGAAAGACTTGGAGCATGTGAATTTTGTGGAGAGGGTGAGAGAGCTGGGATTGTTCAGCCTGGCGAAGAGAAGGCTCAGGAAGCTTCATGTGTATAAATACCTGATGAAACGGGCACGTACGGACTAAAAAAGGTGGAGCCAGGCTCTTCTGAGTGGTGCACAATGACGGGCCAAGAGGCCATAAACACAAACTGAAATGGGGGAAATTTCAATTTCCCTGTAAGAAAGAACGTTTTTTATTGTCAGGGTGGTCAAATACTGGAATAGGTTGCCTGGTGAGGTTGTGGAGAGTCTGTCCTTGGAGATATTTAAAACTCAGCATATAAAACAGGCCCTGAGCTGTGGCTGACCCTGCTTTGAGCAGGGCAGTTAGACTAGATGATCCCTAGAAGTCCTTTCCAACCTCACCCATGGTGGGATTCTCTGGTTCAGACAGTTCATCCTAATGTACTCTGCTGTGGTCATGAGAGATTTTGGAAAACTTCTTTACTCCTTTTTTTTTTTTTTTTTCACCAGAGAAAATCATGTCATCGGTAAACAAAAGGTGACTCACACCATAGTGTGCTGCTTCCCTTGTTTTGCTTTCTGATTATCTGATAGTGCTTTCTGCCAGGGCATGGGCCAAGGAACAGGAGATCTCATGTCTCATGCTGTTTATATTACCAAAAAATGCTCACACTGTAGTGAATTAGTGATGGTGTTCAAGCCTCGTTGTGTTTCCTGGGGGCAAAGGCAGTATACACCAGTATAAATGTGCTTTTATTTTAAAGGGTTGGAGGCTGATCCTACAAACCCTTTATTGTGTGAGTAATTCTGATATAAAGTTTTCTTCCCCAGAGCTATTCACTTTTGAAAGGGTTACTCTTCGCAGGAACCAATCCTTGTGTTGTGTGTGGCAGTTTAGAAAGTGGACTGTGAAAATATTTCGTCTTCTAAACGTGGAATAATAATGTGGATGGTTGTTAGCAACGCAATTCCTCCAGCAAACGGGAATGGTTACTGCATACAGAATCAGTTTTACTTTCATTACTTTTCAAGAGGTTACTTAAATATATATCGTATCTGCTATAGAGCAAGTAGGAAACAGAATGTAGAAAAATGAAGGCTTCACATATCATTTGTGGTCCTTCTTTTTTTTTTAACTGGCAGTTGTTCCTATTTTCAAGTGTTTGTTTCTACTTTAATGAGGATACCAACTTTCATCCAGTGAGATGTGTGGGTCACTTTGTTAGCGCACTTGCACACACCAAGGCAATGCACCAGCTGGAAATTTTGACTTTTAGCTGAATTATTTTTTCCCCAGCAAACGGCTTTCCTTTTGACATATTTTAATGTACTTGCACACTGAGAGGAAGAGTGGGTGAACAGAAAACAGACTGTTTTATTAACCCAGCAGTCACCTTTGAGATTCATACATGTCCACTTTTTTCTCGCCTTTGTACCTAATCCCAAGAGACTGGTACCTGGCTTCCCTTGGAATAACAAAGTCAGTCACAAACCTCCAAACACGATTGTTAACTGAATGCCAACTGTTTCTTCTCATCCTTTTTTTTTTTTTTTTCAGTAGTATCTTAGGGATTGTGTCCTTATGGGTGCCCTATAACCACAACATTAATTTGGTTTTATAGTAAAGAATTTATATTTTTTTTCAATAGCAGAGGTACATTGTGCAAAAAATTAAATTGCTCCTTCTATTTTGTATGTGTGTTTTTTAGCGATTTTTTCAGCTCTGCTAATAGTGGAAGGCGAAGAAATAAAGCAATGCTGCAGGCACTGACTGGACTACAGTTTCAGCTCAGAGGAAAGCTACAGGACCAAGAGTGGACAGACAAGCACCCTCGAGAAGAAGCCCATGCACATTATTCGCAGTGTCATACGCCAATTTCACAGTATCCTGGGTTCAATGGATTTTTCCCGGTGGAAACACACATTTCATCAGACAAAGCTCCAGCAATCTCAGAGGTACCTAAATTATCAACTGATATTTGCAAAGCAGTTTTCTGAATGCTGTGTTATCTGCAGAAATCTATTCTTAATTGTAACATAATTAGCTCATTTTGAAGTGCACGTAAATGAAATCCAGGAGGGAGGTGAGGGGTGAAGCTGTTGGAGTCAATGTGGCCTAAAAAATACATAGCGCTCAAGCAAGCAAATGCCGGGCTATCAGCTAATAGGTCTTGTCCTCATTCTGCCTCAAAACATGCTCCTTGAATTATTAATCTTTGGATCAACTAATGATCTAGGGCTGACAACTAACACCCTGTCTTCCCTTTGGATAGTGGAATGTCTCTGGAGTTTTCTTTCTGCATTATGCCATATTTCAAGGCAGCGGACAGGCTGAGGTCCAGCCGGGAGGGAGCAGGAACAGGGCCCAGCAGCTCCATGTTTGCTCCCAGGCAGCTTCTCGTGGCATGGGGGGAGAGGATGCTGCCTCCTGGTATATCCGTGTCTGGCTGATGTGTTTTTGGTATCAGCCATTTGGGAATACATTTTTTTCATGCCCTGCTGTTTACAGCCTGGGGTGGTCCTGGATTGTGGTCCCGTCTCCCAGCTCCAGGGACGAGCGATGGGGAAGTGGTTTAGTACAGCAGCCCCGGTGTCGGGGCAATGTCGCACAGGCTGCCCACTCCTTGGCCTCAGCAGGGCCTGTGCGGGGGTGCAGAGCCGCCGTCCATCAGCCACGGCGTCTCTCGTGAGCTTTGCGTTACAGAACGGATTCTTAAAAACTATCGCTGAACAGATCAGATGACTCCACCATATTTCCCTCTATTCGAATGGGAAGTAACTGTGGTCTTTCAGATACCACATGGTGGCAGCTGTTGATAAAGGCTGATACTGGTTTGTTTTTCATTTTTAAAACTGAGGAATGCTTAATTGCAGTGAGTGGAGCCGCCAGGTAGCCATTTCAGAGATGCTACAGCAGAATGTTTTGAAAGCTTGGTATCTGATGCACTGACCCTTTCTTTCTTATTTAGCTGTGAGAAGGAAAATAAAAGGTAAGTAGAGACTCTGTTACTATCCAAACTCTGAATCCAACAATGAATATTTTAAACCTTTCTTTGGCTGCTAATAAACTTTCCCTCCAGTTCTTGCCACTCCCTTTCACTTCTGGGTTCCCTCCACTCTCCTGTTCCTCCAGTATTCCTCACTGTAGCCTGGGGAAAAGAAGTTTAAGAAAAATAATAAAGTTTTTATTTATTCCTTACAGCTTTTCTGCCCCTGTGGGCATTCGTCTGCCTGTCTGGCTAATGTGCTGTAATGAATCTGCTCTCTGCCACACACACACATATCATCCTATCAATCTGTGAGAGGAAATGCTGAGTACGGTGGGCGCTAACAAGCACTCAGAGGGGTCACTATGCTAGCGCACTACAGTAGCATGTTACTTTCCCTATAGGCTGCTTTAATTGGGGGAACATAAATGAGGTGGTGCGTGGCTGGCACCATGCCTTCTTGCCAGTCTCCTGGCTTTCGCAAACTGACCCTCTCTGATCCAACTTTCGGGGCAGCGCTGACCCTCCTCTGGCTCCTGCTGGAATGCAAGTCCCTCTCAACCCCTTTGGAGTCTCTGGGTTAACCAGGGCAGGTAGAGCTGCTGGAGGGGCTTGCTGGCAGAGTCTAGCAGGTTATCAAAGGATGCTGAAGAGCCCATAGGGATAGTGGGTTGGAAATCACAAGGAAAACAGAAGTGGGAAAAGGTGGAGAAAAAGTAAGGAGGGGGCTGAGGAAAAGTAAAGCAAGGTGGCAATAGGAGTGAGACACTGTGAAAGAAATGGGAGACAGGGAAACTGGAAGGACTGAGGAGAAGAGCAAGAAACCAAATAAGAGGAGAGAAAAAATAATAAAGAAGTAGTGACAAAAAAAGACATGGAAAGTTACTGGAGATAAATACTAGAACTAGAAAAAAAATAGAGAAAGGTAAAAATATTCCTGTGCAGAAGTCAGGATGGTCAGGAAGCAGCACCTCCAAAAGGTCTCAAAGAAGATCAGATTACCAGAGGAATTTTTCAAAGGCAGGTTTCAGGTTTTAGACAAGAATTCATGCCCATTCCATAGTTAAGCAGCAGTGTTTTAAGTTATTTTCCTATAGACAGGTTGACTCCTAGACATGATTTCTTGTCACCCATTTGTGGGCTGCCAGCACGCCAGTAAGGACTGAATGTCATTGCTCTGTAGCAAGACTTATGAGTAAATTTTCTACCGGAGCTTCACAGCAAAGCCAATCTGTCCTTTGTTGGCTGTCTGGAAGGTGAAAAGGGATTTGTTGGGAAGAACAGAGGAATTATAAATTTCTGAGGGGTTATAAAGTCTAAGGTGGGAATTTCGGGTTAACAGTATGTAAGGACAGATCATTATACCTTTCTGAAAATCCCACGTTTTCTTTGCATGCACAGAAGTTCTGGTGTTGATAGGTGTAGCACGTTTGCATGGCAGACAAACCATAAAAAATCTTAAAGCAGTTTTTCATTGCCCAGAGTGAGCACTAAGGAGGGATCCATCTTGAGTGAAAATTTACCACAAAATGCCATTGATAACTGTGTCTTTGAGATCAAGGATCTGGAAAGGTTACAAAAAAGGGTTAGTTTGGTATTTTAGAAAAACGGTAGCAAAGGCCTAAGAAACAGAGTTCGAAGTCTGAGGCCTCATGCTGAGGCCTCTTTTTATGACACAAAATCTGTGTCAACACAGACTAATTTCTGTGTTGATTAAGAAGAGTCGCCTATACTCTCCAGGAAGGCAGGTTAACCTATAGAAACACCAGAAGCAGTAAAAGCTTCCAGATTTTCTCCTGCAGTATTTTTAAGCCCTATAAACTAAGAAACTTTGGCTTTAGCAAACATCTGGATTGGAGATTTTTGAAAGAAAATCTAGAGGATGCCATTTGTGACTCAAAAAGTGTGACTTCTGCTCTTGAATGAGTGCCTGATGAGGTGAAGGGCAATGTGAAGCGAGAAATGCCATCCTTCAGTCAGTGGGCAAAGGCCACGTTCCTACTCTCTGTGTTCACACCCTGCTGCCCTTTTCTCAGGAGTGTTCCAGTATCTTAGTCAAAGTTCAGCTTAGATAATGACTAGAAATACCCTTTGAAGGAAAATTTATTTTCTTTCAGAATGGCTTTTATCAAATATTAGTTTGCGTGGACATTTTAGTGTCTTTTATTCTTCAAATAATCAATCAAAGCGAACTAATTATTTAGCATTTCAGGTTGCCACTTGCCTTGTTCCTTCTCTCATCCATAAATGGATACATTTCAGTGGAGGTTAAATTATTTAATTAATATGTATATTCCTTCTCAAGCCTCTCTCTTCTCCACGGCATGCCTCTTTGCTGTCGATGATAGACTGTGTGTTTGCAAGTTCAGAATTGTGCATGTCCTTTGTAAAAACCATTGGTGACTTTTAGGTAAAAAGAGCCATATTATGTTATAGTAATTATCATTGCTAAAACCAGAAAGAAACATTAAAATACAAACATTCAAAACAAGCTATATTCCCTGGTAATAAGGTGTTCTGACTGGAAGAACTCTGTTGTTATGGCAGTGTTTAAAAAGAGTTAAAAGGTTATTCATCAAAACCAGCAAAAGAATGGCTGGTATGGGACTTTCTCAACAAAGAATGAAAGAAAGATAATGTATCTTATGGAACACTGATTTTGTCAAAATAACTTTCTATCTGTTTTGATCCGATTTCAAGTTTGGTTGATAGAGATAAGATTGTTAATATAATATAGTCAGAATTCTTCAAGGTGTTTGATTAGTAGCCATGGCAAATTAACTTTCCATGCAATAATTGGATTAATAAACTAAATAACTGACCTATGTGAAAATGGATTTGGAAATGGGGGATCATTGCTGATTTTGACGTAGTCCTTTGGAGCAGCACAAGAATGAGTTCTTGGCCCAGTGCTACATAAATATATTACCAACAACTGAAAACAGTTTACATGTGTAAGTGACTTCTTTGCTGAAGGAGTGGAAAAGAGTGCAGAAAAATGCCACTGGTATAGAATAGCATGGGCTTCTCAAACTGTCAGACTGTGCGCACTACTAAATAATGTACATTTTAATGAGAAGTACAAAAAGTGCATCTCCAGAAAATGAAAAGCTCTATCAGGCCATAAGAAGATGGGGGACTTTATCCTGGGAATCTGTAACTTTTTGACAAAGACTTGGGAGTCAGACACCTTGATCAACTAGAAATAAGCTGCCAGAGCAGCATTGCAGCAAAATAATTAATCAAATTTGTATATCTAAAAATGTAAATAGGTAAATAAATAATCCTTGAATAGGACCAAGGATACTTGTGTACCTGTGTATTTGGGGCTGGTCTGATGGTTACTGGATGCTGTGTCAATTCAGATCTCCCCAGATCCAGTAGGAAACTGGTAAGAAGGTAAGGACTAGTTAAAGAGTCCCGAAAATTATTAAAGTATAAAAAGATCAAAATTATCATGAAAGATTTGGGGAGCTCCATCTGTTTAACTAATGTAAAATAAAGTTTAAAAGCAACCTGCAGAAAATCCAACAGCTGTAGAGATACCAAAATGTTGAGAACAGTCTCGCCAATATGCACAGCAAAGGTATGGAGGGGACAGTGGCTGGAAGTTGAAGCTGGAGTCCCTCGATAAGAATCTTTTCAGATCAATTCAGGCACCTACAAGGTAGGTATTTGATAAATACTTTCCCATAGCTCCCGGTGAGGCCAGAGTGATGCTTGCCTGCATATACTGGGAAAAGCTCTGCATAAGGGTCTGTCTGTTAACCAGTTTAAAATCTCACCCTACTACGATCTTCTATATGAGTGGCTGAGAGAGAATAATGCTATTGCAGGGACTTGGGATACTGGGGAAGCTTGAAGGTAAGCTTCTCACAAACATGTCTTTAAATGGCTACATTTCTTTTGGAAACAGTTGTTTTAAAGCCGCTGGAGCTTAATTTTAATACCTTCTCTTTTAGAACATTTCTGTACGCAAATTTTTTATTTAAAAACAGAATAAGTCCAGTCCAGACATTGCTAGGAGGGAAGTCATGGCTTTTCAACACTATTCTGATAGTCACAAGTATCTGTTATACTTAAAAGTCCTGTGCTGTCTGCCTTATATTTCCCATGTAAGGAGTCTCATTTACCCAGTATCTGCTACATCTTTCCAGTTGCTTTTTTGATGTCCTCTGTTGGTTCCAGTGACTCCTGCACTGTGCAGGAAGTGCAAACACTTCCTAAAGCTGATTAGTTTTTTGGTGGATAAGCACATAGTTTGATAGATTTTTGACAGATTAGGAGACAGTAAGGAAGGGAGAACAGAATGGCAGTGTTTTACTACTCCCACAAAAATATATAATTTGAAAGCATGAAGATGCACTATATATCCAAGAACATCCTTTTCAGATCCAGGTATATATCTCATCTGCCTCTGCAGGCTCTGTAATACCATTTTAGGGCTTTGATCCAGGCCACAACTCCTGTGTAAATGAAATATTAGCATCACACAAGAACATAAAGAAACTTAAGCTAGAATAGACCAGCCACCCATATAGTTCAATAATCTGTTTCCGAACGCCTTCCTTGGGATCTCCCCTGTCTCCGAAACAAGTACCTAAATCTGAACTAGATGCTTTAGTGACTTTTTGTAGGCAGTGGGGCAAGCAGGCCCTTTAAGACCCAATTTATCTGGCTTATCTTGGGCGTTTACTTTCAAGTAAGATGGATCACACCCTCAAAGTGCCTTTTTTCTCCCTGTTGACTCAAAAAAGAGTCTAGATAATTAGCTTGGGTGTAAGTATCTTCAATTTCTGATACACATAAAGTCAAATGAACTCCACTTCTATGTCTTTTTCTTCAGAGAAAGGATAGAAGTATCAAACCTTCTTGATTCCACTTTAAAATTAGCTTATGAGCTGATGCTTGAGGGTTAAAATTTAATTTTATGTCAAATAACCACAAGTAAAGTAATTGAGGTTATTATGCTTTTTAAGTCTTCCTGAACTGTTTGCTGAAACATTTTCTAGCAGCACAGCTCTCTGCGTGCTCACTGAATTCACATAGATTTTTTCATGGCAGTCATTTTAAATACGTTACTTTTTAGTTTTATGGACTATAATGTTATTATTTTTTAATGTAATACTTACATTTATTGATATTAATTAAATCCTTGATTTGGTATTGATATTTATATCATGAGAAATATTATATAGAGAACAGGGAAGGTGGAAGTGAGGTGAAGGGGTTCAGAAATAAGAGGGAAAAGGGAAATGGGAAGGAGAGCAAAATACATTTTGGAAGATCTGGAAAGAGGAGGAGCAGAACGGAGAGCAAAAGATACGGGTAAGTGGGAAATAAATAGAGAGATCTGTGTAGGATCCTCAGGCTCACTCATTATTTTGTAGACTTTTATTATATCTCTTCTCCTTTTCAAACTTCACAGACTTCATCTTTTTAACCTTACAGCGTGTAAAGTCCACTGTCTCCATTCTTCCTCCCACATACCTCATCATTTTTTGTCATTTTTTTAGACCTTTTTATTTTTGCTATGTCTATTCTTGCACACACCTCTTCACATCTGAGCACAGCTGTTGACCTACTTCTGTGCGATAATTCCAGTAGCACGGAAATCACTGATGTCGCTGTTACTGAGAGAGTAAGTTCAGCAGGTCCATCACCTTCATCAGTTGAAGAAAGCGTTAATGCTGGATCAAAATTTGATTTTTGACTCAAAATTAGAATCACAGGTAACAATTCTCTAAGGACTTGAAGCTGGACGTTTACTGTTAGGATGGTTCAGGCTAAAGTGTATTGTGATTCTTTGTATGGAGGAGTCCAAGAAGAGCGGAAGACAAGTCTAAGAAGTAAAATAGTCATGCTTTAATCACAGGATCTCCTGATTTCTTCCCATGTATTCTCAGCTCAGAACCCTGAGCAGCAGTGAGCTGTCTGTCCACACTTGTACATTTAAGTATGTCCAGCACGTGCCCAGGCAGTCATCCTCTCAGTAACTCTTAGAAGAGTTCTTGGCACAGTTTTGGCCAACTGGTGCTTTCCCTCAGGGAGGTATGAAAGTTACAAGGTCTTGGGACAGGTCATAATTGGCATTTCACAAATAGTTGTGTTCTTATAGTTGGTAAAGAATTTACTTTGGGCTCTTTCATGACTTCTGGACTCAGTGACTACCGCCATTCCCAAGCGTATGAACTTTATGAATAAAACTATAGCTTGAGAGGGTCCTGTAAAACTTCTCTTTTGACAGCCATGTGCTGTTCAGTGTATAGTTCAAAATGGGTGGTGCAAACAGGGGCAGATCCCATTAGCAAGAAGGGATAAGCAATTTTTAATTTTTTTTTTCCCATGAGGAATATTAACAGATCCCAACTGCGATTAACAAAGGTTTTGCAATTGCAAAGTAGAGAACGATAGTGCAAACACTGCTGGCCTTACCTTGAGGGTGTGCAGGCTTTTCCAGTGTTGATGAAAGGAGTCTCAGTTTCTTGTCACCTGCAACAGAGAAAATGAATCAGCTCCGCAGACCTGCAAAGCAGATCAGCATTTTTTGAAAGGTTGGCCCAGATTAACAGGACAACAGGACTCCCAGCTTCCTATTGACTTCAGTGGACAGGTAAGAACCATGATGGGAGTCAGGAGTCCGATATAAGTATATTCTTGACTTGACAGTCATACTATTCCTGAACTGACAAATGGCAGCCAAGCAAGAAGTAGTCAAGCTGAAGGGTCACTAGGGAAAAAAGAGCTTTGAAACAACAGTGCTAGTCTCTATGACAAGGGCCATAGTAACTGAATTTTGAAGAGACCTGACTGTTGAGATATTAAGCTTTATATGCTGTATTAGTAATTACATAACAGATGATATTAATGATTCTTATGCAAGTGTTTGTTAAACCTGTGATTCAGATTTAATGAATAACCAATGGCCTTTGTTATAAGAAGGAAACCTACACTTCATTTGTGAGATTAATCTTATTTAAAGCAAAAATTCTCTCTCTGAATAGCTGGCAGTATTCAGCCTAAATTAGCATCTGCTGAAGTGAGCAGTTGAGCTTCATCTGACATTTATTAGGACAAATGCATAAAGGCTGTGCTGTGGCAATACCATCTAATTGTCAGGGCAATTAGTTGCCACTTTGGATATCAGAATTGTCACTGAGGTACAAAAAGAAATTAAACGAAGAAGCTGTTGGTTGTTATGAAGACCCAGCAGAAATGGTTTCCTTTTTACCTGGAAATTGTGTCTGAATTTTATATTGCTCATAGAAGTGAGAATCTGATGGCATAGACTGGACCCAGGCATAACAGGGAAAAAGTAATCATTTTAACAGTGGTTGGTCTACTTCCTGTGACTTCAAACCAACTCTGACTTTTATAAAAAATATGTAAATCACTGGATGCTAGGGGCAAAGTCCCTGTAGTGTTTATGATTCCCATACCTCCCTAGAAAAATCAGGATTATTTATTTTCTTTTCAACTGTATTAATATATTAAAAATAAAAAAACCTTGTGTCCTCATGCATTATTCCATGAGCCTTCATTTGCTCTGCAGTTTGCGTAGATCTCCTTAAGCAAATCAGATGTGCAAGTTGTCCAACAGTTTGACTCTTATCTCTTAGAAGAGCTTTCTTATTTTGAAAAATATTCATACGGTTATATTCTTCCAATATCCAAGTAAACTGGCCATTGCATGAGACACTGCTCTTTAACTGCCCCCATTTATTGCTCTTTTTGTTCTCAAATGGTTTCTAAGGGTCTTTGCAATAAAATGTTGCTTATCTGCCATGTAAAGCTAACATAGCAGAGCCAGAAAAAATCTGGCATGGAAATGGGAGTCCATTTATCTCAAGGCTCTAATCACAAGCGCAGTGTCTGGAAGCCTATACTCTGGCAGCTTGCACAATGGCTGGCCTTTGGATTAATATAGGAATGCAGAGCTACAAGTCCCTTAATCTTCATAAAGAATGACAACCATCTAAATGGCTGGAGTCTCTGTGTTGCGTGTTCATCCTCTCCTTCTCCCCTCCTCACCAAAGTGGGATTTATCCGTTCCAAATCTGTCCAGATCAACTTCTACAGCCTGTCTTTTTCATGTGTTGGTCATGTGCATGGCTGGACAGATCTGAGAAGGTGATTAGGTGATTCTCTTTGTTATAAGGGGGGTATTTTAAATCAAACTCTAGAAAGAAGATAGTGACATTTCTACTTTGGGTATGCCAGAGACCTCTGGGCTGTGTTGTGATCCAGCTGTGTAGAGGGAGAATTTCACTATCTCAGCTGCCATTTACTAGCCCTGGAATGGTGGTAATGCATCTCACACATTCATTCAAAACTTCCCAACGATCCCCAAAATTCGGTATGTTTTTACCATGAGGCAGATGATCCTGTCTAAGTAAGCGGTCTGTCTACTTTCTGAGCAGTGCCAGACAGGGTTAGGTTCATTTAAAGATGTGTTATAATTGAATTAGCTTCTGTACATTATCTTCTGAGCAAAGATCTAGGACCTGTGGAGGCCAGCACTTCAAAACTTAGGAAAGTAATACTTATTCAGAGGCAGAGCATTAAAAATGACTGCTACAAAAACCAGACTGAATTCTTGCAATTTATAGATCAATTGATTTCAGGTTAACTTCTTTTGTTGGAGTGAGAGGAAAAGAGATTGAAATGAATGAAAACTCCAGATAGCGTCTACAGGTAGTTGAAATCAGACTGAAATATGACTGAAATAGTGTCAAGATGTCATGATTACCCGCAGTCCAGCAAAACCACAGAGACTGAAGCCAATCTGATTCAAGACATGGCACACTTTTAGCTTATTTTGAAAGTTTGGAGATGATCAGACCATTTTCTTGGTACTTTGTAGTGCTGCAATTGGTAGCCTATATGAGTTGAAGTATCTCTCTGTATCTCCGTCATGGTGTTTCTGCCCCTTTTATTCCCAATCCTGTTTCTTCTAAACCCTTGTTGATCTCTGGCATGTTGTGATCTTGACTACATCAACTTTCCTCATGTTGGTTGCTGTTATATCCACTCCCATGAAATTTTTTTATTAATGAACTTAAATACAAAGCAGTCTTTAAGAAATCTCCCGGGTAATCAGCTTTACCCATGAAAATACTACTCTTTCTTTTCTTTTGTGGAGTTCTTATCTGTCCTAATATTAGGGCCGGATTTTGGAAATAAGCAATCACTGATGCTCATTTCCAAATCTCTGTAGCATCTTCTTGTACTATTTTGAAAAAGGGCATTTAGTCATTCTCTGGTATTTCCTGAAGGGCTTTTTTCCAGAAATGAAGCGCATGGTTATTGTCAACGTAAACCTGTGGCCAATATTGGGCTTGATTTCTCCACTAGTTGGAAGGAAATAAAAAAAAAACCATATGTGTGTCACTTACATCTGTCCTGACTCACAGTTGGTTCTGGATCTCTTTAGCTATGCTTCAAATGTCCTGATATATGAGGGTTTTTTTATGAGTAAAACATGATGTAAATTGTTCATATTTGCTTCTGAGAAAAGGATACAAGCAGCTCTTTATAACTGAGGTCAAGCAATTTTTGATTTGACAGGGAATTTTAGGACATTTGAATTTTATCTCAGAAGTCAAATGTACTCCCTAAAATGGAAAGCATCTACAGTTTGGGGCATTGTATCATACACTCCAGAGGCAGATACTCAAAATGCAGTGAAAATGAAGTGATTCATTGCCCATCAAATGCAAATACAAAATAAACCACAAACAACTCCAGCACGGGTAATGTTAACAGAAGAAGTCTCTTCCACAAATTCAGTTGCCTGCTGTTCACATATGTAGTATAGAAACATAGCTTTGGTCCCCGTGACACTTTTCACTTATAAATGAGCGCATTTATCCTTTCTCAGGAGACAGCTATTTGAATGCAGTAATTTGCATCTGTGAGATTGCTTAAATTTCACAAAGCTGAGAACCATATAAATTTAGTATTGTAGAAAAGTGTAATGGGTAGAAATGACTTTGGTGCTCTTCAAAGGAGAACACCTGTTGTGTGTGGAAGCAACTTTTTCTAGTGTCCATAAACCTAAAGGAAGAAAAAATACTGTTATTCTACAGCCATGATAGTTTTCAAAGCAATACAACCTGCAGAGGTTGTCAAGAAAGCAAAAACCCCGCAATAACCCCCACACCTCTAGCATTCCACATTCCACTTATTTCACCCAGGGCTGCATATTTATTTTGAGATTAATTTGGTACATGTAGTGTACATTTGCCAAGGTTTTTTTTTTTTCCTATTTAAATCTTCAGTTCCAAAGCTATGTTTTAATCCTATTACTGCTAATTGAGTGAAGTCTGCAGTCTTTTTGAGTTAGGTGAAGTTCAAGTTGTAATTGGTATCAAAGAAAGGCACAATGCAAGAACTGAATATTAATATTTAACTCTTGCCATTTTATTATTTCCACTTGAAAATCACAGCAGTGGTTAAAAGACCTTTATATGAGTTCATGAGGGTAGTGAATTGGAGACTATGGGATGAGATTTTTCATTCATGCAGCAAGATTAACAAAAACTGCTTTGTAAGAAGTGTAAATGAAATGTTATACTGGTGCCCAGTAGTACTGGTTAAAGCTACAGGTCTCTCAGTATTCCAATTATGAAATTTTGCTTGTAGGTTAAGTAGCTGCACTGTAAAATTTTGCTCAAGGCTAATACAGCATACAAGATTCTAACCCAGGAGCTATTTTGTTTCAAATCTTCCATTGAGCCCTTTGCAGATAACTGGAAAGTGTGCCAGTTTTGGATGATGTTTTGGATTTGAGTACTTTTTAAATGGCTGTGATTTTAAAGCAGAACGCCTCATAAGATATGCACACAATGTTGGATTAATTGCTTATGACTGAAAATAAGGACAAAGACCACCCAGGACAAAGACCACCCCTTTGATTTCAGATCCCAAAACAAGTACATTTGTTTGCCTAAAATGAATTGTTCAAAGACACAAATGGTTGATGTGTTCAAAGGTCAATGACATTAAAAGAAAAATGGCCATTGACTTGGTGGCTTTGGAAATACTTTTTACCTGCTGATTAAAGAATATTTGGAAAACCAGTTAACAAAGTATTTCCTTAAGTAAGTTTTATTTTCTCTATTATTCTGATTTTTTTTCATTGGGAATTACAGGCTCTTGCTTTTATCATACCCATGGTGCATATTCACCGTTATACCCTTGGGACTGCTATAATCAATGATTTCGATAAAACTGGATAGAGACCACAATGCAGGAATCATTCCAGCAGCACAGTAGTAGCAGCAGCTAGGTTTCTCAGAATTGTATCTTGCTGAAATATCACGAATACCAGGAAAAAAAAAAAAAGGTGCCTGAGAGGAAGAAAATTGATAAGAAGTAATGCTGGAAGTCAGGGTAAACAAGCGAAGAGATCAAAACATAGAAAGGAAGCCAGGAAGAGATGAAAAATTAGGCAGAGAGAAAAACATTGAAAACAGCAGAGCAAAAAGGACACGGCTGAAAATATTGTGTGTTCACACACAATTCGCTTTCTATTGGATGCGATAAAACGTGATAATCATTGCTTATTTTTTTCTATTGAAACTGTTGTCCACCACATGAACATTGCAGATAGTCTAAACAAGTCATTTGGCCAAAAGGTATAACCAGCAATGGTTACAAAGCTGGTTCCGGAATCAAGATTTTTGATTCTAAACACTTGCTCTGTGCACTATGATTTCAGACCAACATACAGATAATCAAATCTTTGTTGATTTATATGCCAATTTTTCCTTGATAAAAGATTATGAAACTAAAACTGGATTGGAACCACATGATAAATACAAGCTTGTAACTTTCATTAGTGCTGTTACAAATCATGGAAATATTTCTAAAGAGGAACAAGCTCCACAATTTATTCACATCTAAACTATAAATAATTGAATTGTGTCCTGCTTTTTTAATATCCAAAGAGGCAGATTGCAGTTGGAGGCCAAAGGGTGTGAATAATTAAAAATAAGTTGCATTGGGTCTTGAGATAAGCTATGATATCTAACACACAGAGAATGAAAAAAGCCTTGAATGTTGCTACAACAACCTCAAACTAACTTAGTGAGAATTTTGCCTTGAAAAATGCCTTAAAAATTTTGCCTTGAAAAATTCAGTGGGACTGAATACAAGTAAGCAATGTCATCCACTTTGCGCTACTGAAAATGTGGAAATTGTGGCTTAAGTGATAATACTAATAGTTAAAAGACATTTCATATAGAGTGCTTGAAGTATCATACAGTTCATTCAAACTCCAAACTTAGTCCTGCCTCTAGATTTTTCCTTTAGTTAGCAAAAATGCCAACATTAGAATAAAAACATTCAGTTCATACCTTTTGGGGGTTGGGGCTCATTGCCTCCAGCATCGTTTTCTATCTATTTTTTCTTAAGCAATTTTCTGTCCCCCACTGACATTTTGACAACATGATATAAATTTTAAAGTTTCACCCCCCACAGTCTCACTGTAAGGAAGGTGTCACATTTTACAGGTAAAAATTTAAGACACAGAGACACAAATCCAGTTCCTTATAGTATAAGACTTAGCTTCCACAAATACCTAAATGGATCCAGGTTTTTAGTCATGTAAATTATAGGCATTTAATTCAAGTCAGTTGCCTAAGTCTCCCTCTGTGATGAATGGCAAGACATAGGCATGTCCAGAGGAATAAAATGAATAAATAAATAAATAAATCCCGCCTTTCTATAAAGTCTTTCAGAGGTATCTGAAAGCGATCCACTTTCTGGAGGTCCTTTCTCTTGTTATTGTCCAAAAGACAGACTTATTCTTCACTTAGACTAGAAAACTATCTCCTAGAGATGAATATCACTTGTGATGAATGCTTAAAATTATCCAGGGACCCATGTTCAGGTAGGAAATTGCACTAGACTCTTTGAAGTCTCTATGTAGCAGGTAACCACTGAGCCATTCTTCTTGCAACCCAGATGATCTTCCTCCAGAGACTACATCCACTTCTCTTACATCCAAGTGAAGCACGAAGTCTTTTCTCTCCTTCAAGTCAGTAATACGTATTTCATTCTTTCACAGCAGGATCTTACAACAAATACTGCTCCGCAAATGACTGTGGGATGCTACAACTCATATTTTAGGATAGTGATATGGACAACTTTATGACCTGCCTGACAGTATGCTCATCTCACAGCCTTCTGCTCCTCTGGTGCTGACCACTGGTAGAAGTAGGACAAGATGAACTGGTAAATGTGATGTCTTCCAATATCTAACACAAAGTATTTCATGTTAGATGCTGTGTGTTAATTATGTGGAGTATTCACAATGTAAAAAAAAGTTTTCTATGGTAGTTCAGCAATTCAAATGTAGCTTCTCTGCAGGCTGGCTAAGGGTTGCCATCTGCAAACTGAAAGACTTGGGATGAGTTCCAAAGCCCACTGAAAACAATCAGACTTTATTGAGCTTTACTTTGAGTCTACAAAAGCAGCATTTTTAGGGTTACAAGAAGAATCATTCTGTGTTCAAAAAGAAAAATAACTCTGAAAACATTTTGAAAGCATTCCAACCAGTGATACTTCCAAGAGACTTGGTCTGATCAGACACTCTGCTGATTTGTATTTAAATCACTATTAAAAAAACATGCTATGGAAGGTATTATTTTGGATCACAAGTAATAAAAATTAAGGGGAATCCAGCTCTTTAAAGCCCTGTGTCTGTGTGAATAAAATTCAACACACACAAAATGAAAGAAAAAAAACCCAAACCCATAAAAATTTTCCGTGCTCTTGTTTGAAATCTTCATACGAAGTCAGGCCTCCATGTGTACAGGGCTATTTTAAGCACGCTTTCTACCAAAAGAAGCGCTGATGACATTTCAGAAGTGGTTCCCTCACTGCTGTGCTACAGTTAATGGGCGACTCTTGTGATAACAGCAGCATTGCTTCTAAAAATGTGATGATCCTCTGCAGATAGAATCCTCTTTCTCTGCATTTTGCCCATTGATTCAAAAAACAATTCTCTGTGGAGCATGGGTATAAAGAAATGTGGCTGAACTGGACTTTATTCTCAAGAATGACAAAAGAATAGAAAGAGGATATACTAGGAGGGGTACGCCTTTGCCGATCATTTTTTCTCCTTATTATTTGGTATTAAGGAATATATAAATATACGTATTACCCCCTCCATGCATACATATATCTGCTTAAAATATCTTCTGCATGTATGTGTGAATGTGTGGAAGTGTATATAAAAGTCAAAAGCTGTGAGGAGTGGCCCATTGTCATGCCATTGTAGAAGACGTGGTAAACATGCATATGGGCAGTCAGTTAGGGTCCCAAATGTCTCCTCTCTAAGAGTCTAATCCCTGCCTGTTTCTAATGGATCCACAGCAGTATCATTACAGAAATAAGGGCTCCTTTACACATAGCACCTGGTAGTCAAACAAACAAGTAGCATATGATTGCTGTTAAGGTGGTTGCGATGCAGTATTTACTATATTAGCACTTTTATTTAAAAAAAGAAAGCAAATGGATAGCATTGACTCACTGGTTATTGTTGCAAAAGATAAACATTCATAATTAAATGCCTAGATCAGATGCTTAGATGAGGCACATTAAGATGAGATTCTCAAAAATGCCTACATCACTTAGAAATGCAGTCTCCATGACTTCAGTTAATTAATGGGTGCCAAATTATACAGCAAACAGGTGAATATATAATTTTCTTCATTCAACAGTAATACCTAAATCTTTCTGATGTGTCAACAGCATTCATATAGTTAATCTGCACTACACTGCCAATTATTTTTTTCTACACTTATTTCTTTCACAGTTGGAAGACAAAAGTGGATTTTCTGTATAGCTTTATGAAGTTCCTCTAAATATGAGCATATTCTTAGTCTCTTATGCCATTTCCTTGGTGCCACTGTTGGCTGTATGGAGCCATTTGGTTCACTTGCTTTCTTTGCAGCTCTTAAGTTCATCATGCATGTTAGTTATTTCAGAAAGTATTTCTGAAATACTCACTGAAAAGAGAACTTTCCCGGGTGAAGTATTAAATGGTGCTTTTCAAGACTTCAACAAATACAATATATATCTTTAATGCAATGTTTTTCAGTAAGCAAGTCATTATAATTTCAACTATTAGTCAGCAACTGGATTACACAAGATGCTGCTGGTATGTTTGAAAAAATCCTAATACTTCAGAAACTTAATAGTTAGAAAGATTTGAGTTTCCATTCACCGGCTTGAAAATCCAGTTTAGTGTAATTGATTCATACCTGATTTTTGAGAGCGTTTTTTGGTGTTCTTTTTTCCCCTCCAGTATTTTTAATGTCAGTGTTTTATGGCATTATATCTTTTCTCCCTGTACATGCCCTTACCTAAAACCTTTTCTACATTTTTCTGACTGTTATTTGCCATATATTAAAAACATTGAAGTTATATTCTTAATCGTATCTATTCTTACCTTTCAGTTAATGTTGACATTAGAGAGTTGTTCCACAAGAATTCTTCACATTATGAGAAAATGTTTTTTCAAAACAATACTGGTTTAAAGAGTATTATTACTTCTGTATTGTCTCATCTTCGTATCATTGTAGATACGTGGTCTTGCATAGTGTAGCTTTTCTGGGATTCAAAGGACTCCATGGTGACTTCGTGACTTCTCTGAAATCAGTTGAGAGTTTTGTGTTTTGGGTAAATCGCCCTAAAAAACCCCTATAAAATCAGATTCAATAAATATATTTGATTTTCATTTTTGTAAGGGAGTATACTATGGAACTCCAGTTTTTCTTCTGTTATCTCCCACAGGATAAAGTCTGTAGTGCTTCTTCAGGTTGTGTTGTATTAAATAAATAAGAAACTTTTGAATATGCCTCATAGTGAAGCGGTGTTCCAGGAGGCTCAGTTTCAAAGTGGCATCCATCACTTTCCCATGGCAGCAATATTTGATCATTTTTTACATTGCTTCCTAAAGAAATGTGGCAATTTTTAACCGCGGTTGCCATCTGTTTGCTCATCGACAACCTTTCTTTTCTTCCACCTCAATAGTTCTTGAACCTGCAGGCCAATTTCAACAGAAGTGCCTTGAGGTGTCATGGAAATCTGCAGGTGGGTAGGGAGAAAAGCATAAATTATACCACAGGGAAGGAAAGCTCTTAATGACTCTGCAGAGTCATGAGCAAGGACAGCTGGTATGTGTGGGCTCATGTGGGGCTCTGGCTCGGGAGCCCGTGTGCTGCAAGCTCCCTTCCCAGGCAGCAAACGCCATAGACCCTTGGAAGGTGCAGCGCAGTGATAATGAGAAACAACCCAAAATAGGTTAACTGGGAGTCCTGGGAAAGAAAGCTTTAAGGGAAATATAACAGAAATCCATAGGAAACAGCACTGCGTCTCTTTCACTCTTCATGGCCCAGCTTGTTAATATGCAACATTCAAATTATATTGTGTATGTGTAACATTGCTATGAGAAGAGGGACAACTGCTACATTTTATTTATCATATTTCTTCAGCTCATGCTCATTTTCAGGCTGATCGTCTGTGTCTATTTTTGTACTGCAGGTTGTTAGGGTAGTGTAACAAATCAATGCTTTTGACTTGTGTGTTGAATTTTGAACCGGGTTTTGTATTTAGTTGCTATGCTTACAATGTTCCACATGTGAAAATAGACATCCTTTTCCTCTGAAAACTTGAGGTGCCTCATTTACTTCATCAGAGTCCTGTACAGTGCAGGAAGTTCATGGAAAATGTCCTCTAATGTGGAAAAGTTAATAATAACAATAATAGTAATAATAATTATTATTTTTCCTGTAACTATGATTCAGACAAAGATCCGAGTCAATGACAATGTTTTAAAAGCAGAATGGTAGGCCTTTGCCACTGTTAAAATAAAATATACTGCTTATTAGCTAAGAGAGAGGATCTATAAATAAGATGCAATTGCCAGGGAAAAAGCTCAATTTCTGAATCACATTACTGAAAGAAGAAAGATGCACTAATGTGACTAGTTTCAGAATCATATAATATTCTTGCTGTATTTATCAGACAGCTAACTTTGGACTGCAACATTTTAAATGAATTTAAGAGGAAGGTTGATATATTTCTTAATGTATCTCATTTATTATATTACTGAGAAGGTACTTAATTTGTTACCACTTCAGAAAAAAAGGTGTTTTTAGCCTAATGATGCTCAGTTCATACAGGGTTCAGATACTCAGGCTTAATTCCACCAGGGCAACATAATCTATATTTACATACAGTTAAGAATCTAGCTGAGAATAACCTGGACTTTTTCTCCGAGCAATTTTGTTGCTGTTTGCACTTTTCTTCAAGTTCAAAGCAATTGCTCTTGTAGGGAATCAACCCCTATTTCTGTTCTCTGCTGTACTGCTTATCTATCGCAAGTTCAGCTTATGTCATGGCTCTTGGAGGCCCTGTATTAAAGTGTCCTGATTAGGAGTTAAATATTAATCTGTAAACTGTAATAAGCCTATTCACATATGAATTTCTGTTCTTCCTGATTACTCAAGGAGGAAATCACTTATGTTTCGTACTTTATTTATACTGAAAGGAGTCTAGAAGACTTCCAAACTTCGCTACCAGACATGAGATGGGACTTCTGAAAGACCTCTGCACTGGGCTGGTCCGGTGGAAGTTGTAAGGAATTGCTATTGACCTCAGCAACAGAGCACTTTCAGAATCCTCAGCCGTGACTGAGAGAGCTTGTAGTCAGAAGTTATCGGATAATTCTGGTTTCTTCAACCAGATCAGTGCCCCAGTGTGCAAAGCATTATGCAGGCATAGCGAGCCACTTCCTTAAGGGCCTTACAGCTAGAAAGGACTTTATTGACAGAAAGCACATCTTAGACTTCTAAAGTCTCAATGTCAAATCCAGCAATACTGCAAAAAGTGGAGAGGATAGCAGGAATCATTCAATGCAGATACTTAAGTTGTATGTTTGTTTAAGTGCTGTTGGCAATGTTTTACTTTTCTACATTAAAAAGTAGTTGGAGGTATATCCAAAATAAAGAACTGTTCTCTGAAATAACGAGCTGTTCTCAGCTCTGGGGCTCACTTCTACGAGTGGGGCTGGGGTTTATGGAAAGCCCTGAAATATGCCTGTAACAATGAAATCTTCCTTAAAAACTAGGACTCTGCGAAGTATTTTTTATTGGATCATTCAGTGCAGAAAAACAATATTTAGAAATTTAGAAAACTGATATATAGAAATTTTCTGATGCACAGAGTCTGCAAATCCTCCAGTTTCTTGCCCCAGAGTGGGTTATTTCATCCCTGCTTTAAATGCTGTGACACGGTTCAGGGGAGTGAGATGTCAACCTGCATGGTCAGATGCCCCTGCGGCTGAGGGTTGTGTGATGTTGCCTTAGTTTAGCAGCAACGTAAGTAGTCATGTCAGCAGCATTTTTTGAGTGAGAGAGGAGAAACAAGGAGAAAGCAGGCACACGCTGAGCTGAGGATAATCTTTTGTGAGCAGCTCTCTTTGGTTAGATCCCAGAGGACCAGAGCTCCTCTTGGCCTCCTCTACCCAGTGGAGGTGTTCCTCAGCACAGCTGCTGATAATGCAATATATGGGGGCTCCCCCTCTTATGTGAAGCATTCAGCATTATCAAGGGATTCAGAAACTGAAGGGTAGATTTTCCAAAATCAGTTTTGACAGTTTATGGATTTGGCATAAATCTCTATCTCTTTTAAGGAATAATTCTTTGGGAATATTTTAGACTTTTGAATTTTTAACTTTATAGTATCACAAGCCCAACTCTGCACCAGTGACTCAAGGTACTCTTCTTTAGAATTAGATAACATTCTCCTATTTCTATAAAGTATTTTAATTTTGAGATATTAAAAAATTACTGTTTTTTGAAGACAAATGACTTGATATCTTGTTTGCCTGGATTACATATTAATGAGACAGAAACCTTATGTTTGGTCTATCTAATAAGGAAGAAGTCATGGAGTGTGAAAGATCCACATTTTATGCATGGACACAACTATGTAAAAATAAATTACTTCACAGAACTCTTTGGTTTTTTTGTTTTGATGATAGCGTATCTTATGAAAACAAGTTTGAAATTCAGCACTTAATAATTATGGATTCATGGATGGTGAATTTTGCATTAGTCCAGTCAACAAGTCAGTGTAAGAAGTGAGGTCAGAGATAGTATTTTGTTTAGACTAACAGAAATTTTGCACACCGTTCACCTGAAGATGGAGCTTGAGTGGTTCTGAATATATATGCAAAGTATAACTCGTTTCACAGGCCTGTGATTGATAACTTTCTGTTTGCACTTTGAATAGGGAAAGAAGCACCATTTTAAGCTTATTTAGATTCTTGTGGCAGAGAAATGAAATCTATAAACAAACTTTCTTTCTTTAATCTTCCTCAGCTACCCTGTGCTCCTGGGTGTTTTACAGATTCTTATATAAGACTCCTGTAATTATTGAACTGTTCTTGTGACCTGGTTGCTTAAAGGATATTGGATTTCTGTTATCTGCAAATGGAGATTAGCAGTCAGATCACCTGAAGTGCTGAAACACTGCTAATTTTTTAAAACAGATTTATTACAAAATCTTTTTTTTCCCCTACTTTGGACTTCAGTATTCACATTTAACTCATTGTAATATCTGTTCAGTGTAATTCGAGGATGACACTCCCTGTGTAAAATTTTACTAAGCGCTCTTACGTCTGCAGTACAATGTTATAAACTAACTGGTATCTCTGAAAAACTATAATTACATAGTTGGATAATTACTTTGTTACCTAATATTATGGTTTCGAACGATTAGAGCATGTTGTTTGTGGCTGCTGCTTTCTGTTTATTTTGGTGACCACTTTCTTAAGCACCTCTTGTCTGTGCATCCTGAATCTCAGAGTACTCTCAGAGGATCCAGTTTTACCTTTATTTTTTAGCTTCCAGCTTTTCAGGTAGAGCCATTGATTTCACAGTTCCCAGCTGCATGGCAGTGACTATGAGGACCTAAAATTACTGACATTGCCTGCAGTAAAACTACTTAAAAAGTAGGGTATCCCTAATTGTGATAGGCTTGGTCCTATTTGTGTCTCTTCTTATCTGTGCCCCCAAACTATTGTCCCAAATTCCTAATTTCCTAGAGTCGTAGGAGCAGGAATGTGGGTATCTGTGGCAGCAGAATAACAGACATGGAATTAGTGGCTAAACCCAGAAAACAGACGTCATCTTTCCCATTTTGGGTGAAAATGAAGAGAGCCCTAAGTGTTCTTTTTCTGGAATTGGAAGCTCACGAACACTTACTGAGTTTGTGAACGGGAGCCTGGGCTTTGACCTCACAAAACAGAAAGTGTTTATTTCCCTTTTTTTGTATTCTCATGATTACAGTTTATTCCTTTTTTCTTTTGTTATGAAATTTTGGACAAAGAAATGTGATATTTTCCTTTTGTTAACTACAAGACTATTCCTAGACATTGTTTCTTAAGATACACAACGATACCTACCTCTTGATTAAACAAAGATAATTTCTGACAAAAATGAAGAGTGGGGAGTGGCAGGGAGAGGAAAAATGAAATATTGTAAAATAATTCTCATTTCTACATATGCGATAAAAGTGCTAGACACTATGCTTGTAATAAAGAGAGAAGCATGTGGGGAGGGAAACAGGGTCGCTAAGGCCAGTGACCTCCGCAAAGAATGAAGAAGACAATTGCAAAACTTTATCTGTCCAGTTCATAAATCTTCTTCAGCCTCTGTTGTACAAGCCTGAGTGAAAACATTTTAGGCAAAGCTTTAAAAGAACCTGGAGAACTGTACAAAAATGCCAAGAATTGGATTAATTGGCATAATACAAGGTGGCTGGGCACAGTTGGGGAAAGTGTCAGTGTAGGGAGAATCCCCACCAAGTAAGACTGTCTGTGCAATTAGCTATCTGAACTCTAACCCTTCCAGAATAATTAATGAATAACAGAGGGGATCAAGACAAAGACACAAAGTGATTTGGTGGGTGCTAGCAAGTAATACATCAAAGAATGCTGGTAATTGGCCCTGTGGCTTTCATTCTTTGCCCTATTTCTTTCAATTCATTGACTCAAAATAATGGGTTCAGGTTCATTATCAACAGGTTTTAGCTGCAAGAGCACAACACTTCAACAAAGCTATGATTGTAGCAGTGCTGGTGGTTAAGTAAAAGTTGTAGACTGTAGCACACTCCCTTGAAAGGGAAAGTAGCAGCATAGTCATAGGCTTTGTCTTACATGAAACAGCTGGTATTCACGAGTTTGCTCTGAGTTTTCTAAGACTTGGTGTACACTGAGGTTACAATGCTGGAATACAGTTGGTATGGGCAGGTACGTATAACTCCACTTCAAACCCGATTATAGCAGCAGCATCTATATTCTGTTCCTTCAGCAGTAGGAAATGAAATAGAATTCTTGACATCATGTGTCACATGTACGTGACATTATTTGCATACTAATGGAGACAGTTTACGGTCTTTTTTCCGCCGTTTTGGGGGCATTGAAGTAAAAGGAAAGTTGTTTTTTTTTAATCCATAAAAATATCTTTCTGATCCACAAAATTTGACTAGAGGGTTTGAAGTTTTTTTCGTCAAAATCAGGAATGGAATCTATACTGTTCTGTTTTGTTTCTAGTGTAAATGCTGTCGTAAGATGTTGATTTAGCTGATGAGGATGTATTTAATTAGTTAGAATAGCTTTTCATAAAGAATAGAAAAAGAAGCAGAATATTCAATCAGTCATCTTCAATGAGTGAATGATGTGTATCTTTGCTCTGCTGTTTCACTTTGTCACCATTGTTCCTCCCTATTTACGGGCTGTGACATATGTTGTTTATTATTTTATTGTGATCACATTAAATACACTTGCATTGATACTGAAAAGCTATATGGTACTGTGGTTAAAAATTGCCCTTTTGGTTTAGTATTTGAGAAACTTCAGAAGTAGTGTAGATTTTAGAAGCATGCTTATGAGCAGAAATGACTGTAAAATTATTTTTAAGTTAAGAGACGCTATTTTGAATTTGGGTTCATAGCAAATATACAAAATGCTGTAAATATTTAAGTCACCAAATTGTGCTCCGTATTCTTATGGGCAACACTCTGACAAGTCTGTTAGGAGGTAGCTGCTGGTGCAGCTGTTGGCTGCTTAAGTGTTACAGGTCAGATTCTGATCTCCATTATATCACTGTCTTTTTGAAATAACTTGAACAAAATTTATGCAGATTTTAATTTCAAGAGGACTGTATTTTGTAATTGTGAAATCATAAAGTAGAATCTTGAATAATAATAAAGTTAGATAAAAAGTTTCTGGTAAAACTTGTGGTATTTCATTTTGATTTTAGTTGTGTTTCTGAGAATAACAATTATGTATGAAATATTCAAACAAAGATATGATTTACCAGTGTATGAATACATTTATAAGTATGATGCATGACCAGCGGCCTCCCCTCTTTTAAATGCACTCACACTGTTTAAAATAATGTTGTCACCAATCTTTGTGTAGTAGTTCTTTGCTGTTATATTCTGTCATGCAGCTTCATCCATTAGAATACTTGCCTTATCCCTAACTTTGTCCATGCCATGGACAAAAGTATTCTGGTTTGGAAAAGCTTTATTAGCACATATTCTAAATCGAATAGGTTTTTTTGATAATTTCTAAGTAATACTTCTTAGATTTTTTTTTAAATTTTAAATATTTGTAGTGCTGCTTAGAAATGGGAACACTGCTACAAACCTGGTGTGACAAAGCTGTTAGTCAGAATGTTTGCTTCCCCCTCTCCCTGATTCCAGCTGGTTTTGGTAGAGGTTCCCTGTGTAAATCTCAGCATGACTTAGACAATATATGAAACACTTTGATACAATTTCAGGATTGTTCTTTCAAGTTTAAATCTAGTTCTTATGGAGGCTTTTCGTAGCACTGAGGAAGTCTTCTCCATTTTTTCACATCGGGACGTGGATGCCATGAATATATCACCTTCACAATAATTAATGTTAAAGATGTCAAAGAATGTTAACCAAACACTTAGTAAACTGCTATTTATTTATAATCTGCTATATTTATTTTAGTTTTGCGACTGTTACATATTGTTAAAATAAATTTTAAAAAAATACTTATATTGTGAGAAGCCATACTCACAGTGCCTCCTGTCACACATATAATTCAAGATCCTGAGTTGACAAAATACTGGTTGATCTTGTCCCAGAGGTTCTCATACTTTTTCCGAAAGTTGCTCCTCTTTTTGTATAATTTTACCTTCAAGTGAATAACAAGACTTTGGGAGAGAAGGAAAATCGTTATTAAAAATACACACAGACTTGATCAAAATAACTTTGATGGCTAGAATGATAAGAACAGTCATTCTTTTCCTTTGACAGATATTTTTTGGTCTGAGATTTGAGGGCACCGATATTGATTTAGAAAGCTCTGTGGCTCAATTTTAAATGAAATGTAAAACTTTTCCATTTTCTCACCTATCAACCTCCATAAAAGAGCAGCTGCACTTGCAGGGAAAAGCGCTATTCTCACTTTGAGTATCACAATGCATTTATGATGTGGGGCTTATCTAAACAGCTCCCCTTTATGTGGAAAGAAATTCTATCTTTATTTAGGGTAGGAGTTCTTATTGTAGCAGTGGGATACAAGTCTGGATCCCAGGCTGGGATGTGGGATCTGGACCCCCTTGAGGGCATCCTTTCCAGCAGTTTCCCCCTGCTTTTTTCCCCTCCCCTGGAAATGGGAACAGCAGAAGGCTATTCCCCGCTCCCCGTCTCCGTCTCCTGCAAGCAGCTGCACCCCTGGCCCTGACATCCACTCCTTCTCCTCTCCAGAGAAATGGCAGCAAGATGAACGTGCCCTGGCAGTTGCTTGGACCCTTGTTAGCCCCAGAGAAAGTTTCCCAGAAACACACAGGGAGTTCATACTTTCTACGCCTGATGATCAAAATTACTCTTATACACTGAAAATGGATTAGCTTTGATAGCAGAACTAACCATATATGGGAAAGGCAGAGGAAGAGGAGCCGAAGGACAGTCCTGTCTCTCAAAAATGCTCAGTTCCTGTCCTTTAGTGAGAACAGGAACAACCCCAGGCTTTTAAGGACGTTTTAACAGATGAGAATTAGAATATACCCCGTTGCGTTGCTTTCTAATAGAAAGTGCATGAAGGCTGCAAAGGAGAGGGGAGTCTTGGTTGCTGAAGGTCAGTTTCTGTTTCAAAGGCTGACCTCCTTTGAAAAGAGGTCTCTCTGCTTACTGTTCCCATAGGAAGGGACCCAGGGGCTGGATCCACGCTGGCCTGTGGTCAGGGAAACGCTGAGCTTCTGTTCAAGTCACTGTTACCTGAAAAAAAAGGCATTTCACTATACCCTTAGGTGTCTTTGACTAAAAACCGGATGGTTTCTAAAGTAGGGTCTTCATTTAGCTGATATTATGTGCCTGAATATCTCAAAGGCTGTAAACTTAGAAAAATTCAGATTCTTCTTAGGTGTTTTTTTCATCTTTGTTTGGTGTGGTTTCATTTGGCGTGTTATCCACTGCACAGTGCCTTCCTTACTGGGACTATTATTAAAATATGGGCTAAATGGGTTTGGAAGAGGAAATTGTATTTTTTAAAAATTTTTAGGTGTCAGAAAGGGAAAAGCATAGGATGGCTGTAATTAGACACAGGGAGTGCAATCTGTGTTTCTGAGTTAATCCCTAAACTGTGTCATATACCAGCTTTATTACCAGGTCTCTCAAAGATGATAATATTTACCAGGATGAAGCCTTTTGAGATTCTTAGGTAAAAGGTTTATTTAGCAGGGAATTGTTACAATAATGACATTTTAATTTAATTATTTCTGTAACAGTGAAAAATGGAAATATTCATAGCTTGGGGAGGGGAGGGAGTTAGCCTCTGTTATCAATACTGTTTGTACTTTCTTGCGAAGTGCATTCCTTAAACGAATGAGAAATCACCTCTGGATCTCAGGGAAAAGGGTGGCAGAATGCTGGAGGGCACAGGGACGCTGAACAAAGAGTTCAGCCATTCAATCAGCCATTTTTCTTGGAAAACAGGGAGGTGGAAGCCAGAAACCACAGGGAACACACGAGGAGAATGTATTAGATACTGTATCTGCTAATGTGTCATTGGCCAACCAAGAAGAGAGTGACTAGTCCATCTCTCCTCTCTCCACTAAGGCCAGGCCTTCCATTTTTGTACCCTTTGCCACCCTGATCTCCTCCATGATGGTTTTTATATCACTTGCCAGAATTTTCTCTGGCTGAAGGTCCAAAAAGGTTTTCTCATGAAAAAAAAGAAAAGAAAAAAGTTTTGTGAAGGTTGTCTTGTTTGTAGAGTTTTGAATCCATCTCAGCTTTTCAAATGCCCCATGAGGAGCTAGGCCGTCCCTGTCTAGAGCAGAGCGAGCTCAGGCGAAGGCAGCACAGGTCCCACGATTTTGGTTTTTTTACGTTTTGCAATGCTGTGAGAATTGCAATGGCATCTTCAGCAGTTTTAAGAGAAAGCAGCTCTGTTTCAGTGTCCAAGGTGGACAGTGTCTGTGTGTTTTTTCTCTGATGGTTTTGTCCCTGTATAACTTTTGGCCATACTGGACCTCTTTCTTGCTTGGTGAGATCAGAGACACTATTAACTTCTTCCAGTATTGTTACTAAAAATTGTCAGCTGCTGTTTGAACCTCAGCCCCCTTGGCTTTTGGTTTTGTGCAATGCACCAAAAACTTGATTGTGAGTGTGAGACCTTTCAAAGTGTTTTAACATCCTTCAAGCAAAGAATAATTAAACCAGGAAAATACTGTGCTAGTTATAGCTCACCTGTCATCGCTTGTGTATCCCAATTCTTGCCTCTCATGAAAGGTTAGATGAATCCTTTACTCTAATGTTACGCAGAGAATAATATAGTGTAAGACAAACGGGTGTTTCCCAAATATGACTTGGGCATGTAACTCCCACCTCTGAAAAGTATTTGAATCTGAAGATTCAAATATGCCCATCATAGTTATAGCAGTTTTAAAAACTGCCCTTAAAAGAGACAAAATTGCCTCCCTCAAGGCTTTAGCATATAGGCACTACTTTAAGAAAAAAAAAAAAAGAAGGCTTAGGGGACTTAGTGTGATTTCAAGTTATTCATAATTTGGAGGAAATCGTTGCATTACAAGAGCCTATCCTGATTACAGGACTTTTTAATCTCAATCCAAGATAAACACATCTTCAACACCACATACACCTGAGTTGCCCTTTTAAGTACCCAAAACCTTGATCCATATTCAGGGCTTTTTTTCTTGAGTCTCCCTGCTGTGATGAAAGAGTCATCTCATCTCGTATTAATTTTGTCTCGGTACATGGAATATTATTATGCTATAGCTTTTGGGGCAGGTTTTCTCGTATATTTCTGAGAATTTGAAAGCTTTTAAAGTAATAGCTAAAATTTCCACCTCACTTCCAACAAAACATGTTTTGTTTGTGAGAGGAAGGTGGTGTTACGCAAACTCTGCCGTGAGCAGTTGTCTTTAACAGCCATCGAAAGTCAAATATAGAACCAAATTTCTAGTAGTTCCTTAAGAGGCGAACTTTGTCCCCACCCTTCATGGGAAGGGAAGCAGGATCTGTGAAATCCCCCTGGTGCTTTCTTCCCTTGGCATTACTGACCTCCAGCCAGCCAGCCACGTCTGCCACCCGCGGTATGGGTGAGGAGCCGGGGTGAGTACAGGGACAGGCAAGTACCTGCCTCCAGGGATCATTCTGCTTCTTGGAAGTGGGGACGACTAACTAGCAGGGTCTAACCAGGGTTCAGGGACTGCAGGAGCGGGTGCAGGGCCTCATAGTGGTGGTGACAACCTTGGGCAGAGCCTGAGCGTCCATCCCAGCCTGGTGGGCAACATCCCGCTTCCGGGCGAGAGTGTGTGAGAGCGGCAACTGCAAAACAGAGCTTATTTGTATACTCATTAATAATTGATTTTAATGCTCCTATTTTAACTGCCATTGAACTTGCAGTGTATTTTTGTGGCACAAACTGGTTGGTTAACAAGATACTTCCGATGCCATCTGGATTTAGACCGCATTACAATGAAACTATTGTACTTCTATAGCCATAGCATTGCACCATAGCTAACCGGGTTTAAGTTAGACCATTAACTTAATAAACTGCTTTCTGAGAAGACAAGAAGATTTTATTTCCCTATTTTCTAAAATTAAATCTGTTGTACTATATAAAACAGTACATGGTCTTTACTGCTTATTTATACAAAGCTTCTGTTGAATTCAGTGCAAGTTTTGCTGGCAAATTCAGAGCAAGACTGCATTCTAAAATTTACATCGCACCACACTTTTCCATTATGCAGTTTACCCCTTTCCCTCATCCATTTTATATTTAATTATGACATAATTTTAGAACTATAGGGACTTATAACAGTCATGTATGTACAGATGTTAAGTCCATGTATATAGATGTATAGACAGCTATATTCATTTGTAATTAAACTCTCCACCATGAAAACTTGATTCTAAATATAGACAATTTGGCCCCAAGGGAAAGGAAAATAAAAACCACTGATCTAAGGAAAAAACCAATAACACCCCTCTGTCCCCAAAACCTATAATTACTATTTGGTATCTAAAGAATTTAATCGTACTTCGTCTTTTTTCCTCCATGGTCATGGACAAATCTCTCAAATTCAGATGTCCAAAATATAGATGAATTTTCAAAGCCTGAAAGTGATTTAAGAGCATGGTCTACAATAAGATCAGTGGAGACTGGCATTCTTGAGTCACTTTTTTGTTTCTCACAAGAATATCCTGAATGTATAATTTCACATCAAAGTCAATGTGTTCCTTGTGATGCCGAGGGAAGCAATTGACTTTTGGAGAGCTATACACGAAGGTATTCTGGTACTACTGTGGCAGCTGACAGGACTGATTACTAATTTAGATGCCTAATTTTACACTAAGGTAAATTACAAAAAACCTGACTGATTTATCCCAAGTCATACTATAAAGCTGCTCCTAGTTAGCTCTTCTTATCTGGGTTATTCTGAAAATTTGACATCTGGGCTAAGTCAGTTCTCAGTGTGGAGAAACAAGACCTAACACACAGCAATCAACCTGCCTGGTTTAGACATAATCAGGACACAACTCTCTAATTTAATCCAAAATTCATATTCTGGAACTGACGTGCATTCGTATGGAAGAAACATAGCAAGAAAAAAAAAGGTAACCAGGTTAGATTTAAAGCAATTCTGTTCTCTTCATATTGGCCTACTGCATGCTCCCCAACCTCAAGAATGCCTAACACCTTTGCTGAGTGGAAGAAGACAAATGTGACCACCAGTCTTGGGGAATAACACCTGGTTACTAGAGATGCACTTAACGTACTCTGCTCTAGGGTGACTGGTCATATTGGGTGAATGCAGGTATGAAGGTGTACACAATTGTAAATGCAAATGAATTTAAGAAAATAGAGATGTGATTTAGAAGTTTCTAATCCAGGTCAGTAAAAGGCAAGGTTGCCCTTGAGCTGTGTTTTGCCCTGGTGTTGTGTTTTAATCCATTGCTCTAAGTTGCTTCACCTTTATAGAGTTGTACTTCCAGTGCACAAGACAGTAAATTTCCCTAGCATTTGCTTTCCCTGCACTAAAAGAGAAAGGGAGCATCTCTGTGAGGATCCTTTAGCACAAATGCATAAGAGGGTTGTGTCACCAGAGTGCTGCAAAGCTACCTTGAAGTGGTGAACCAGTGGGCAGAGGCCCAGGATTTGTTTCATGGTCATTCTCTTACTTTTGGCAGCTTCTTGGGACTGTAGCAGTATGTTGCCCACCTAGATGATAGGTAATCACCTGTTAATGTTGTGGTCACATCTGTCTGTAACTGGCCTCATTCCAATGGGACAAATTCTGCTGAGTTGTGAAAGCAGGGGTAGCAGCACATAGCTGAAGGCTGTTGTCAGCACAAGGCTGGGAACTGAACAAACTCTTTCCTGCAAGCGATAATTATACCACGGTTCAGTAAAGAAGCGGTTGCAAAACCAGGCACAGCCAAGCACAAAATAACCTTGCTGATCAAGCAGCCATACCCATTGGGATCTATTAACATTTCATCCTGGCAGAGACTATATAGGTGTGTTCAGAACCTGTTGGTTTGTTGTTCCTTCAGGAAAAAGTTATGTGTGGGCTAAGGGGAAGCTGCTTCTCAAGTCTTAGGCTACACATATTGTAGAAAATGCTCATTGTTTTCCTCAGTTACGCATGGTGTTTCAAAGCCTCCCTTCTTCAGGGGGTGTTCAATCCAGCTGCTCCCCTTTGCAGAAGTGGAATCCCCTTCTTCACCTCCCTGCGTGCCTGGGTGTGCTGCAAAGGCTTTAGGGATGAAGCGAGATATTGCAGCACAAAATAATTTTCCCCTTTTTGGGTGTTTAATGAATTGTGGCTTTGAAATGAAGAGTAAATCTGCTCAACTAAAGCAAATCCAACCAAATTCAGATAGAACTTTACTTAGGGTTGTATGAAGTGTCTAAATGGCTACACTGGCTGTAATAAAGAGACTTCATCTGCTCTCACGTCCATGCCCACAAGTCATATGTCTTAGCTGGAGTTGCTAGTGCCAGGTTGCCTTCATAACAAACAGCGCAGAGGAGAGAACTCAGGAGACCTCTGTGCAATCCTCGGTTAGCTGTCTATAGTCCATGAAACAAATCACCTCCTGGAGATTTCTCTCCAGTAAGAGGATCATCTCAGGTAGAAATGTCTAACTCTGAAGTGTCTAAACTTTGGCGTCCTGTCAGGTAAAAATGCATGGCAAGAAATAGGGTTTGCCTTGAAGAATTTATCATTTGTCTAGGGAAGGCAGGCAAAACGGCAGCAGAAAGACAGCACAGAGAGGTGGCAGGGATTGGCCAAAGTAACCCAGCCCCTCAGTCATTGCATGGGAATATACCCTTGCTGTCCTGAGACAAAGTTCTTCACCATATATCTTGAATCCATTTTAATCTAGTGTATATTATTAATTTTGCTATGTTCCTCCGAACTTCCTTGTTAAGCCAGAGTCTTAAGCAATAGCTGAAAGCCTGAGGGTGGGGAAAGGAAGAAGGAAGGATGAGAGGAGACTTCTCACACTTCGCAGCCTAATCCGAAAAAGGAAGTGCTGAAAGTTTTGCAAGATAATCAGGCCCTCAAAATAAGGTTCAGCCTGTTTTGCAGCCAGTTTCAGAGCCAGTTTCATGGATGCAGTAAGCTAAATGCAGTTCCACTGCAAACCAGTTTTGCAATGGACTTTACTGCAGCTGCTCTCACTTGTACTGATTTGAAAATTGCCAAGTAAACACGGGAAACTTTATTTTTTCTGATTATTATATAAACTGATGAAGACAGTGCTGTAAGTGAAAATTCACAATCTGCAGCACATGGGTTATGGGTTGGAACTGGGGAAACACGTTTCAGATCACTTTGCACTTTTTCTCTTCTTAATTTCCATTGGCTAAATGTAATCAATATGCCTGATAAGCATGAAATATTATACTAATTTTGCTTTTTGCAGAAATGCAATTGCTTTAGCTGCATCACAGATGGTATTTAAATGTAAATACAAGGGGTCAGTGTACAATATTGACAGTCTTCAACATTAGATGTGTTCCACACTGGGAAAAAAAGGAGGGAAAGCAGAAACAAAATGAAAATAGTTTCAAAACCAGACAAGTACTGTGTCCAGTTTTGGGCCCCTCACTACAAAAAAAGACATCGAGGTGCTGGAGCGGGTCCAGAGAAGGGCAATGAAGCTGGTGAGGCGTCTGGAGAACAAGTCTTGTGAGCAGTGGCTGAGGGAGCTGGGATTGTTTAGCTTGCAGAAAAGGAGGCTGAGCGGAGACCTTATTGCTCTCTACAACTACCTGACAGGAGGGTGTAACAAGGTGGGGGTCGGTCTCTCCTCCCAAGTAACAGGCCATAGGACAAGAGGAAATGGCCTCAAGTTGCGCCAGGTGAGGTTTAGACTGGATATTAGGAAAAAATTTTACACTGAAAGGGTTATTAAGCACTGGAACAGGCTGCCCAGGGAAGTGGTTGAGGCACCATCCCTGGGGGTATTTAAAAGACGGGTAGACATAGTGCTTAGAGATATGGTTTAGTGATGGTCTTTGTCAGAGTTAGGTTGATGGTTGGACTAGATGACCTGAAAGGTCCCTTCCAACCAAGGCAATTCTCTGATTCTCTGATTCTAATTCACCACCCAACAGAAACATGAATGAAATGGCAAACTCAAAAGATGAGAATTAGGAATGATTTGTAGAATGGAATAAAAAGAAAGGTGTTGATAAAATTTTAAAAGCATTCCAGATGTTTACTTAAACAAAATTTAACCTCTCAATCAAGTAAATTTTGCCTCCCTCTTCTAAAATGGATCTTCTAATGAAAAACTTCAGTGTTCTTTTACATCTTAACTTTCCTCAATCTTCAGTTTCTGGGCTTGACATCTATTTAAAAAAAAAAAGTCTAAAAATAGGACAGTGAAATGTAATGACTTTGAGCAATAATGGCATGACTCAGACTACTTTTTCTTAGAGCCCACTGTCAACTCAAACTAAGGGTGGCCTCTGTTCAGTTTTAATTGCTAATGTTAGGCTATCTTTCTTGCAGAACTTTGGTAAAGACAGCTGAAATTTTTGTTGTATAAATTATGATGCCATATAAGCTTTAATTAAAGGGATCCAGATACTCAGCTACTATATCTCAGGATTTAATGAAATGAGTTATAGTAAGTCATGATCTCAGCCAATGTGACCAGCATACAAAGATGAGGATGGTCATTTACCTTAGTCATGTGAGATAACTCCAAGACCATATAACTGACAGCATCTGTAGTTCGTTGGCATTAATATATTTAATGATGATAAAACAAAGACTTTCCACTGCAGCATGGGAAATTTGCAAGTTCTTTTTCTGTAAAAGTTGCAGGATCTTTGGGGTAACATAATTCCCACTGCTGGTATTTGGGTGTTTGAGACCCCCACTCAAGGAGGGGTGTCTCAAGGTGGGTGGTGATAGGTCTGAGGCTGGTACCACAGAAAGAGGACCTGTTTCCCAGTCTATTTAGGGATCCACAGGCACCTGGGATTGACTCTGCCATGTGTCTGCCAAATGCCTCTGGGTGTTTTCTGCTCCCTCTTGGAGTGGATGATGTTGGGGTTGCTGCTCAGAGCACCCATGAGCTGTTCTGCAGGTGGAAACTAAGTTATTCTTTCTAAAAAGGTTCACTGAGAAAAGCCAGAACCTAAACACTGGCTATCTCCCTGAGGAGTAAGTCATTCTGGAAGAGGCCGTGGCTCTCACAGGTAAAGGGAGTGTATGTGTTACCTTAGTGCCTACAGATACTTGATCAGGTCTGCAGCCTCTTGTGCTTTATAGTGAAGTCCTTGAAAAAAGATCGCCAACCAATTATAAACACCAACAGGAATTTTAATTTATCTTTGTAGTTACTGACATGACAGCAAGTTGAAATACTCCTACTTTTTAACCAAACTGAATTAATCAAATTTATCCTTTTCTTTGATGCGCGTGACTTCTGTTCATTCTGCAAAATGCTCAAAGGGTTAAATTAAAGATGAAATAGAAGACGGTAACATGCAGGAGAGCCTCCCCCTCGTCCAAATCATATTTAAATGATAAAAAGCCTTTCTACAGGTTTAGATCCAAACTGTGGGTTTCCTGTTACATTTAATAATGTAACCTCATACATAATGATAAAACTTAATTCTTGTAAATTCAATTTTTGGAATCACTGTGAGTATTAATGTCAGAAAATAATTGAAACAATTTGTTTTCTGTTTGTTTGAATATTGTTTAAAGTTGACTATTTTTATGCACAAACATCCTTCTATCAAATTTTTTCACAGGACTTTAATTTTAAAGATCTTCTTTCCTTTTAATTCCATTGACCTCATTATTTTTCTCCACATTGCCATTTCTGAATTCATACCATTGCAATTAGATTTATTGTAAATGTTAGCTGAGGAGAAATTATGTTACATTTGTATGTTAGAGGGCTGTGCCAAGAGCGTGTGACAATGAGGACAACCACAATTTCATATTTGGAAAGTGTCAACAACTTCATTAAATGCAATTAAATAAGATAGCTTCAAAGAAATACATATTCAGCAGCCACTGAAAGTCTGGAGTACCAGTACTTTTTTGCTCATTTTTGTCAAAGAAGTGAAAGAAAAACTGTCAAGGAAATGAAAAATATCATATAAATGTTGTTATTTAAGATTTTTGAACACAACTTTATATGCCTGTGGAATTCATCAGTACAGATGTGCAGGCTTTGTGCAAGTGAGGAATATTCATAACTGAATCTTATGGATCATTAAAGTAAACATCTTCAGAGAGCTCCTATTCAGAACTTCCTATTTCACCATCACTAACTTTCAGCTGGAAGTTGCCAGTTGCTAACTTTCAGTTCAGTGAATCCCATCGTTATTTGGATTGTCTGTATTATCTTTATCATATAATTTCCCTTCCTTTTCCTGGATACCTGAAAATGGAAACTGTTTGAGACAAGTAGATACGTTTTTTTTCTAATTTTTATGTTAGCTTAAGCTACCTAAACTGAGTCTGATTTGTCCAAAAACCATAGGAATTCAACGTTAAGTGACCAAAACAAACTCTGATTAGAGATGTACATATATATGTTTAATTCATGAGACAGGATTAAAACACAGATCCACAAAGGTGCTTAGGGTATATTTAGGAATCTGTTTTTACTGGCTTCCACAAAAATTAAGTATTTAAAAAGGAGTTATCCAACCAGGACATTGAATAGAGCTTTCTTGTTCTGATGATGGGACATGACAAACACACTGCTCTTCAAATTACACTAATGTCTCTAGAAAATATAATTACAACCGGTGGAAGTGATATTTTAACTACTCCTACAAAGACCAAGATAATGTAATGTGGTAAGAACTAATAAATTGCTGAACTATTGCCATCCTCATAAAAACTAACAGTGGGATTGAGAGTATGCATGAGAGTTCAACAAAGCTGGGTAGTTGCTGTATGTAGTATCCAAAGGAATCCTCATCGGTCTGCATCAGAGAGTCGTGCTTCTCTTTGCGTGGTAAAGATCAACACCCGGCTCCTCTTTCTGCTGACTCTCACATTTCCTTAAAGTACTTGTGTCTGTACAGAACATGAAGCTGCCACCTGCATCCAGGACAAAGGAGATTCCGAGACTGATCCTGACTTTGTTCTCCTGTCATGGCCTTTGTGCTCTGACTTGAATATCAATGTTATGTTTTGTTGGTTTTTTTTGAAGTGTGCATATTTTTCAGGTTTAGCAGGATTAAACCAAAACAAAATCTAATGAATACTACCATGCAATTCATGTTACAGGTCACTTGAATCTATGAGAGTTAGCATGCTAATTAACTTAAATTTGACTAAGAAATGCGAAACACACTCCCCAGGTTCATGAACAGATGTCTAGGATAGCAGAAACATGTATTTAATGCTAGCTTTGTGTGCCACGTCTGCACATGGTCTTTAATACCTGAGCTAAAATTGTCTTATGTCCAGACTTCGCCCTCTAAGCTCACATTTAGAAACCTAGACAGAAGTGTTCCTGGGAGCGATTACTGTCAATGATATTTTGTAGCCCATATAGCTTTCCATGGTGGTGATTTTCCATACTTCCAAGAAGCAGTTCATTTGCACTGAATGTCCTAAAGAAATAGTGAAACGTAACTCTGAAAGGACATGAGTTTGAATATTTTGTTCCATCGCCTATGTGAAATGCATTGATCTGCAACTTCAGAAGTAGATGAAAAGCTGGACATGACCCAGCAATGTGTGTTCACAGCCCAGAAAGCCAATCATTTCCTGGGCTGCATCAAAAGAAGCGTGGCCAGCAGGTTGAGGGAGGTGATTCTGCCCCTCTACTCTGCTCTGGTGAGACCCCATCTGGAGTACTGTATCCATCTCTGGAATCCTCAGCACAGAAAGGACATGGACATGTTGGACCACGTCCAGAGGAGGGCCACAAAGATGATCAGAGGGCTGGCGCACCTATGCTATGAGGACAGGCTGAGAGAGTTGGGGTTGTTCAGCCTGGAGAAGACAAGGCTCCAGGGCGACCTTATTGCGGCCTTTCAGTACTTAAAGAGGGCTTATAAGAAAGATTCGGACAGACTTTTTAGCAGGGCCTGTTGTGATAGGACAAAAGGTAATGGTTTTAAACTAAACGAGGGTAGATTTAGAATAGATATAAGGAAGAAATTTTTTACGATGAGTGTGGTGAAACACTGGAACAGGTTGCTCAGAGAGGTGGTAGATGCCCCATCCCTGGAAACATTCAAGGTCAGGTTAGACAGGGCTCTGAGCAACCTAATCTATTTGAAGATGTCCCTGCTCATTGCAGGGAGACTGGACTAGATGACCTTTAAAAGTCCATTCCAACCCAAACCATTCTATGATTCGATGAAGTGATGTCAGGACTGTTATTTCCATGTGTTAGTCAATGTCCTGCCCCATGTATAACACATGCTGAAGACTAACAATGTGGTTGCATCCTGTGAAACTCCACAGTGGAGAAGAAAATCTCATTCCCATTGTGGTCTGTTCAGTCTGTTCATTAGAGTTGTCGAAGTAGCCCTTGTAGTTTTTGTGTCTTTTTTTCACCGGGTAGGAATTTAAATAGTGCTTGACCCACCTCAAAGTGTTGACTGCATGAGGTGGCTCTATGTACTTACTTCAGGGATTTGAGTGTGGTTTATTTTGGTATGTCTTATGCTCGTTAAAGCTGTGTTTTGTGGTTTTCTTAGTTGTCATCATGGACTAATTCATAGGGCTGACTCCTGCCCTGCTCTGAGAGAGCTTTTGGTGTCTACAGAGTCCTACTGATAGAAAAGTTGTGAGGGTGAGCAGGGAGCTAAGCTCATAATTTGAAGCACACAAAGAAGGCAGACTTTTGTCTCAATTCAAGGGAAAAGCTAATTTAGAAATATCAGTAATCATAATAGACCTCATTTTTTCATTTCAGGATTTAAAAAATACATGTTGAAGCCAATAAGATTAATTAATACAATGAGATGAGAAACTCAAATGCATGGAGAGTTTTGAGATAAACCGCAAGTCTTTTATTCTACTTTAAAAGCTCTCCCTGTCTTTGCCCGTCTAGAGAAAGGCGTGTATGAGAAACAGAGAACTACATACATATGTTTTTGTATATTATATACACACTGCCTATAAATTACCATTTAAGATTATCATTTCTGTTACTCATTCTTTACTGAACAGACAGACAGGAAGGAGATTTTCTCTTTTACGGCTGAGTAAAAGCCAGCTGTGTTGACCTGCCCTACAATTTGGACATCTCCCGTTGGGGGATCTGTTACCGGTGCCAGGGTAGAGCTGGATCTGAAAAGATGGCCTGTACAGGAGGAATATTTGTGGAAAGGGTCAGAATAAGAGACAAACCTACCAATAATAATAGACACTTTAATTTATAGAGAATTGTTTATTAGGTTTTTTTTTGGTATGAATAGGATATTACATAATTATGTCATTGCAACTTAATTCAGTTCACTCGGTCACAAGGAGGAATTCTGATAAGTGAGTAAGATCTAATTAGAAAAGAAATTCAATTAATCTACTGAACATTCTAAATGTCTGTGCTTTTGCTCTGTACTCAGAGACAGAGCTCTCATTTGGAAGACAGGGTGGAGGGGGAAAGGAGTGGCAGATGTCTTCAAGTTAGGCACTGCCTGCTCAGCTGTATGGTATCTACACCCCTTTATGTATCTGAATTCAGAATTCAGACAAATTAATAAACTCATCTATATATAAATATAATTAAAATCTAATAAATTCATCTAAAAATGAAAACCACCCTTTGCAGGGCAAGTGAGACTGCCAGAGACAGCCTTTTTCATAAACAGCAGCTTATCCACTCTGCTTTCCCCAGAATAGGAGCCACGCTTAAGAAAGAGTCACTGAAAGTGTCACTGTGCGTTTGTATGTTTACCATACCTCTTAGATACATTTAGAAACTGCATCGCTTTGATATACTTGTTGCAGGAACGTAATACTTCACATAACCTTTTGGATCTAAACCAACCCATAAATGGACAACATTATTTCTTTGGTCTCGGTCTCATTGAGTGCTATCGTTTCACAATTCCTACAGCGACAGAGGCAGTTCTACAAACCTGCTGTAGTTTTGAAAAATTGTCTGCAGATATTAACTAGTCCTTAGCCACGTAGTCCTGCTGCGCAAACGCTGCATGAGGCTGCGTGGGTTGTAGAGGCGAGCCCTGGTAATTGAATAGCCGGTGTTCCAGGTGGAGCCTGAGGTGAGATGCAAGTGTTTGCGGTGTCTGGCTGCCTTCTTCCTACATCTGTCTCACTTTCATGAGCAATACAATTCACATACAATTATTTTTTTTCTGTTAGAAAAGTTGAACAGTTGGTGCCAGCCTGCATAATGGCTGGCTATTATAATGCCTTCTTTTTTTTATTAACAAAAGCACTCTGAATATTCATAAAAAGTTGACATTATTTCATTAGCTGTTGCAGGTGTATGGGTAAGCCTACTGAAAAGAGTATCATGCTCTCTGCTGGATATCTGCGTGAATGTTTCTAAAACATGACTTCCCACGAGCACGGAGGACCATATAGCAAGGCAATTAATAGGCAATGAATGCGTATTCCCCATCTCTTGTTCCTGTTCTCTTTCTTGTTAGTTCAGAGCTGTATTTATTATTACTTCTTTCATAAATCTGTGAGATCCTAATCAAGCTCTCCAATAGATAGACAGAAATGGGTGTTTGTCAAATTTCTGAGCCCTTTTGACTTCCTCAGTTTTAACAAAGAGGTTTTTATATATTGGATTATTACCAGTATCACAGAAACAGGAGTTTCAGAGTTTATTTCAAAATCAGAGTTGCACTCTGGGAGCTCAAAAATTTTCAGTGATGTTCAAAAAGCAGGAAATCTGCCACATTGTAAAGCTGCTGGTTATAACTATTGGTTGATTGTGCCTCCTGAGGAACCTATGACACAGGGCAGAGCCTGAAATTTTGTTCTGAGTTTGTGAAATGTACAGGGTGAGGGATTTCTGGTATACCACAGGCTGTTAGGAGTGATGTGGCTGCTGAGTGTGCATGCAGTGAACATGCATGGATCAAGCAGGTTGCAGGTGCTGGGCTGCCAAGGTGGCAGGAGGTAGATATAAATGGGGATGATGGGCTGGAACCCCATTTCATTCCTTGCTCGTGCTATACCACCATTTCTCCGTGCTGCTATAATGCAATAAATAAATAATAATAAGGTATAATGGACAGCTTTGGCCTGCTGACATTTTGAAGTAGTATAAATGGGTGGAGAGCTTGCGATGAGAGAGTTAGGATGTGCAAAAATCACCCTCTGTTGGGCTCACGGAAGAGCTATTAGAAAGAAAGGTCCATAAATCTCTGCTGTAGTGAGCATTAATCAGTCTGGGGTCCTGATGCATAGAAGCAAATGTCCTGGTTTTCCCTTGAGCTTTAGAGTTATGCTTTCAAGAATAATGACTCCGTTCTGAATTTTGGCCTCCTGCCCCAAGAGAGCCTTCTGCTCTCTGGCCATACAGGCATTGCTGCCCGCCTCAAATACACCCTAACTCTGTCACATCCTATATTGAAAAAGGGAGTGCCCATATTCAAAAGCAAATAAAAATGACACAGTAGAGACGAATCATCAGATTTCTTTTCTAAATTCCGAGTTTTGCAATAAAACTCCAGCAGCTGAAGTTTGTGATTCTGTCTGTTATTTCGAAGTCCCTATGCTAATTTTTATCCATTGCTTTTCACCTCCACATGGATTAGCAGCTGCCTGTGAACTCACAGCCTGCAGATCCACAGAACATGTTGTAAGAGCTGCAAATTGATAAAAAGCAGCTGCTTAGCATCCCTACATCACCCTACACAGAGCAACACACTGATGCCACATCACTGGGGGTGAAGCAGACATGCAGAGGGAGTCTGGTGATGCTGAACATCTCTTATCTCTTCCTTGCCCTTCTTGACCAGGGTTCAATGATTCCAGAAAACATAACTGCTGTAATAATGATCCAACTGAATAATTTACGAGAACCAGACCCAGAACATTTTTTTAACACGTACTCTTCTCATGAACTGAACGGACAGATCTCTTGTCATGGAAATTGGTTGTCCCCATGCCTCTCTGTATGTTTTCTTGCTGCTATGAGGGGCAGGCTTACTTCTAAATTCTCAGCATGACACTGTGGCTGAGATTGCGCTTTTAAAAGATATATATATATATATATACACATGCACACACACGTGTAACAGAACTAGGTTTTAATCCCAACTCTATCTGAACTAGCTTAACTCCCAGTTATTTTAGTGGTAAAACTGGTGAATTAATATTATCGCCCAATGTATGAAGCCTTTTTGCATATTAATGGCTGTGAGCATTAGTGAAATATTAGGGGCAGTCAATGGACTTGCTGGGACTACAAGTTGCGGTGTCTGGGTCTGGAGTTAGCTGGGACTCGTAACCAGCTACCACTACAGGGACTGGGAGAAGAGCCGTGTCTTCCTGGGGTAGATTCATAATCTATTTTTTTTCCTACAGCAGGCTGCAAAAGCCATAAATTCGAACAAAACAGGCAGCTGTGCTCCACACAGACATTGGGGTTGGGGTTGAGGTGAGACTGTGTATAAATCATTCAGTTCTGGAGTTTTTTGCATGGTGGTGGTTCTGCTACTTGTATAAACAAAACTTTTTAAATGCAAGCTTTACGAATAAATAGGAAACAACAAATAACATTTTCCTAGTATTTGAGGCCACCTTAGAGATTCTTGTAATACATTTGGGAAGCAGGGTTGACAGAAAGACATTTTGTGGGCATGCTCCACCATTTCATAACAGAGTTGTTTTGAGCTACTAGAACTATCTACATTTTTATTCATTAGGCCAGATCCCAGTATTCTCTTCCTCAGCTCTCATATAGGTACAAAAGTGGAGAGAAATAAAAAGCCCCTAATAGATATTTTTTTGTTTTGAAGACACTGACTTAAAAAAATACCAAAGTGTAACTTGTCATCAGGTGTAAGTGGGCTTGGCTGCCTTTGACTCCACTGCATCTGCATTGATTGACACAACCTAAAGACCCAAGTCAAATTTTTTTTTTATATTTCTCTCATAGTTTTGAAAGCAAAGCCACTGTTCAAGTCTTTCTTTTAAAACAAAGAATGCATGTAATACATGTCCTCTATGTTCGTCAAACATCCTGTTGAATTTGATAGGCCTATCATTTGTGAGCCATATATATTGTTGCTTTAATGCATTCCCTCACTACTTTGATAAAAGCCTTAAGATGTTGCCACTAGTCCTTTGATGTTTCCTTCTGATGTTACAGTACCTCTTTTTTTTTTCTTCCAAAAAATCTGTTTTGCATAAACATGAGCAGGCAAGACCTTTCTAGTGAAGGAGAGAAACATCAAGTTCTATCAATAAAAGGGCAAAATGAGAATGTATATCCAGACTTTTATATACTCTTGTCAAATCCTTATAGGTGAAAAAATACCCTGCATGGATGTTTACATTGCAAACATATTTCACTAGTTTACCAGAAAAAACCAAAACAAACTACCAGCAGCCTAAGCTGCGGTGAATTTTCTTGTGACGGAACAATTAATTTCTTAATAGGCTGTTATAGGAACTCTGGGTGAATAAATCTTATACTGGTAAGAAAATACTTGCATGTCTAGTCCTGTACATAGCTATTAGTCTACTAGCAGGGATTAATTGGTTATTACACAAGAGAAAAGGCTGAATTTTGATATTTATCTTCAAAGCCATATGTCTTATCTTGAAAAATAAAATTCCTTAGTCCATAAGGGATTAGTAGTAGCAGCAGTAGCAGGAGGAGGACGAGTAGAAGGAGAAGAGATATTTCAACTAAAGGTCCCAGTGAAGAGGAGGTGCCATTGTCCCAGTGAGACTGAAATAGTCCTTTCCCCAAAGATTTTCCAGAATGAGAAAGATATCATAATAGTGATAAATAAATACTATTATTCACAATTATCAAGGACAATAGATTAAATGTTTTGCTCAAGGCCATATAAGAAAAACGTAGCAAGGGCAGGGACTGAATACACAGAACTCCCGAGTCCCAATCCCCTGTAATTTATATTACTGGCAAGTGTTGTGGAAAGAATGATTTTCCTATGAATAGCATGACTGTTTTGCTGCCTTCAGGAAGAACCCAGTGTAGTGGAGACACAACATGGTCTGGTGATTAAAGAATGTTAACTAAAGCCAAGAAATGCCAGCTGGTCATCTTGCTTCTTCCAAGACATACATGTCCTTTGGCAAGTCAAAATTTTTACTGGTTTCAAAAGCAGAAGATGAGATCTCGTAATACTTTACAGCTATAAACTGAAATTGCAAATCCTTTTAAAAGGCTTTTATGATCAGTTCTCAGTAATGTAAGTAGGCATAAAATATGACTTCTGTATCACAAAACTGAAGTGTGATACACTTCTTAAGGACTTGTTTCGTAGCTCGCTAATGCAGGATGCCCATGACAATTACTGCTTAAAGCTTCAGTCCTGCAATCATTTGTCCATGTGAGTATTTCCCTGAAATCAGTGAAAACCCTTTGTAGGATAAAATGGGAAAAGTGTAGGTAGTTGCAGGATCAGGGCCTAGAAAGGTATTAGCAAGGATAAAGACATTTTTGTACCAATAAGCAGTGATTAAAAAAACCCAATCCCCCCGAATGAGGTGGAAGTAAGTAGAGACAAAGTAAGCTCCTACTTTGCTAAGGGGAAATTTGGGAACTGGAAATAAGTAGGTTAAATAAAAACTGTTTAACTGTGGAATCAAAAACTATGCAAGCACAAAAAGTTCTAGAGGAGCAGAAAAATGTAAGGAACTAAGTGATTCTTGAGAATTAATATTTGTTAAACACACTTATTTCTCACCCTACCTCAAATCAACTACAACTTTTGTGTCCACCTTTTGCCTTCACTGTGTCGTTAAAGCTACTGACTCGGGAGGACGGAGACATGGCCTTCAACTTTCATTGATCACTAGTAGAGAAGGTCATAACTCTGAAAGGTCCCTTTTTTTTCTAATCTGCAATACTCTATATGCTCTGTTTTAATACTGATTGATTTTACTGTACAGCTGTAAAACAGAATCTGGAATTTATGCCCTTGATCAGAGTGTGAATGCTCATATATATGAAAGCTTATATGTAGACTTCTATTTCCTAGTTCTGTGCATGTCACTTCTTACTGTAATCCTCTGTTTTCACCTTCTTACCAGCTTTTCTCTTTTGCTTACCCTCCACACATTTTCTTCAGAGACGGTGTCCAGATCTGAAGCCTACAGTAAAAAGACTTAGAATTTTACTGTACAGCGGTCCCTGGTACCGTGAGTCATTTTAACTTGCCTTGCTTCTATGCGGAGACTTTTTTCTGTATCTGTCACATCAAGGGAATCCCAGAATGTCTTATGTCAGACCTCCCAGATGGTGGGGTTTAAACGTAGGTTTAGGAAAATAATATCCATGTTCATCTCTCTTGTAATACACACTCATTATTGAAGTCTAAATCCTAGGACTACTGGACACCTGGTACACTGAAATTGAGATCTATATATCAGGATAGAGAGAATAAATATTTACTATGGATTTTTCTGTGGCTTTTACTGAATCTTCTGCCAAAAAAACATCCTTAGGTCCTTCGCTTCTCAGCATTTGAAGTATGGTTAATAAACAAATTAGCTGTCGGTCCAGGCTGCTCTTCCATGAGACACCTTTCCCCTCCCATCCATGGCAGTTTGTGCACAGTGGACACACACCTTGCACACTTTGACATAAAATCTATTTCAAATAAGTTTCTGTGTACATCCTGTAAACTGTGAAACTGTACTGCTGGTACTGCCTTCTTGTCTATGAGGGAGGATAGACTGGGATTTACTTTAATGGAGCAGTTAAAGCTTTAAAAGTTTTGCCTGCCATTCCACTGTCGGGCTCAAAATTTTCCATCTTGAAGAAAACCCTAGCAACAAAACAACCAGGTCAACTTTAGATCCAGATGATGATCAAAAAGTCTTGGCTGGGAGTATCACTGTTTCTTGTTTTGATGGTAGCCTTTTGTATGATCCCCAGCCCAGGCTGGTAAAGGACTTTCTGACTGATGTACTCCTGTGGTCTCTTCAGTTTCAGCTGTAACATCAGGACCCTTTGTTCTGTGCAAATACAGAAAGTGAGCTAATCAGGATTTTCTGCATCCAAGCTTGTTTTTATGTCGAACACGCTCTATTTCTTTGTTTTGTTGAATAGTTAAACATTTCTTTGACATAAAACATCCAGGACTTTTTCTTGTGCCAAACTGGGAACTCCAGTCCTCCATGTTTATTATGGCAGCACTGCTTTGTGCTGCTTGCTGCCAGGGCCAGCTTTAGACTTGGCACCTAAGTAAACTATCCACTAGAAAACTGGAATAGGGTCTAAATTTCTTATTATGTTCCAGCATTCTCTGGCCGTTATTGTTTTGTCTACTTCCCAGCTTGTGTAATTGCTTTATCTTGGTTTTCCTTTTCTTCTCTGAAGGTTGTTTAGTTTTCATTATGATGGCAGATTCACCTTTCTTTTCCTTCACAGTTTTATTCTATTTTCTTGGTGAAGGGCTTTACTTTTGCTTTCAGGTATTCTGACTAGGAATAGAGGGATACCCAAAATACCTTCTAAGTAGAAACTGAACTTAATGTTCTTTCCATTGCTTAGTCTTCTGACAGCTTTTTATAGAGCCCTAATTTTTTCTACTTACATTATCAGCTTAATCTAGCCAGTTGGTCTAACTTGTCTAATTTTCTTAGTCATAGTGTTTTCCTCTTTTGTAATCGTATTAAACTCAGTTCTTGTTTTGCACCTATTCATCCTGAGTCAGTATTTTCTGCTCTTCCCACTACTCTGAACATTGCCTCAAAGCCTTCCAGCAAATAGGAGGATAATGGCATCTGCAAATCTCAGGTGACTTGAGTGTTCTCCACTGGTAGTGCTATGCTTAGTTTCTCGTTCAAGGTTTACAGAGACCTTTGCACAGGAGAAGAGGGGGTTGGTGGCATAATTGAAAAGGACATTTTCACTTTCCTTGTCAAATGTAAATTTCAACTCAACTGCACTACAAATGTTTTTGAAGAGAGAAAAATCGACAATAATGTAAAGTGTACCTTTGGAAGTGAAAAAGAAACTTTAGTAGTCGACATGAAAATCTTGCTTCAGAAATTGAAAATGCGAGTTAAATTTAGCTTGGCTAGAGACTCATAGATTGATGTGACAAGCTAAATTCTTCTACTGGAGATCCAGCTGTGGGGAGGGACGGCAGGAATTCTGCACTTCAAGTACTGGAATTTTGTAATCTTTAGGGAAGGAAACTCTTGCCCATTATAGAGACCATCCTGTCTGTAACAGCGAGCTGTGCACTCATGCAGCTGTAGTCAAAGAAGGAGAAACAAGGCAAAAGAACAGCTTACAGACCAGCACAGCTACAGTCTGGGGCCACATTTACCTATGCTGTCCTTCCTATCAGTTTTCTGTAAGAAAGCCTTCCCCACTCTGGCAAGCATTTATGGAATAGAATCATAGAATTGTCTAGGTTGGAAGGGACCTTTGAGATCATCAAGTTCAACCATTAACCTAACACTGCCAAAAACACCGCTAAACCATGTCCCTAAGCATCTGTTAACTGAGTGGTATGGTCCTGAGGGCCACCAATGTAACGATAAAATCTAGACTTGACTGAGAAAAATAAGGGTGTTACCGAAATGTAATCTTCTTACATATATGCTCTGCATACAGCCAAGGAAAAGGTAATGAGCCCAAGGAAATCACAGCAAATTGTGTTGTTAAACTACTTTGAAACAGTGCTGAATAAACTAGGACTGTGAACTGGGTTGAGAATTACCCTGCTGTTTGATGTTAAAGATAATTAGCTCATTCTAGATTATAATAATAAAAGACTGTAAGAGGAAGAGTTCTCCCTCTGTGTTTGGCCTTTGTGGCCTTTTGAATGGCAACAGTGACGACAGACTGAAAAAACAATTGGAAGACACTGCTAACATGGCCATACTGTTACACTGTTGATTTCTTTCAGCATCTATTCTTCAGTTAATAATGCGTTTAAGACACAGAAAGGAAGTCTCTTTCCTTAAAAGTGCTGTATCATTTCTTCTTCTTTAACTGAAATTCCATCCAGAGTTAAGGAAATACCCTCATGAACCACTTCTCCTTTTTCTCCCTCGAAACAACTGGATGTACACAAAGAGTGACACACATTATTCATGGCCAGATTTGTACTAGTCTTTTCTTGTTTGCCCTGCTGGTGGTCGGGTTCCTGGCCTCTGGGGCGATGCTGTTTTGTAGAGGTGATAAAACTGATAGAAATCCAGCTACCGCCGGTAGGTAACTATGCTGGCAAACCAATGTTTCTACACTTTAACTGTGTGATGAAAATCAGGCTAATCGGTTCCCACTTTATTTTGCACGTGTGACAGAATCACAGTTATCTCTGCCATATTCTTAAGGCAGACCAAAGAGATTACCTTTGACTTCTTTCCATAACATGGCTTACTGACTATGCTGATAAATGTTAATTAGCTCACTTGATAATTAAATAAGTTTGTTAATACTAATAAACTCACCTTACAGTTAGCATTCACAGCACACCACTTTGTTGCAGTACAAACAGTGATATGTTTTCCTAATGAAAGTTCTGTGGCAACATACTGAAGACTCTTTAAAATACCGTTATCATTATTAAATATTCTTACTTTCAACTAAAACAATTAACTTGGGGGCAGAAATATTTCACACAGATACATAGCTATGGCAATCGTTTTTCTAGGCAATTCTAACTTAACTTATTTTTAACTTGTACATTCCTTTCCACATTAGACTGTTGCATTTGAAAGACTTGCTCTGTACAATACAGCTTATGATTAATACTCTTAATAATGACTTACCAGTAGTAATCTTTAATTCCATATTCGCACAGAGCTCTCATTTAAACTGAGTGGGAGTTTCTCTTGATTAATCCCAGAGAAATCAATCATCTTTTGTTAATTAACATGTTTTTATTTAGTGGATATTGGCTGAAAACCTTTGAGTAGTTTGAGTTTACCCTAATATCACTCCTCCAGCTCCTGTTCTGTAACATCTAAGTGCACAAATATTTGTTGTACCTGAATTGAAATGGAAATGCTGTAAAGTACAACTCTAAAATTGAAGGACATGTACTCGTTTCTGCTAGGCTGCGCTTTGATTCTATTTATGGTGTTTTTACAGCAGTTCTTGTTCTAAAGGTATTTCAAGGCTGATTTCAGAATTTAAGTAATTATAAAAGGAACTGAATTTTGATCTGTTGTACATCAGAAATGGTATTAATAGCTTCGCTTTTTTTTTTTTTTTTGCCAATTGAGTTACTGCTGAATGGAACATGTTGTGGACTAAGATTAGTTTAAATACACGTCAAAAGCCAAGGCTACTTGCTCAGCTCAGTACCGAAAGTACTAATTATGCTATTTTTGTGAGATTTCCAGTCAACTGCGGAGTACAGCAAAACATAAGTGTTTGGAGCCTTGTACTCTGTAAGTGTTCTCTGAATGAATTCTCGGCTTCCCGTCTCCTCTTTAGCAGATAGTTGTCGGTGTTTGGCTGAAAATTATCTTTTCAGACTCAAACATGTAAAACTATAGTTCAGAAAAGACTCCTCAAAATAAATTATACCATTTTCAGTAAAAAATTATATTGATTGTAATTTCTGGCAACATTCGGTGCTTTTTCACTACCGGCTAGGCTCTTTATTTAACTCTTATTCGTAAGAATAGTGGCAAAAATAAATCCTATGGAATTATTAAAATATTTCAAGGACCACATAATAACTGCATTGTAAATCCACTGTTACTACTCTCAAAACGTAAGTGGAAGTGTATTGCTGAAAGAATACGCTTATTTGTAGTTGGTGTTCAAGCACTGAAGATAATGTTTGCTAACCCCACGAACAGCATGCCAACAGCATCCTGAAGCATGAATGTGGTCAGACTCATTGCCGCTAGCAGCCATAAAACATATTTGAAGACAAAATGGACCGGGAGGATTTAAAGAAATGCTCTTAAAAACTGATAAGAAATATTTTTTCTTACTTTTTTCTCATATAGCTATCCTTGATGTGCCATTCCTGTTTTTGACGGAAATGCCACCTATTGCTGTCAGCTAACCCAATCTGCTCCCCTTGTATGAAAGCACACTTTGTGGCCAGATCCTAAGCTGGCTCAAAATGATGTTGCTGCCTTGATTTCACAAAAATCGTGTTGTGAAGCTGAACCTAAGATGCCTACTTTGAAAGCTTCCCCCCTTGCCCTCTTTATCATTCTGAGACCAAGGAAAGCAATAGAAAGAACATTTCTTAGGCTGAAGCTGTTTTTTTCTGTGTCTTTACAGAAGCTATAACCCTTCGCAGACTTAAAATAACTCGTCAAACAGATTAGCCTCCCTGATGTGACTACCTCACAAAACCACCTTACGCCACCGGCTTTGTTTCCTCCGTTTTTGCAGTGCATGGGCTGGGGGGTGCACACCTCAGTACAGTTCGTTTTCAGAATGAGGGAGGACTGAAACACACAAAAAGGGGTTAGTAATAAACAGTGCTGTCATCTGGTGGTGAAATTGTTACCACTTTTAACAAACCGATCATGCTTTTCAACCAATGGGTTTCACTTTTTGGGGGAAGTTGGTGTAGTCCCTTTGGCATACAGTCATGAATCTTTAGAAATTAGAAATAGGCAAAACTAGTGGTTTTATCCAAAATCACTAAACCTTTTGAACTTACTCTATTTTTGAAGAAGAATAACATGCCAGAAGTAGGCTTGCTGTGTTCAGGTTTTGTCTTTTTCTTTTTTAGCTTGTGCTGCCAAAACATGACAAAGTTATTGGAAAGCGCATTATAAATGTTATTATTTGTGTGCAAACACTACTTGTCCGATGGAATGAAGAAGTAAGGACAAAAAGACATACGCCCCCCAGAAATATCAGTATACTCAAATGCCAAAGTACGATTTTACCATCAGTACTTTTTTCCACGTTATATTTGATGTCCATATCTGTACACAACAGGAAAACATAATTTTTAGACCTAGCTTGTAGGATTGTTTTGCTGTCTGCAACTGAACAGGAGGGATGCTACTGCCATCATTGCATCTCAAATGATACAGTGTCTGCTCACGTAGGGAGCCAATAAAAATGTGTAGCAATGAGAAACTTGTTACTTCATGCTCTTCATACTTTTTAAGGCTGACTTCTCTCTGAGTTCTGTTAACCTTTGAAGTGAGATACAAGTGAGAAAATTATAGTTGTCACATGAAAACAATTAGAAATCAAAGAATAAATCAGCGTCTTTTGAAACTATTCAGGAATTTACTAAAGCAGCACTGATCTTTCTTCTTTTGGTTCATTCATTTTGAAGTTCAGCCACGTGACTTTCTCACCTACACATAAAGGTAGTACACATACCTTCTGGTTCTCTCCAACGTTAGACCTATATTCCAGACTTTACCTGGACTTTGTGGATAACAAAATAGACTATATGGATCTTCATAATCTACAGTCATCTTTTGTCTTTTATGAGTGCTTTCATCTGAAGATAAATAGTTGAAAATGCTGACAATAAAATATAAACATTCATGTCTGCAAGCATTTTCATTATTCCTGATCCCTGTGTTATATGAATCTTATATTTTGGAGTAGATTTCTTTTTGAGGTATGATATTTTTCAGAAAATTTTGAATCTCTGAATATCATACACCATTCTAGTTATGGATTTCCCATGCTGCTATAACTCTAATTTTTATAGATCTGTGTTAGTTGTTGCAGTTGACAAATACAGAAGAACTTTTAATACTGCTGTTTTGTTTCTTCTACAAGGACCAAAAAAACTGCACTGGTGGAAGATCATTAACAGACGATTTTTAACTAAAACCCAGCTAATTGTACTTTCCATATTCAAAACTGTTTTTCCTTGAATACGAGTGTGATATCCTCTTCTCCATTTAATAACATCTTATTCACTGACCTAATTTGAATAACTTCTGGAGATAGAGACAAGTAGTTAAGTAAAAGTATCAGGACTTCGCTCTTTAAACATAGCTAGCCATACAAAAGGTTTCTTTCCATTCTTCAAATGCAAGAGTCACATTCTCTGTCCTTTAATAACACCAACAATAAAGAGGAACTGGAACAGTGAAGATTTATTATATTCACAGATCTCATGAATCAATGAGAGCATGGACAGGGTCACTGTGCAGAGTCAAAGTAAGGATATTAGCTGGGGTTTCATAATTTCATTGTGGTCCACTGTTATGCTTGTGTTGCCTGTTAACTGTAGTGGTTGGTTTTATTCACAGTTTAGATTTTCAGCTTAAATTCTAACTTAAATCAAAGGGATAGTTTTGTAAAAAATACTTCCCGTAGTTTGCTTTGCTTAACTTTATAGGCTGGTTTTATAGTGCAATGTTAAAAACTTGAGTCTTTTCTGCCGGCGAAGACCACAAAGTCATCAAGACTCATTGTTATTTTAAAACATGACAAGCTGACCTCAAGACCTTGGGGATCATTTCTTCAGAAGTCAAGCTGATGATGGATAAGGAGCCATCAGAGCTGTGTGTATCTTAACTGCAGGAGTTCAATTAAGAAGCCAAGAGTGTCTCAGGTATACAGCCGCAAATGGAAGTGCTTGCTTTGATAATGCGTCTGTAGCTGCCTAGTGCAGGTAGTTGGCTTCCCCCAACTCATTTCTGATTGCACAAGGAGGTTAGCACAGAGGAATACCTGAAAGGGCTGAGCTCCATCGCTGCTCAGCAAGTGCTAGAGAATACCACAATGGGGAAATACCATCAAAATCCCTATGTCTGCAGAGGGATTTGACAGGAAATGGCTAGCTGTAAGATCCAGCTTCTAATAGCCACAGCCCTGAGAGCTCTGCTGCCTTTCTCTCCCCGAGAGAAACCCTGTTCTGCTGCCTACATTGTGCAGAGAAAGTTTCCTTACCCAGCACTGCTTTCTCCAAACTCTGTTCTGCAGTTCTTTTGCTCCCACATTCCTCCTGCTTTTCATAATGGTTGCCAGTGTGATGGAGAATTTCCGAATGCTCACGTCCTACACCACATTTATAATTATCAGCTATTTTTAGACATTGAGATACCAAAATACAGAAGCAGTAGTCATTGTTGAAGACATGGCCTTTGTCAAAGAACTTGAAAATGTTTCTTCTTCAGTCTCTTCATCCGTGAAAGAACATTCACAAGTTCCTGATGAATATGATGTCAAAGGTTAAATAAGATGAAAAATAGTGCATTGGAGTCACATGAGAATTTTTTCTTAACTTGAAAGCTACTGTAAGGCATCAACTAAACACGGCTTTGAGTTGCCAGACTGGATGTCTTTTGCTTTGTATTCTCTCTTCATGCATATTAATGGAGAAGGGCTCATCTAGTCAGATCAAAGTTCCAATAAGAAAAATATTCACATTTAAAAATTAATTACTGTGTTTAGCTTAAGTTATTAATTGACATAATCACACATGCTTTTATAAACTAAACATTAAAGTGAACAGCTACATTATTTGGTGATAGTTTTTAAGATAGAACAGAAGTGCATAATTGCTAAGTTAAATTGAAGTTTCATTTTATTATGAAATAATGACACAAATACGCTTTTCTCAAAAAGTTTAACAGGAAGAGCAGGACAAACAAGCAACTGATATTCATTTGTAATGGTAGTTAAAAAGGATTATTTAATCACTAAAAATGTTTTTTTTTTCCTAACCCTCAAAATCCATTTGAAATTCCTCAGAAACAGAGCTAAAATAGTCTGTGTTGTGACTGTGTTTCTTATCTTAAAATGGAATTAGACTTTTTGGGTACTTACAGAGCATTTTAATAATTAAAAAGTTCATAATGAAATGCTTATTTTCTGGTACAGTGGCTGAAAAGAACATGAAGCCCCATAATTCAAACAGTTTGAGAGAGGTGTTTTGTTCAGGGCTAATGATAAATCATGTGATCCCATCAGGGTGACAAATTTAACTTCAAAAGCTGTTAAAAACACTGGAACAAATTAACATCCAGGGTAAATGACAAACTGTAATAAAGTCTACTGAGTTCTGTCCAATGTACTATGACCATATTTAAGCATATTATTTTGTAGCAGAGATTTAAACATTTTTAAATTCAGAGTGAATTTTCATCAAAGAAAAAGTTGCTATTGTAATAGCTAGTTCTCAGATACAAAGCCCATAACATTTAAACATAGAAAGGGCTATTAGACCACTCCTTCTAATTCCTCTAGAATCACAGGCTTTTGTATTCCATTCAGTTATTATCCTAGTACTCAGCTTTGAGTCCAAGAATGTGTTGATAAAAGTATATCTTGGATTTGCCTGATGCATCTCTTCCAGAAAGTCATCGACCCTTAGTTTGAAGGAACAAGCAGTAACAGCATTTCCTTTTGAGTATTTCACTGTTTACTCACATAATTTCCGATATGAACTTGCCTAATATCAGCTTGTGGCCAGCGGCTCTTGCCATGCGTTCTGTGGTAGCTGAAAGACTTTGTCGCATTCAGCATCTCCCACAAATCTCACAATTTTCAATAAGAACATAGCTGAGCTTCTTTAAACTTTCACTGAAACACCCTTTCCTTGGTCTTCAATTACTTCCATAGTTCTTTTCTGCATCCTTTCAATTTTTTCAACAGTGTTTTAAAAATGTTCAGGGTAGAAATATTTTTAGGATTCCATTATTGATCTCTCCTGAGCTATAAATAAAAGCAGAGTAAATCCAGGCTCCTATTCACTACTTCCTTTATGCCGTTTTCCCGTTCTTGCTATAGCATCACCTGGACACTCCCGCTGAGTTGCTGGTTTGTTACGACACCAAATTCTTTACAGACTTGTTGCTTCCAGTGTTTTCTTCATTCAGTTTTCTCCATTCTTGCAGCCTGTATTTCTTCTTCCAGCATATGTATATGTGTATTTGTCTGACTGGGAACACATTTTCTTTCAGTGGGATCACTACTCTAAAAAATCTTTATTCTTTTTAGTCAGTTTTATTCTTCATTAGTCCCAAATCACTGAGGGAAATGTTGAGTAGTACAAGACAGAAGAGCCCCTCTTTCTGACGCCAAGCCTGTGCTGATTACTTTCTTCTGCATGTTCGTTAGCCAATTCTTAATCCAGTTAAAAGAGGCTTTATTGATATTGTGTAGTGCTATATTTTTAATTAGAATATTGAATGATACTAAGTCAAAAGGCACACAAAAGTTGGAGTGTATTATACCTACATCGTTACCTTTGGCAACCTAACTTAAAATCTCATCAAAGAACAGAAGTAGATTTGTTTGACAAGGCTTATTTTGCACAAACTATGTTGACTAGCATTAATTATATTCCTATCCTTTAATAATTTATTAATTGAATCTCTTTCCACTTTTCCTATTATTTCTCCCAGGACTGATGTTGAGCTAAGCAGCCTGGGAGTACAAGTATCACCTGCTTGCCCTTAGTGGAATACCAATACAAGATGTAGCACTGCTGCTTACTGGAATATCACTGACATTGTTCCATCCCTCCTTTACGTCCCCTAAACATGCCCTCTTTCTTACTTTTGGCATGCTAGGTATTCTTTTACTAAAGGGAAGAAAAAAATCTCATCAGCAAGCGTGGAAATAAAATAGTTTATGTAAATAAACTACTGAAGGCCTAGTTATGCCACTGTGCAATGTATTAGAAATGAAAGTAAAGTTAGTGTGAATGTGGGAAAAGATGTTACACAACTCTACCGCAGCTTTACAACATGGTGATGTGCACTCAAATTAGAAAGAGCAATTGAAGAAGTTTGAATATGCAACTGTAATTCTGAAAGGCTGTTCTTGTTCTCAGAGCTGGCTTGTCAGTGAGATATAAAACAGAAATCGGTACAGTCAGTTACATGTACATTGGGATCTTTTCTGGATTACAAAATCCATATCAAAGTGTTCATTTCTCTTTTAACTTCTTTCTGGTGGAATTATAATGTTTGAGTTTGGGCTGGATGCTTTTGGCTCCCTGCATGCTTGATGCTTCTGGTTCTGAATAGGCTTTAATTTCACCATGATTAGGAAAGCCAGATAACAGATAAAAAGTAGTGTCTAGGAGGGAGCGGATAATCTATTAACTGTTGAACTTTATGCTGTCCTTCACTCCTCAAATAATCTGAAATAATTAGGATTTAAAGTACATGGCCACAGCCACTGCAAGAGAATGCCTGAGAGGAGAACCAGCACTTCATCTGCACAAATTTATCACCTTGTTACATCTTGCACACACAATAGTCAAAAGAGCCTATATAACTTCGGGAACACTTGGCAGTAGGGGTCAAGTCACTGACTATACCGAGAGCTAGAAAAGATATACCAGCAGGACAACACTAAGTCCTGAGCTCTGTCTAAGACTTGTCTGAGTCAGGATCTGGATCATCAGATGGTCACTGGGTGCCCATTTCTGCTAGGGATTCTCAGAAATCAAGCATGTCAACAAGCAATGTCATCCATTTCAGAAAAAAATAGGAAGGCAGAGAGACATTTAATAGAAAACGGTCTGCTGAGAGCTAGAAGATATGCTTTATTAAATCACACTGCTTAATTAGTGTCAGAGGCGAGAACCCAGGTTCCACAGAGCCACCAGCTTCTTGGGTGCTCTACCCTGAAAACCATCTCAGAGTCTTTCTTTAAAGCTGTTCTGCTTTAAACAAATGATTGACTCGGAGAGAGGAAAAAAAAGCAGAAAACCCTATATGCAGACTGTTGTGGCAGTAACGGGTGTGTCATCATCAACATTGTAGGTCCCCTGTCCAAAGAAGCTTTAATGATTTTATATATGGGAGGACTCCTAGACTGGAAAATTGCAGAGACGCTCACCCTAAAATTTCACATGGTCTCTGACAAAATGTTCTCACAGATTCTGTGAACTCCTCAAAAGATGAGGAATTAGAAAACTAGTCTCCCAGCACTGCTGGAGGATACCATACTGGGATTATTGGACAAAATAAGGATGTTTCTACTCTGAAAAAAAAATATTTTTTTTCCAATTTTCTGTGGAACAACCGCATCTGCTGGATCTAAGACATGCATGTGGTCAAGATCTCTAAGCAGCTAAGTGCATGTTGATCTGGGCTGGTTTACTTGTGGATTTACTTAAGTGTGGGAGTGATCTTCCAGTTCTTTTGCTTTTTGCATTTATTTCACTGAACCCCTACCCTGATACCATTTCTTTCCAGACTTAATAATGACTATACAGAGTTTCAATATTTAGACTACCAGTTCAAATTTCGCTGGCTATTTCTAGTTTTCTTTTGCTTCCCCAGGTGCCCAGGGCCTTGTCCAGTCAAGTTGTGAAAAATCTCCAAGGATAGAGATTCCACAGCTTCTCTGTGCAACCTATGCCAGGGCTTAGCCCCTCTTTTTACACCATTAAAAAGAAGCTCAAAATCAAGTCAATGTTTAATGGTTGTAATTATGGTAATAGTTAAAGAGTTTACGTCATCTAAAACTTTCAGAAAACCTAAACTGAAACTTAACTTGATACTACTGATATAAAAGATTAGAAGTCATCCAGCACCCCAGTGGAGAATAAACCAATCATACTCAGTATTTGACACTGGACTATCTGATTTCATGAAATTATTAAGTTTTGAGTTTCTGCTCTTATTTCACACATGTTGCATGGGCAGTTTTAACAGTCATTTCTAATTTTTGAGAGCTTGACTTGCAATCTTGGTATTCCTTTGGCATAGCATGACTTTTTTTCCCCATTTATTATACAGTAGCAGTATAATTACAAAAACAGGATTCCAGCTCTGCTTTGTCTCTACATAGCGGTTTGACTTCAAAAGTGCTTTACTTCTTATTATTAGCATTGACTTCTAAGTCTTATTTAGATATATAAAGATGATCAGGGATTGCAACTTTAGGTACTTTTTGAAAATCAGGGCATAGATCCCTTTTTAACCTCCATGGTTCTGCTTTGTAATGGCTGCAACTGGCACAGTAAAGGGGATGGAGAGGTTTGCAAAAACATAGCAACAGATCCCATCAGTGAAGCTTTAAAATCTTTTCCTGTTTGTGGAACCTCAGTAGAGTACTGACACAGTAAAGGGGATGGAGAGGTTTGCAAAAACATAGCAACAGATCCCATCAGTGAAGCTTTAAAATCTTTTCCTGTTTGTGGAACCTCAGTAGAGTACTGACACAGTAAAGGGGATGGAGAGGTTTGCAAAAACATAGCAACAGATCCCATCAGTGAAGCTTTAAAATCTTTTCCTGTTTGTGGAACCTCAGTACAGTACTGACACAATATAGAGCACTGAAAGAATATTATACAAAAAAAGCACTCCTGATAAACTCAGTTTTTTACTTAGTCAGCAGTTTGCTGATTGTCTTTCACAGATCAACCCTCACCCCGGGTGGGATAGTCTTGTGGTGGTTCACTACGAAATAGGGCTGCACAGAGGTTTCAGTCTGCCACTGGCAATCTGAAGTCCACAGAAAGCAAAAAGCAAACCATTGACTTTTCAGCAATCGTCTTGTGGCAGAACCCACTTCCTTATTAAAATTCCTTATTGAAAGAAACTTTTGAAACAAGGTAGTATAGACTTCAGACACTGAAAATTTCTAATGTTTCCCATATAATTTGAAGATATTTGGTATCCTGGATTTCGTGCTTCAGGTAGACCTGCAGACTTTCTAAGACAACAATTCGTTGCTCATTACGGAGTCATCATCAGTTTCATTTAAGAGAAAAAGATAGCTGGGCTGAAATGCAGTAGATGCATTTGTAGCCTGTGCATTGATTCCACTCCCATTTATGCCATGCAAAGAAACTGTGCCTTCAAAGCTGTTGATTGCAGTGCTCTGCTTTGCTGGAAAGAGATATTCATCAGTTTCGGCAGTGCAAAAGTGCAAAAGGTACAAGCACAAAGTGTCCCTGGGTTCTTCTGAAACAGCAGCAGCAAACAAGGGTGCACAGCAAATCCCTGCTCTGGATGTACAATGGGACATATTTTCTTTCCCTCAGCACATTCAATTTCACCCAAGATCGATGATCTTGTTAAACTGTCATGCAGTAGGTTTCAGGTTTGGATTCTAATTTAAGAAACTGCTTGAGTGTCTGACTTTCAATATGAGCTTAAGTCTTACTGAAGCTGAAGGAGTAAATAGATGCATAAGAATCTGAATGATTTGGGATGGTTTTACATGTATCCGTATACACATGATAAATCAGAGCTTAATTTAACTGTGCATTATACACTTTCTAAAACTAACACAAAGATCTCAGTTAAGACAAGTAATATCATGATTTAAGCAAACCTGAAATACACATGTAGTTTTTAAAACCTTACATGGAATGCATACCTTCCTAACACAAAACAGGGGCAAATCTAAACAGTGTTTTTAAGATTTTATATCAATATTTTAATAGAATATTATTAATTAATTTTAAGACTTGCATTAAAAATTATATTTACTACTGCATGGCTTAATATTTTTTACATGATTAGAAAATTAATTTAAAGAAACAAAATTAAAATAATTCTAGACATGCCACCATAACATGATTAAAAATGAAGTAGATACTGCAATATTGTACAAAAATATAGGTAATTTAAATGCAAACCGCCTTTATGGGCTATTTATCTCTGCTTATGTATGTTAGGGGAATTAAAAGAAGTTTGTTTAAATGGATGAAAATTTTTTTTGGAGAAAAAGGGGCTGCAAAGCAAGTCTTGCTGTTATTTAACAAATATTAATCATGCTTACACAGAGGCCACTTGAGAAAAATTTATTTCAAGGAATTTGTGACCAGTCATGCCATAGGAAGAGGAGAAAGCCACAGGGCTGAAATGACAGTAAGGTTTGTGTATGCAGTGCTCCTCTGGTAGTTAAATTGCAGGAATGTGACATTGATCTGAAATGGGAGCTGTTTGAAGTAGCAACTGTCAATCTCCGTAATCAAAGGATGGCCCAAAGTCCTATTCAATTAGCCATTTTGGCATGACCACTCAGTTTATAAAGTCCTACCAACTCAAAAAGTGATCTGTCCTCAAGAGGCACTTCAAGAATCCTGTGCAGTTTGAGGACAGTGAACAGTCATACAGGACCATAGTTTGGAGGCTTTATTTTCGTTTGTTTTGTTGGTTGGGGGGTTTTTTGTTTGTTTTGGTGTTTGGTTGTTTTTTTTTTTGTTTGGTTGTTTTTTTTGCAAAAGTGCAGCAATGCCTCATTTATCTGACCGTGCTTATTACAAGGTGAGCAAAATATGCATTTAGGTATGAGTGAATGTCCGCTGCTGTTGATATTACTTGAAGTTATCTGGATTATGTTTTTCCTTATTTATTTATTTATTTACTCTTCCAAGTACAAAAGAGTAACTACCCTGTGATATTAGAGTACATATATAAATGTAAATTTGATTGTAATGATGAGTGATTTCGACACAGATCACTCTTAAATGAGAAGAGAAAAATGTGTAGCGTACTTCTGGTCTTTTCTCAGGATCATGTTTATCTTTTCTAATTCTATTTTTTTTTAAATAACTATTCAAATGTTTATTCAGCTGTGTTAGGGGAAAATAGTACACAAATAAGAAATGTGTAAGGGTGCAAAACAGAAAAAGAAAAAGATTTAAGGCTAATAATAGCTCTATCCAAGTGTTACTAAAGCTGAATCTATTGTTTTGAAGTTTTTTAAGTGAACACATGGGCAACTACTGGTACCAGTAACTTGAAGCTTAACAATCATTTTGTTTCCTTCCCAGGTACAAACACACTTGGAAAATCAGTCTAGATACCACATACAGCAAAGCCAGAGGCACCAGGTGAAGCAGTACCTGACCCTCGATACCAAGCTGTCCAGCCAGACGCTCTCCCTGTCCCACTCCCACACAATCCAGCCCGCGGGAGTGACCTCCATTCTAAGAAACGGACACATGCCTCCAGTCAGCGACATTGGCACACCAGAAAGCCCTGTTACCAAGCTGCTGGCCCTTGGAGGAGAACATGAAAATGCGGTAGGGCCGGGCTGGTGAAAGGAATGGGGGAATAGGCTTCGTGTACTTCTACAAAAGCGTTACATGACCCACATTGTATTGGCAGTGGGCAAGAGATGACTTTCTTCACTTTCACGGGGCCTTCGGTTGCAACACTTGCTCCCTGAATCCTTTTGGATTATGTGGGTGATTCCCTTGAATGCCTGTGAATAGCTTATTGCATGACCGGGCTTCTAAATTACTGCCAGTTAAAATGTACTGTTGCATCTTTTTATCTATATGTCATATATTACTGTACATTTTTTGAATATGTACTTTGCAATGCAAAAAGTTTTTTTCAGGCGAGAGCTATTTCTGTCTAAAAGTATTATCCTAGCTGCATAACAAAGTTAAATACAGATTACCTTAAGGATGTAACTGAAAGAACCGCTCATTCATTTTTCAGTCAGCTGATGTATTTATATATGGGTTATCTTGGGTAAATTGGCGTAGATATGCTAACTTTAGTGCCACCATCGATTTTAATAGAGGTACAGCTATTATACAATGTCAGATTCTCAGCCAGTGTTAGATGTAGATCATTATGGCCTTTAATACTTCAATAGGTTTCAAGAGAGAGCGCTTATTAGGTAAAAGGGGAATTCCTACAGAAATAAGAAATGGAGATGCTGTATAATATCCTGGGCTTTAACAGAACAGAGGAATCTTACAAATACGCTGTGACCCATTAGAGCATTGGGACGTTATGCAGTTAAGCGTGAGGAAACTGAAAAAAATAAACTCAACAACACTTCCTGGAGAGCTCCTCTTGGGGCCCCTCCATTCCTTCTGCATTGACAACTGGCATTTTATGTCAGGTTTATGGACTACTGGAGCCACTAGTCTGCAAAGATTGTTTTTGATGGCCTTTGTGGAGGCCTCCGTGGTTATCTCTGTGCTGGCAAGTGCCCTGTGCTGGAACCGTTCTCGGGCACTTTGGGTGAGGAGCAACCAGTGTCGCCCTAGTACCACCCTCTGTCCTTGAGAGCAAGACAGCTGCTTGCAAACCACTCCCCTCAACTGTGCATGGTGATGACTGGGAGAGTGATCGTTGGCACAGGCCAAAACCCTTGTAGGCATTACTCCAACAGTTTGGATAATCCCATCCTGGAGCCTCAGGGAGACGACTGGCACAGTGCAGTGTCCTAGTTGCAGCTGTGCCCTGTGGTTCAGTGTAGGCTGCAGGTATATTAGTAGATAATACAGAGCCAATGCACAGGTTGGTGCACTGCACTATTAATTCGTATTGTCTAATTGCTGGCATTTCCTGGCATCCTTTTGGCCCCAGACAGCACTTTCCTAAATAAGTGTGGGTACAACTCATCAGACAGCAAATGTTTGCTTTTTGGAGAGGGTGAGGAGTGCGCATATGAGCTGTGCTGGGCCATATGGCCTAAAATTCTGTTTTGAAAAGTCCCTGGCCTGTGTGATATTTTCTTTCATTGCACAGGGGCCTCTACACTTCCCTCAGCTGCAGCTTTTCAGACAGCTCCTAAGAGCTGCTTGAAAAGCCTCAGAGCACAAGTCAACTGCTCCTGCCGACAGCAGATTTAACAGTGACAGGTTCATCATGAGATCTTTCCCAAAGTTATTTTGTGAAGAGAACTGGACCAAAATCATCATTGAAAACTCATGCTGTACCTAGTCCAAATCTGTATATGTCTACATGTCTGCAAAGTATTCACTGTTTCGTCCCAAGTAATTAATTAATTAGCTATTCCACCTGCTTTGGTAGCTTTTGATTCAGATTAGAACAAAAGTGGGACCAGAAGGCTGGCTGGGGAAGTATCCAGTGTACTGCCAAACACAACACAAACCTCTGCCTGCTGAATCTGGAGAGCAGTGTGTAATGCCGAATCTGGAGTGACTCACGGTCTTGCAGAACCACAGGTTCCTTTCAGCCCTCCTGCACCGATGCAACAATACACTGTGGATATGACAGATTTGACGAAGGTGATAGATCACAGTTACAATTTAGCAATGGACTCCTCCTGTCATCTGGTCTTGGTGTTGCAATAAGGGATTAAAAAAAGCGGAACGGGCTGGTGTTTGGCAGGAAAGAAGTAACTTGCTAAACCGTAACTGTTTTCACAAGAAGTAAATACGTGAATATTGTGTAAAAGTGCTTGAATTACTTGAATTTTAAGATACAAACTTCTAAAATTTAGTTTTATTGATGTAATAAACACTCAAGATTATTTCCTCTGTATTTTCAGAATAACATTTTTTCCATTATTACTTGTAATGACTGGTCTTAAAATATTATTTTATCAGATGGAAGAGGTGATTGAAGACATAATCAATATGGAATCAAGTTTTAATGATGAAGGGATAGGTTGTTCTGAAACTCCTCTACTAATGCAAAGAACTGTAAGTATTTTGTGGAATTTCATCCTACTGTTTGTAACAGAAAATTTCATTGAGTGATTCAAGCACACATCACACCTCAGAGGCTAAAGTGGTACTATCAGTGGATTATTCTCCTTTCTCTTCAGTTGCTTGTCTTCTTGTCAAGAAATATTACAGGCAAGAGTTCCAATGTGGTAGGACACGGCTGTTTTAAGTCATCTGTATAGCATTTGGTGTTCTAGCCCAACACAGAGTACAGTGCATAAGCCATTGGATGTACTAATTCCCATGCAGGACTATGGATATGAGGAGTAACAAGCAGTTATAATTTTGTAATATCTTTTTGTAAAGAAAAGACAGAGGATTAACAAAGACTACCTACATTTCCATATTTATTACACACTTGAAGAGGAAGGATGGACCTTTAATGGACACAACAACGCATAGAGCATTATTATTTGTGAAAATAGCACCTATCAATAACTGTAATGCAACACATTTTAAGAAGGAATGTTCTTTGTTCTCTCAACCCTGATTTATCTTGGGAACCTTTTTCCACAGATTCTGTCCTCAGGGCCTTAAAATGGTTACTGATAAAGGGAGACTTCACTCTGGTGAAGGCTGCAGGATTTTCACAGGCTTTGACAGTCTACAAAGTTCACTTCAGAATACAGAATCAGGTGCTTGCACTTAATCACCCACTGGAGGAACATCTTTTTCTGACTACAGAACATCACTGGCTACAAAAATACATTGGGAGATAAGATCTCTATGCCTCTCTGTTGCCCACTACGTAGTCTGGTGTTAATGGCAATTAATAGTTCTATGAATACCCGGCATTTGCATGCCAGCTACAGAACTAATAGTCAGTCTGATTTATACATATCTCAGTACAGAACATAGCAAAGAAATGCTCCCTGGGGAGTGAATTAATATTTTGGCTCAAATTAACACGAGGCAGGGGAGGATCCTTTCAGGTGTGGTGCCGTGGGATGGTGATGAGAGGCATGAATTCTGGGGTTTGGATTAGATTCACACTCCCTCAACACCTTTTAAAATCGTATGATGTTAATCTATGCTAATTCCGGCCTCATTAGCCTTTATCTTCAGCCATGAAGGACATATCTCTCTAAAATGTATTGAATACCCTATTCTTGATGAGCAAGGAAATATGCAGTGACTTTTAGGCCTAGCTGGTATCTTACTTGCAAAGGCTTGAGACTCCTGCAATGCCTGTGGGTCAGGTAATTGTATTTGGATTTTTGTTTGTTCTAAGAAGTCACCAGGCTGCTAGGTAAGCCAGGGAGTAGCATGTATTTCCAAATCTCTCTGTGTAATACTATGGCAAAATGAAGCCTGCCTTCAACAAGGCATGCGAACCACACCAGTGTGACAGCAATCAAGCAGCATTTCTGTCTCTTCTGTCTTCTCTTTCAGCAAAGTGTACTCCAAAAATATATGAAAGAAATGCGCAGATGGAGGTGGTTTCAGACATTTAGCTTGTGACTCAGGGGTTTCTGGCATTTTCCAAGCAACATCATAAACCTGCCTGCAAAATTCTGGTCATAAGCCGTGCAGTAGAGAAAGATAAAGAGGCAGGTAGAAAATATGTTCTTTAAATCGAGTTTTTCATCGTCACGTTATATGTAATGACATTTTGTTTATCTGAGTTAAAAATGTATATATTTCAACAGTGTTGGCCTAGAAGACGTGATCAGGAATAAGAGAACATCTAATTCCCCTGAGAAAAGGAACTAGGGTTGGGCTGTACTTAAACAGAGATTCATATTACTTCTTATGTACTTATGTACTTCTTATGTACAAGTTGCCTGGCTATGGTGGCTGCCATCAACATAGAGTAAGTGAGATCCCAAGCGAGATGGAGTTGCCCATGTGCCTGGCTGATTCAGTGTTTTCTTCCTCCTTACACTCTCCAGTGTAATGCTTAAGAATTTTTAGGATTGCATCTTAGATTTTTCCTTTCTTGGCATTGCCTTGAATTTGTCCAAACTATGCAAAGTCCTCTGTCTAAAATTATGAAAAAAATCTTGAGTCTCCTGTTTTTCTGAATATGGTACAAGTCTTGGGGGTTTTTCAGCAGAATCTTTTACTACACAAGCCAAATTCATGAAGCCATTTTCTTTTCTCATTTCTCTCAATAGAGAGTGCCTGAGATTGGAGACTTTGCAGTGCTACCTGTTGTGTGTTGCAGTGAATTAATGTTTGCTTTAGTTAGATGCACCCATGTACCATTTTAATGGCACATTAAATGAGGACATTGAATTCTGTGAGACTACTCATGTGAATAATTGCCCAGAGGCTCATTGTCTGACACTGAATTAATGAATTACAGTAATATATTAGTAGAATCAGAGAAGTGAAAACAAGAACATCCCTCCATCTCTCATTAAAATTATTACAGCTTCTGAAGACTGGATTGTCTGGCTTTTATTGTGTTTGGCCCCAGATTCATAATTTTATAAAATTATCTGGTTTTGTGTCGCAACTTAAGAATTGCTCAAAGTAGGGAATTCTCTGTCTGTGTTTCTATTGCTCTTAACAGTACCCTGATTGTAGAAACCTACTTTTTATAATTATTTTTTAGAAGTTGAGTTAAAATATAAGACTAGGTCCTCCCTACATGCAAGAGTTCTTGATTCTTCTGAAAGTATTTGTAAACAGTTATATCTTTGTCCAGAAAATATAGCTGAAATCAAACCATAACTATTCTTATGAAGTATCACTTGATGAAAATTTTTTGTTCACCAAGGAAAAGGTACGATTTAATGAAGAAAACTTGAAGATGCCACCAATTTAAAGTCATTTTCCCTTGCCATAATAATTTAGTCTTTTGAAACTCTTTATTAACAGACAGCAACATATTTATCTATATTGTAAGAAATTGATTTCTTCTCTGAGTATTGTATTGTGAGCAACAGGTTTCTTCCTAAACTTATAAGAATCATTGAAAAAATGAAACAAAGAATATATGAGTGAGTATGAGCTAAATAATGTTATGTGTGTCAGACATTTGAAAAGTAAATATTTTTCATTTTTATTGGAGTTATCTTATTCAAAATCCTCACAGTCTATTCAACATTCTGTAATGATTTTAAAGTTAATTAACTTCCAAATGCTCAGAACATAGGAAATGTAGATGTGCAGGTCTGTTAATGTAAAGCATATATGACACCATCATTAAGAGTTTGGGGCAAGTTCTAAAAAGCTGTGGTCCACATTCCTTTTAATATATGAAAAAGGGAAATTTAAGAAACTTGCAGTATCAAGGGAGATGTGGAGAGCATTAGTCACAGTGAAGAGAACCAGAAAAGAGCAGAGTTAAAAAATAGGATCTCTGTGCTTTTCAGGGTTGAATTCTACAGTTTGTGACCTAGTGAACCTCTACTTGTTACTGAGTGTTGGTTTGTTTTGCTAATATATGTATACAGCCCTAGGACTCACCAGAAAACCTAGTAATTTAGCAAGCACAACAGTGATCTCTATGAAAACATTTGGCATTTTACCAGTACTTTCATTCAGAAATAACTGCTGTAGCCCAGATAATCACTGTACAACTATTGGGATAGTGTCCTCTACTTGACATGCAGTCCACTAAAACTTACGACAAAAACATTAGGAGACTGACTGGCTTGGAATGAGAATAAAATGAGTGGATATTAATGTTCTGCAAGGGCACAGGCTTCTCTTGCAACGTGGTGGGTGGGACAGGCCAGAAAATAATTTGATTTTGTAAATATTTCCAAGGATTCTAAGTTGTCTCTTGTTCTGGTGCAGAAGAAAACAAGAGCTTTCAGAAGTATTCTTGAAGAAACCCAGGGAGAGAAGCTCTGTAGCCATTAGGTGGTTGGTGGTGAGAGCTAAGGAGTAGTGCTGAGTAGTGCTTGGGGCAGAGTGCCATCATAAAACTGGACTTCAGAAAAATCACCTGCAGTGGCCCAACTGGTGATCTATTGAACCAGGTGGGCTCACTGTCATTGGACTAGTAGGTATGGAATGATTAAACAAAATGGATCAGTTCCTTTCAGATTTCTTGGGAGAAAGTGGAAAGCTTCTTCATGGAAAACCTTTTCATTGATGTTTTTACCATGTCCAGTGGTAAATAGAACCAAGTAAAAATGTTTCTATGTTGATTTATTCATTATATCTAAGAAATGTTTACTGTAATTATTCCCTTGAATGAGCCTGCCAGCAGGAATATTTCCTGAGACCAATGGCTTCTAACCAATAGAAAGCACAGTTCTTATAATTATATATGGATAAATGCACCATAACTGTGATCATGATTGGAAGAATTATTCTCGCTCAGGGAAGAGAATAACCTTGGTAGTCCTAGACAAAGCTGCAACAAACAGCTGTTAAAACAAGTTAACTAAAAAAAAAAATCTGCAAAATATTTTCCAAAATTCTTTTGTCCTTTAAAGGAAAAAAATACTTAAAGATTTGAACCAGCATTAATTCCTCCAACAGCTCCAGCTCTAACTGCATACTGAAATCATTATGGTGTTATTGGTGCTTCGAAGTTCACATCACCTCAGAGATTTAGAGCTGTCACAAGCAATGAATCTGTTGTTGGGAACTTTGTCTATTGTGAATCCAACCAAATTTCTTCAGTCCTTCTCTGAATCTGACTTGATGTATGTGATATTTATATGCTGGGAAAAAGAAGAATTAAAACAACAAAGTAAATATTATTGCTGTTTGTACCATTTTAATGAAATGGTACTGCACCTAAATTGAAGCTTGGTTTAATTATTAGATAATCAGAAAATAATTAAATAACATTAAAACATTATATTGGATAATAATCTATTATTATTTGTTCTGATTGGAAGCAACAGCTAAGGGGCAGCAGACCCCACAGATCCCATTGCTAGTCATCTCCTGGTTGGGTGGTGTAGGAAGAAACAGAGCAGCACGGGTCTGGCTCCATGTTGTCCACCATTGTAACAAGGGAGATTATTCTTGGCTTTCGCATCTGCTTTGCTGCCTCTCCAAGAACTCAAGAGTCTGTAAGATAAAGTGAAATCATTAAAAGGCCTCTGTAACTGACCGAGTGTAAAGACTGTGAGAGAGAGGTGTCACTAGCAGAGAGGGGAAGCAAACGCACCTGGGCATGCTGGAAGGGCTTTTGCTAGTCGTCAGGTATCAGGGCTGAGCCGGTGGACCAGCCATGCTGGGGAATGGCGGCAGCCCAGGGAGTGCTGTGCCAAGGCGCTGCCTTGGAACGGGTCACCTCTTGAGGGATCCTGCGGGGCTTCACTGTTTCACCTGCACCGCTTCCTTTCGCACCTTCACAGTGCACTGTGTCACTAAGACTGGGAGCTGCGGTCTGCTTCCAGTCCACTTGGGGGTCAATTCCACTGGGACTGCTCCACTCCTGTCACTCTGGCAGGAAAATGGCTTATGGAGAAAACCCTCAGTTGCCCTGTGGCTCACTTGTATTTGGTCTGCTCCTTTGATGTTTGAAAAAACCTCGTGTTGTACAGGCATGGACTACAGGTTAGATCAGGATAGGAGAGGGTAGATGTTTTCCTTCTCTAATCTGTATGATTCTGTTAACTACAGCTGGTATAAAGTTCTGATTAAATCTGTTAACTCTGCATTTGATTTCATGGAGACACTATTTATTGATAAAAGCACAGTGCAGTCTGTCTGCGAAATCTCACTGCTATTACAAGGTCTTTGAGGTCACAGTTTCTCATCATGGCATTAATAATTTGTATTTTTATTAATTATTTGTCAAATACTGATGGTTGCCATCTGGATGGATTACAAAAACTGCTGTCTGTCCCATTCCCAGAAATCACACAGGAAAAAGAAATTCAAGCATGTATCCTCCAAAGTATTTTATTCAATAATTGCTGTGATTATTCAGTCATGAAGTAAAACCAGGTTTCCATTAGAGGTGCATATACTATTGCTGATCTAGGCAGCCCCCTGCTGCATAGTCATGAGTATTTTTTATTTAGTGAATACCGATGTCATTTGGCAACCTTTATAAGTTTACAAAATCTGCTGAAGTTCGAAACCATTTTAGAGAAAGGGCCAGAGTAAACATTAACAACCTCATTTGCTTAGGTTGGGTAACTTGAAAAGGCTGCATAACATCAATGAAAATGCTTTGTCAATCACATTCTACACTAGATTAGTCTTAAAGTCCAAGGAAGAATCAAAGTTCACCTAAGTATATAAACTTCTGTCTCGCACTCCCTGGTATCGTTTCGTTTAACGAAAAAGAAAAATGAAGGAGAAAGAACAGTCGGTAACTATTGAGGAAATAATAGACTCCTCAAAAATAAAACTGGTGAGCAAATATTTTCTTTGTTTTTCTTCAAAAATATAAAGGTGCTAGATAGGAAATTGTGTCTTTCAGTTGCAGAGAACTAGCAATGAAATGCACAAACTGAGAAGTCCTAAGGTCTGTTTTCTGCAGCTGGAGGTGTCTTTTGATATCACTGCCACTGCTGTTTTGAATGTCATACAGATGCCAGATGAAGGTCTGTTATCAGTATTTCACACAATATAGTAGTTTGAGGCTGAAATGGGCAGTGTACAGCTCTCTTGCAAGCTCTAAGTCCTCCAAATAGATAGGGTATGAGTGTTCGTGATTTATCTTGTGCTGTAGAAAAGGTCTTCATAGCATAGACCATGCAATACTTTGGGTCAGGAGAACTGTGGTCCCTTTTACATAGTTGCAGTGCTCAAAAGCTGTGCAAAATGCCCAAATAGCTCAGCTCTGTCTCTAAAACTCTAACAGCACAATGTCTGATAACCCTTCTCTATTTTGAGGGTAGACGACTCTGGCTGAAGGGAGCCAGAAGACTAAGGCTTCATACAATTGGAGTAAATTTTTTCATAGCTATAAATTGAAGGAAAAGTTCATTTTTTCCTCTTTGTTTTTCTCTTTTGGAAAGGTAAATAGACATAAATGGAAGTATTATTCTACAATACACAGTTGTTTGTATATGAGTACCACTTACAAACACAGTCTTCATCTCAGAGCTTAGCACATGTTGAAGAGAGGCAGGAGAAAAGGCTAGATAAAACATGTTTCTAATTCTCACAATAGGCTCATTTATTTTTAGTAAGAATGTGCTTTGATAGCATATCCTGATCTTTTAGATACACCGCATATCTCTGAAAGTCTTTGTGGGCTCTGCATATTGGAAACAACCCATAAGGAAATTCTAATGCTCTTTAGCATTAGACTAACTTCAACATCAATATTGGCTTCTATGGTCCCACACCGAGGAAACGTGGTAGTGGTATTTTACTGCGGAAATACAAAACTAGCATCTGTTACTTTTACAGAAATCAATGGTTTATCAACATTTGATTAACCTTATCTCATTATCAACTGGTAGGCCAACAAATGAGATTGAATTTGTCTCACCTAATCCATGCACATTTTGTTCACTCACCTGCAGCTGAACGCCTCACTCTTTTCTCCATTACTATATAGAAGCAACTCCAGCCTGCAATTTATCTCACTGATTTTAGATGTAACATTTAGTATGAAATGAGTAGCACCGAAAAAGCCTGTGTGTCCCTCCTTGAATCCAAGGGGATTCTAAAGAACTCACTCACACTGTAAATATCTGTATTCAGTTGTATTTGCACCCTTTGACGACAGTAAAACAAAAGATACATATGAAAACTGTAACAACAGAAGTTTCTGTCTTCTCCACTATAAGGAACCTCAATTTCCTCAAGAAATCACAGTGTCTAAGAATATAAAAATCAACATTTTGGAGTAGATCCTGAACTGGTGGACAAAGGAAAGGATTTTGAACATCTGTTGTCATATTGCAGTTTGCTTTTGTTGATGGGTAATACATTTTTTCAATGTCTGAGCACTCCTCGCTAATTCTAAGTTTCCATGCAGCAGGATCCGCAAGTAAATTCCTGCTGCTTGGGGCCACCAGGCAGATTCTGTCTTATCCCAAAGCCCCGAGGCACAGCCTCTGCTGCATGTCTCGTGGTGTTGTCTGTATACAGCAACGCAAGACCTGAAGTCCGAAGTAGATGACAGATAATAGAGAAGGCTACATTAAGCTCCTTGGGGTCTGTAACATACAGGTTATTATCACTTCTGGAGTTAAACTTTATGAATTTCTGTCAATGGCATTTACGTAAGTAGAATGAAAGACTTGTGAGCTCAGATGCAACAACAGTGGCCACTTACTTTGTTTTCCAGGCACAGTCAAGCTTCTTACTGCAAGATAAAGCTAACTTCTGGAAAACACAGATTTCTTGAAGGCCATTTTGAGAAGTATTTTGAGAAAAAATTCCTGAAAGATACAGCCATGGCCTTCCATGACCTGTATGTGTACAGTAGTTTACTATGCATTTATGTAAATAAACACTCGTGAGTATATCTGAAATCAACCACTACAGAAAGGAATTACAACCAAAATGAAACTCTGTGTGGGACATGTTAATTCGCCTGAATACACTAGATAACAGAAATGACTAAACACTTTGCTGTAATGTATTCAGACACCTAGGTGATATGTGAAATGTACGAGGATATAATATAAAGTATATAATATGTATAGAGTATATAATATAAATACCGGTAATAGAGACGCTAGCATCTATATTTAAGACAATTTAAGATATATTCTAATCCTGAAAAAAAAAATCTAGTTTTTACTTGTCCTTCAGCCTCATTTTTTCACTTTTCTTATTTTTTTTTGTTGACATTTATTCATTGTTTTTAGAGGAAAAATTTAATTATTTGGTATATACATTTACTTGTGGTAGCCAGAGAAACAGAAGTTGTTGGGTGGAAGCAGGAATTATCTGGTGTTACTAGTGAAATAATCTTAGTAAAACAGCTAAAAGTGCTGTCATTTAATTGTCATCTTTGGGTTTCAGACCCTGGAGATTAGTGGGGCAGTACTCTTGTGACAGTTGATTTCCAGCTGCCAGTTGGGTGATGGCAAGATCACATCACTTCACTTTTGGTCCGTGTCTGTTATGTTAGCTTTGTAACCAGAAAAACCAAGAAAAGATAAAAAAACATACAGTTAAGAGATGATAACTGAAGGAACAGAACTCTCCAGCAAAAGGCTGATTCTCCAGAAAATTCGTTTGCTTGGTCATATTTGATCAGACATTTATCTAGACAATGGACTTCTATGTATAGATCAGGGCAGGAATGTACTGTAACTGGGAATATGAACAGAGTTCATTTTTCTCCGATGAATAATGAACCAGCTTGATGATCATTATTTGAAGATAAAAAATGAACCAGTTTTCATGCATAATATATAATATGTATTATAATATATCTGAACATTAAGTCCCTGGTTGAGGAGTGTGTAATTATGAACCATGTTAAAGACAAATATAGAAGGAGATACAATTTGTTCTAAGGAAAACAAGTCTGAAAAGGGAAGCATTTGCTTTTTCTGCTGTTCTCTTTAGATAATAAAAAGACAAAAAGGAACATTTGGGTATTAGTTATTACTGAAGATAACCTATTTTCAAATATAACTATTTTACATTGCCATTACAAAAAGCCCTAAAATATTTAGCTGTGAATGAGATCTTCTTGTTCTAGACTCTGAAAACAGTATACTACAACTTTTTTCATAGTTGACAGTGTAAACACATCCTTACAAAGAAAAAAGGATGTCACAGTCTTTGTTGTTCACCTTTCTTCAAGCAACACAGCAATTGCAAAAGAAAGCCAGAGGCTGAACCCCAGTCTTCTGAGTAGAGGACTTGTATTGACCCACAAGATTATTCATTCCGTCTGCGATACCTGCGAATTAGATGAAAAGTCCCAATTAACTAAAATGTGCATTGAAGATACAAGAATTGCCCAGTTTTCTCCTTGTCAAAAATTGGAAATACCTGCTATACCAGATATTACAATTTAGAAAATACATTTGGGTTATTATATACTTATTGATCAACTCACTATTTGGTCAAATTCAATGCACATTTTGACACTCATCTGTGAACTTGAAAGACTGCAAGATGATTTTGTTTACCTGTCCTGAATAAACAGGAAAGGAATAAGAAGGAATTAAGTATGTGTTTTTTATTTTATCGTATCCCAGTATTACAAATACTGAACAAATTGAATTTTACTTGATATTTAAAATGAACTGTGGACGCAGTTCCAAATTTAGGTTTCTACATTTGGGACGCATATGAGATTACTATAAAAGCTTTGCAAAATATCTGGTTTGATTTTTAATTAAATTGAATAATCAAGAACCACATTGAAATGGATGGGAGCTAACATTTTTTGTGGCTAAGAAGGAGAAGTAGCCTCATTTTACAAAACTGTTCTTTGAAGTGATGCTATCAATTTTGTTCATGAGAACATGATTTAAGTGGGTTATATTTAGGGGTGGGAAAGAATAAAGTATTGTACCAATATTTCACAAGTGAACATGTTAGTCTAGATGCAGTCTGTGCAAGTACTAATTTTTACCAAGCAGCAAAAGAAATTTTCTCTTGCAGATACAGTACCCAACCTTTCAGGTTCTATATAGTTTCTTCTTGTGAAAAATAAAGCAGCATGCGCTATGCTTCCCTGGTATTTGGGTTTCCCAAGTCTGCAGGTTCAGTACAGGCAATCTGACCATGCGTAATAGGGCCAATGATCCTCAGAATGGTCTGTACTGCACACCAGCTACTCTGGATGTATGCCATACTTCTATTACTGCAGGAAATATAGACGTGTAGATACACTTGGTGAGTTGCTTGTCTGTGGTTATTAACTTTGGAAAAGAGGATAGCAAAGGAAGTTTCTGCTAGCAGGACTACTCCCGCATCTTGCTTCCCACTTGCCATCTCATGGGCTTTTCCATCCTGGGCAGAATGAAGACCTCTGGCAAAGGCACTCTGGTCCTGACCTCTGTATTATCTGTATTACTGGGGACGTTTTCTGATCATACACTTGGGCTGGTGAATGTGACTGGGGAGCTAAGGTCTTGTGAGAAATGATAGCTGGAAATAAGCCTCCACCAACAGGACAGTCCATCCTGCTGCCTGCTCCCAGGTCCCTCAAGGGAAATGATGCTATCCTAGGATTTAGCCATTTTAAGTAAATAGAACATGTGAAGTGTCTGCTCTGTAAAAATGTACATGCCCTCTATCACTTCCATGATTAGTAACATCCTTTTGGATGTATGGAGAGCTGTTTGCTCTGTAATTAGTCTTTCTAGCTAGTCCTGCATATCCAGGGTTTGTTGGTTGTAGCCTTCTTTTATGAAGGCATATTAGTAAAATGCCATACAGATTGTATAGAAAGAAACTGAACAGGATTCTTTTCATGTTAAGGGGAAAGCTAAAGAGAGGGTAAAGATTTTGTTAAAAGAGAAGATATTACTGAAGTGCTCCAAGAATCAGTCCTCAGCCACAGTTTATTTAATATTTTCACTAGTGACCTTGGTACAAAACATACATTTATGCTGGTAAAATTTACTGAGGTAGCAAAAGTAGAAAGTATCGCCAATGCAAAGGAAGATGAGGATATCATAGAGGAAGAATTATATGACTGTGATGACAGAATAGTATAAATGGAAGGAATGTAATAGTACTGAGTGCAAGGTCATTCATTTAAATACTAATAACAGGAACGTCTGCAGTAAGCTGAGAGCTCATTAACTGGAGATGACAGAGAAAGATCTGGTTACATTAGTTGCTCAGAGGATGACTATAAGCCATCAAAATGATGGGACTGCAAAAAGGAGATAAATATGGTCTTAGAATCCATCACGAGAGAGATTTCCAAGAGACACAAGGAAATATCCACTGTGGAATTCACTGGTTACAAAACTTTTTGAATGTTGTAGACCAATAAATGTGTCCACCCATCAGAAACACTAATTCAAAGCAGGAAAGGTAGAGAGATGCTTATTAGGACAAATCATAGCGTGGGAATTCTGGCTAAAGCAGCGTGGCCTGTTCAACTTAGCAAGCTAAAGGCTTAAGGGAGCTATGGTCACTCACAATAATCACACGAGGAGGTTACAGAATGAACTTTATATGTTAAAAGAACACAAAACCAAAATAAAGTTTGTCTAGGAATGGAAATAAAAATAAAACTTTTTAACAATAGTTTTTGATCATTCAACTTTTGGAACACACTCTGAATAAAAATGCTGGAGATGTGAAACCTAATTGATTTTAAGACTTAGCATTATTGGTTTATGAAATGGATTATGTGATGATACGTTAAATGAACCTACTATCCAGGAAATGCTTTCTAGTCCAGGGTCTCTGTGTCTAGACTGGGCATTACTACATTCAGCAGAATTTTTAAATTAAGAAAAATCTAGCTGACTTTGGAACAGGGTTGAGCTGTTATTCTATAGCTATGCAACATTGACTGCGATAGAGCCATGATCCTTACAGCCTTGAATGTTAGTGTAATACAAATACAGCATGCAAATATTAGCCAAAATGGAAAAATACTTAAATAGTATCTGATCATGTCAGTGAACTCTATCGTGACATAGAGCTGCCCAGGGACTACAGGTTACAGGCACAGACAACCCTTATCCATGTGTTTTATTATCATATGAAGAATCCTTCTCTTTTGTTCCTGGAAGATATGGAAGTGCTATTTGGTTGAAGCCTTCCTTGAAATTACATGATATTTACCAATAGCTCCCATGCTATGGGATGTTATTGGAATACTGCATCAATTCCCTTAATGAGGTGACATTTTTTCCTGGCTTAGTAATGTTTTCCTTTAAAAATAAAGCATGACTTGGTATTAGAGACTGCAAATTGTGGTTACAGCTGTCCATTTCTAGACATCCATGTGGGTAACGAACCCTTAATATTTGCCACACAATCCTAGCCACAAAGCAGTTCAGGACCAAGTATTGAACATAACAAGCCAGTACTTGTCTTGGACACTGACAGTAAGCACGAGGTCGCAGGCTCCTGTGAGGTGCTGCTGAGCTCAAGCCAGGCACTCGCTCAGGTACTTCGGCTGAAGTTTGCTTTTATAATTGGTCTAAGCTTCAAAGTTGAGCATCTTTCAGGACTGAGCCCTGTGAATGGAAATTCTCATGTTCCAGTCTTTGCACACAGGCATTGAAGATCCCATGACACTTTATACAAAAGGAAGAACGTTAACCCCAATGTCCTTGCCAAATGCTAACTTCGTTAATTACAGTCTGCTTTCTTTAATTCTCCTTGCAGTTTTAATTAGATATGGTATTATTCTCTTCCTGTACCACATTGTCACTGGTTATTCCCACTTAACCATTTGCTGTGTTAAAGGTTGCTAATCTTTTGTCCAAAGCTGGCTGCATTTTAGAAGCAGGAAAAATGGTTAATTATATACTGCTATTTTTAGTATGTGTATGCTCACCCCTTATGAGCCACTTGCATCTAAATTCTCAGACACACATACATAAATATGTGTATCTTGAATGGAAAGGTTTGGAAATTACGTGATTTACCAGGACTTCCCAGAACAACACAGGTGTGAATTGATATAGCTCATGACACCTGCAGGATAAATAGATTATTTCCTGGGACTTATGAATTTTCATACCCAAATGTCTGCATTTCCACATCTTTAAACCAAAAGCAAGAAGATGCTTTCGATGCAGTGTAATCAGATGGAGTTTTAAAGTGCTTCGGGATTCATCAGATTTGACAGTGCTATATAATTGTAAGATGATCATTGTGCACATATCATATAATTATGCCATCGCAAATGATTTGTACTTTTAGTAAGATTGCATTGGATTTTTGTAAGATTATGTCAATGTATATATTTATCTTGTAATGTAGAACTGGAAGCTATTTGAAACCTTGGTACTGAAAAACTTTCCCTGCTTACATGACATTGTAAGAAATAAATTGCATTATGGTGTATGGAGTTTTGGTGCATATCCAAACAACGAGATGTATTTTGACACACAATTTCTATAATATATTTTGCTATATATTTTAATTTTGTAATTTTAGAATCAGTTATTTCCCAGATGTCTACATTTCTAAAAAAGCTTCCTGTTTTGACAGACAAAAAACTCCCTATCTTTCCTCATGTTTTGTCAAAATTGGCCAATTTCTATTTTAAGATTGTTCTCAGTGTTCAGTAACATTAGCAAGGAAATTCCTTGGGATTTTCCATGCTTGATATCAATACAGGGCAAATTCAGGTAGAGAGTTTCAACAAAATACTTTGATATATTTTTGACTTTGTATTTTTAAAACTCACTCATAATCAGAAATGTGAATATGTATCAAGAAAGATCCAGTCTGGTTTGCTTTGTTGTTCTTATGTGATTTTTTGAAATAAGAGTTTATTTGGAATTTTTCACAGTAGGAGCACAGTGAGGTTTCATGAGAAGGTACATGTTGAAAGCCTGCAACAGTCACCCCAGGCATTCTTTAGAGTCAATAAGAAGAAACAGAGGTGATTCAGTTCACTCTAAGTGTCTGAGTCAGGTCAGATTAATCACCCCCTATTTCTTCTCCTGATCCGAAATTCTGACAATGAGAGTTATTCCTGGCGCGCTAATTCATAGCAGATTTTTCCATGTGACACCATTTCTGTAGGAACGAAGTGACTGTCAAAGGTAGTCTAATTTACAGGTGCACACCTTGCCCTACTCTAAGTGTGAAAATGCTGTGCTGGTTAACTGAGAATGAAGACAGTGTGTCAAAGGAAGATCATCAGTGGCTTTATCCACGAAGTCGTCACTTATCCATCATAGTGGCCGTTACAATATACTTGAGATTTCTGCCAAATGCACAGGAAGAAAGAGGCAGTTGATAGCGCGATTGGCTCAACTGCTTTTGTGCTGAGCAGAATCACCCAGACAAATGGTGAAGGGAGACAACAAACCAAAGGCTGGATGGGATGTAGGTATGAAGAAAAGAACCTTTTTTTGTGTGTGACCTTTTTACAACCAGAGGAGTAAGCTGTTTATTCTGTTATCCTGTCCTTCAGCACACTGAGTGAGACAATGACAGACTTAAGGAGGGTCAAATCATTATCTATTGACAAAAAGTAACCTACCTATGGATTATTGGAAGTGGTCACATTTTTCACACCTGTGAATGTTTCAATCAGAAAGACAGATTCTGCAGCCCAGAAATTAGTGCTTTTGGATAGGCAAATGAGTGAGAATTTTGTAGGCTCTCTGTGACAGTGCTGTTGAATAGGGTTATTCTCTGATGTCCAAGTTCTGGAGAATAATTTAGGACAGTTAACATTAGATCAAAGTTTCTCTTTAATGGCATGTCAGAACACTGGTTTTGACACTCTTAGTGATTAACACGTATGAGAATCATTCTAATTAGTGCGGTTATAGGAATGCATCCATCAGTAGATGAATAACTTGGGTTTGGGTTTCATTTTCATCATCTCCACATGGGAGTTATGACTCTGCTTTCCTAATGACTGATAAAAATTGTGAAATGATAAGCGGAAAAATGCTGGAGACCATCTGTGTGAAACAGAGATGATATGGGACATTTGGGAAAATATTTTATGCCTTTCACTGCCCAATGGAAGCATTAGTGCAGCCACACATAAACCATAGACAGATACTCGCTTGCAGCCCTGGCTGTGTGGGATGACACTGCGCCAGCAGTTCTGCTGATGGAAGGAGGCGTATGAACTCTTACCACTCCAGACAGTGGCAGATGAGATAGATGGAAGGACCTTCATCAACTGTGTAATCAAATTCAGCTGAAATGCCTGCCTTTGGCTTTAAGTTGAGTTTACCCACCCTCTTTTGAACCCTCACACACTTCTGAACTTTCATGTCTGTTAGTATTATTTTTTCATTACCAGCTAAATTGGCCATTCATGACCTCTTCTCTTGGATTTGGGCCTTGTCATTTGAATACACTATAGAAGTTTAACAATAATTCAAGGATAAAGATGAATTACTGCTTGAAAATTAGAAGTAATCATTGATGTATGTCGTGTTTGTGTCAAATTGTGTTTTATAATTCTGATTTTTCCATTGGTGGTATTGATAGTCTTATAAATTAAAAAGATTACCACTGATTTCATGCAAGTTATTGAACTCATGTACACAGCTGTGTGAAATATATAAAATATGCTAGATATGCATTTCTTATTTGTTATATTATTTATTAGATTTTGTTATTTTCAGTGTTTACTATTTCCTAGCATTTCACAAAAACAGTAGCCTAAACCACGTAACAGCCTTATCCAAAGTCCACTGGAATAAGTGTAGGAGTCACATTGACTCTCATTTTTTTATATCAGCGCTAAATATGAAAATTCTCTTTTCATATAATTTCAGTTTCATTTACATGAATGTAGGAAGTCATAAAATACGTGCCTAGCGCTAATATGAGTTCACTCTTGTAGTATAGTTATACTATCCCTGGAACAAAGAAAATGCAAAGGTAAAGCTGCAGTGAATTCTTTAATACTTGTCAGTTTACCACTCTGGAATGAAACAAAGGTGCTTAACGTGCGAATGCGCTTAGCGTTCAAATCCTGCATATTAAACATAGCTTGTTCTTGAGTAATACTCGACTGAATTCCAAACATTCTTTAAAAAAGTATTTTCATTGAGAGATCAAATATGTAAGAAGATTTTCAGAACTGACTTGGTGTTGTGATTTCTAATGGTATTTAAGAATTGTCAGTTCTCCTAAGTAATAAACCCCTGCAAATATGGGCATGTAATTTATGTGTATTCAAAAAGATTTCTGATTGCTTAATTTCATTGTGGGTTATACAACTAGGAGAATTTAACACAAACTAGATTCTCAGGTAATTTAGTGAAGTTATGAGCTAATTTAGTAAAATTATTATTTAAAAATAAAACTTATTCACAATTGCAGATTTAATACAAAGATATAGCAAGCACTGCCATGGAAAAATTTCAAACTGAGCAAGTCATTGGGATAGTGTTTCCATTCAAAATAACTTGTGGTGAAGCTCACACTCTCTACAGAAAGAGAAATGATCCGTCTAAAAAAAGCTGGTTTCCAGCAGACCTATGGTCGGTGTCACGGTGACCTGCCTGAAAAATTCCAGGGTGTTTCAGGATCCATGGGTGCAGGGCAGATCCATAAAAACACGTTTTCTTGTCTATGAAAAACAATTTTCTTAAATAACTTCTTATTTCCTTCCCTGTTTTTCTATCTCAAGTCAGTAGTTTCACTCACAATTTTCCTCACATTTTTCACCCACTTTTTCCTCCTTTTTTGTTTTTTGGCCAGGTGGACCCAAACTCAATGTCTGAGTCCATCTCTGTTGGCCCTAAAAGGAAGAAAAAATGTCTGCATAAACTTTATAAGCAAGATAAAATAATAACAAAAAAATATTGCTCTTATTGCCTTAGGAGGCAATAGGAAGGTAACTCTTTTTTGTGAACCTGGACTTCGACTCTTTTTGTAAAGCTGTTTTCACATGAACATGCACAAATATATAAGATAATGATCAATGCTGAAAGACTGGTTATATGGTTGTAGAAACTGATCAAAGTCTGAACTGTTCCATACTAAACTTCTACATATTTTACAGTTATTTCAGATATGTAAAATTATTCAAATAAAATTAATATTTGGAATTTTTAATTATCTGGAATCCATAGAAATATACTTCAGCCTTACTTCTCTTTAAGTGCATTGTATGTCTTTATTTAAATAATGTTATATTACATTTTGGAAGTTAATAAAGATAATGATATACATGATCATATATGTTATGCGTGTTAAAACCATTACATTATCTGGTCTACCCTGACACCAGCACAGTTTCTTTCCTTAAAACATATTCTTTGATGTTCCGTCCACTCTAATTTTAACTATTGCATCTAACTGGGTCACTGAATCTTTATACTGCTAAACTAGGCGCAGTATGAAGTATGAATTGGGAGTTTAGTGATGTGGTTAAAAAATCACTGGGGAGCAGGTCAAAATCAGCAAGGTTATTTTTACTGTCAACCTAATTCATGTTTGAAGTGCAGTAACTAAAAACCAGACACTTATCCTAAATAACAGGCCATATCCTGCCCTCACTCTGCATCTGAAACCGGCACAAACAGCACTTGGAAAGCTGCTTGTGGAACACTGGCAGATTGTGACCCTTCACTTTCAGTTTTACTTAATAGTACATAATGGCAAACTTTCCCTCTTTATAAATATACAAAGCTCCTTCTAAAGAATATCAGACTCATATTCAAAAAAGTTAGCTCTTTGTATTTATGGTTTTTTTAATCTTTTAAGTCTTTAGCTTATTTTAATATTTTTTTTTTTTCTTATTCTTCTTTTGTCCCCCTACCCCTCAAGCTATCTAGCAGCATTTTGGACATATACAACAGTGACCAGGGAATGGCACCAGCTAATATGGGTCTCTCAAATGCTTCTTGCCCAGCTAATCTACCAGTAAAAAGGGAACTCACAGGTAAAAGAAGTCTGAGATTTTAGTATTTTATAATTTCAGAAGTGATGAAGTTTCTTTTAAAAGTTGAATAAATCTTACCCATAAAATAGATCCCCATAATTAATTTCCTGAGAATTTTAAAGTTTGTAGTCTCATTTAAGGAAAAGAACAATGACCACGGAGAAGTATTTTCTTTCTGTTCTCCTCTTCAGCAATTCAGAAACCATGTTTGCCCCCTGGTTTTTACGTACATCATGCTTCTAATAAAGCTAATTATTTTAGGAAACATAGTGGATTCTTCCACATATTGGCTCCTGATCAACGGTATAAATAAATTATCATCCATTAAATTTGTTCCAGGGTAGAACAAATGGTTCTTTTTAAAGCTTACAATAAGGCTATTCAAGGTAAATCTATATTAGTGGATTAACAACTTTAAAAGTTACATTCAATTAATCCAAAGAATGCTAACAACCATGTACAGTTTATTAGTGTCACTCAGAGAAAACAGTGAGTTTTTTCAATATCTTACAAATCTGATTAACTCTTGCATTATGGGATATGCAAATCCATATTCACATTAGTGTATTGTAAGTTTTATCCTGATGTAAAATACAGCAAATTGGAGAAAAACACCCCTCCGTAGCATTTCTATGTTCTTAAATAAAAAATGTGCAATAAAAAAATCTTAAGCAACCTGCCAGGCTTGCTCAAAAATTCAGTACTTGTAGAATATAGATTTGCTTATGATCTTGTTTAATAATAAAAAGAGTAATGAAGTAAAGAGACTAGAAGCCTGGTCTTTGTGACGAGGCCATTTTGAAAAGGCGAAAGAAGTATTGGAATTGCAACTTAAGGACTGTTTTAATAAATGTTACTTTCTGTCAGAAGCAGATACACGAGCAATGGCAAAGGAGAGACAAAAAAAGGATAACCACAATCTCAGTAAGTATATGTTCATCTTCCATCTCATTAAATGGAATGTATGGGGAATGTAAAAAAAATATACATTAGCTACCATGTCTCCATTCTTTTTCTAGATCAGCATCTTACCAGGGTAATCAAGTTGAACTCAGTCTGCAAATACAGCCAACCATATAGCTTTCTTCCCTGAAATTAATTTGTCTTATTTTTTCTCTCAAAATACTTAGCACATTTTAGGGAATTTCTTTCTAGATCATCTCCTGCTCCGATATTTTTATTCCTGTTGTACATGTATCCTACGCTATTCGATTTTATTTGACATTGTCTTTAAGAATTACAGTGCAAATCAGACAAGAAAAGAGGCAAATGATGAAAAAAATAACAGCAAAGATCCAGCCTCCTCACACCTTACTTACTGAAGCATCCAAGCGAGAGGCTATATCTCTCTATGGGTCATGGGAAGAAAAAAAATATTTACAGAGGATATCAGACAACTTCCAAATGCTAGCTAAGCACTTAAAGTTGTGGAAATTATATGTCACAAAAAGAGATCGGGGCAGGACTGGGTGAGATACACGATGCTCTGACTCTGCTCTGATACACAAACCCCCTAACCTCTGTAGGCTGGTATCCGTTTCTGTTCCTTTCATGCAGAACAGTGCAGCCACGTACAGATGTTAGGCCGTTCTAAAGGAATAGTCTTTTCTAGTTTAGACTTAGAACATAGTGAAATTCATAATTCAATAAAAAATGTTTTGGTTTATCCAGAATAGAAAAAAATTATCATTTTTATTGCTGAAAGAAGATTGCCTATAAAATTAGGACAACTTTCTGCTACTTAGACTTTCCAGAAGGCATCCTTATTTCTGCCTGTACATTTTTGTGGATTACAGACAGGCCATGTAGATATTTAGGCCTGTTGCTAGCACACCTTCTCTGAAGTGCCAATGCAGCTGCCACCTGTCTTGTTTGGGCAGGAATGAAGAGTTTTTGCCGGACTTGGAAAGGTGGTGGGTGGGAGTCATCTGGAACTGTGAGGAGGAGAAAGACAGGAGTAAGCATACATTAGGGATGCCAGGTCTTACTATTGCCTCCACTCTTTATTTTGGCTCTGAGATCATCCTTCCTGAACACAGAAGACATGTCTGAGAACTGTCCCTCACCACTGGCAACTGAGCTGAAAGCTGTATGCCAGGGAGATAGCCGCAGACATGTAACATCTCTTCTTGTTTGGGTCCAGGTGTATACTTCAGCGCTCAAAGTCTCTCTGGAGATGGGTCTACTATCTGATGGCTTGGACATACTAACGTATTACATAAAAAGGCTTTATTAGTGTGATTTACTCTTTTATCCAGCTTTTTTAGAGATGGTCTGAAAAAACAAGTTTTGGAACTTGATCAGAATTATACAGTCATGTTTCAGGTTGAATTAAGGTCCACATTTTACAGAAATGTTCTTGTACCTTCTCATACCAAGCAGGAACTAGAATAAAAGTTCCTTTTGAAAGGTTAAATCCTCAATGAAACCATGAAAAGGGATTTAGATCTAAGAAATGGAACCCATTCTTCATGTAACAGCAAGAGTTTAAACCACTACAAAATGTATTTTGTTGGTGCTTGTTTGTTTGTTTTAAACAGAGAATTAAGGGTATAATGTTAGTTTGCTATATGGTCATCCTGTCCCTGTAGTTTGAAAAATAATTTTCTGGTTTAGCTTTAGTATAATTCGATACTTGGAATATTATTGCTAACTTAGGATACCAATAGAACTGTGGCAGACATAAATCAGGAAAGCTCTATTGAAATGTGTTCCCAAGCTTCAAAATTTCCCCCCTAATTCACTAGAATAATCATTGAAAGTTTCTTTTTACGAAAAGGTACAGCAATAGAAAGAAAAGGAGTTCTGTAAGTGTCCACTTACAAAGAAATTTTTTTCTTTGCCTTGGTTTATAGCCAATGTTTAGTTGACTTTTTTTGATGGGTATCTTGCAGACCTTTTCCACACTATAAATGCTAACTAAACAACAGCTATTATGCCATATGACCATAGATTTAATGCACATTCTTTAACTCTTTTTTCCTTGCTATTATTTTGCCAACATAACTAAAATATCTTTTAAATTACTCAGTTGCTCTGTGCTTAGATACACTGTGTTCTGCTAAGCCATCCAGCACATTCATGCCAATAGGATGCACGGGGTCGCTCAACAGTACACTCAGGAGGATTATTACCCTGTCTCCTGAATATGACTACAAAATCCAAGATGCTTTAATCTGTTGAGTGAAATTCCTGTTTCTAAAGAGAGTAAGACAAGATAATACATCTCACCAAGGCAGAGCACTTCACCAGGGTAAATAACACCTAGGGAGTTCCCTGAGCTGGAATCAGCTAGGAGGAAATAACTGACTGCTGCACAGACCTACGAGCTTCACACAGACAGGAAGAAAAAACATCTTTATATATTGGAAGAAGCAAAGGACTAAAAGTGATCTATGTAGTGGAGCTGAGACTGAAAGCGATATGCTCATATGACTGTGGGAAGGTTGAAGTCAGCCTGGCAAGACCCACCAGGCCTCCCTTCACTGCACACTTCTTATTTAGCTCTACCAGGCTCTAAGGACCAGCTTTTTGTACTTACATTCGAAATTAGGACATCAGACATCAATTGCACATCTGCATACATGGATGAGAGGAGCAGGTATCCCTTCTGCCCATGTCCTAGGCTGGCCTATGTGGGTCAGCTCTGGTCTGAAAGAATATAGTGTCATTAGAATATCAAGACTAAGGTAAGGGCTTCCAAGAAGCAAGGGATAACAGAAATGTCTCCATGCAAGGCTAGTGATGGACCAAAGCTGAATCCTGTCCTGAATTCAGGCGGTTTGGATTGAGTCAAAGCATCATGTGGAGGGAGCGGACAAAAGTGAGAGTTCACACCAGTAGAACATCGCTGCTGGTCTTTGATAGCGAGCAGTACCACAGCGGGACTACATTCTCACGGCATAAACTTTCTATACCACAATTATATACAAGAAATCCACTAAAGTGATGAGGTGTCCTTTGGTCCTATCCACGAGAAAATGTGAGGTTTCTGCATATAAAAGCTGGAGAAAAACTGGTGAGAACGCAGAGGAGAATTGTGTCTAAATTAGTGAAATGGGAAGCAGGAAGCTGACAGTCCTTTTATGCAGAGAAGGGGAACACACTCCAGTCTGGATTCCAGTCCAATGCTGATGAAGTGGACTGAAAGCACAAAGAGGGGGAACTAATTTTAAGAGGTTTATCTTCTTATTTTCCTTTTTAAGTAAACTGCAAGTAAGCAAAGGTACCACACATAGTTTGTCTTAGGAGAAGCATAAACTT